>CM060884.1:64137500-64737500 GCA_030762935.1 Hymenopus coronatus
TGGCTCGTTCTAGCATGTCTTAAGCAATCCTTACGCGATTGAGTTTTTGTAGAAAATTCAAGTCTTTCGGAACTAACCGAGCTGCAACGCGTGTCATGCCCAAACAATCGTTTAAAATGGTACGAATCGATTCGTGAGACACAGAAAGTTCAGCGGCAATCTCTCTCAGACCTAAATGACGATTTTCAGACACCCTTTTCTTTACTTTAGCGATGTTCAGTTCAGTTGAAACCGTTGATGGCCGACCAGAGCGAGGCAAATCTTCCACCATATCTCGACCACTTTTAAATGCACTATACCACTTATATGTACGTGTTTTTGATAAAGTCGATTCACCGTAAGCCCTCTGTAACATTTTCAACGATTCGGCACACGAAATACCATTTGCAATGCAAAATTTGAGACCGATTATTTGTTCAATATTTGTATCCATCGTAAACTTGCAAATCACCTTTGAGATGAACTAACAAAATGGCGTACTGTAAAGAAACTAGATGACGATCAAACTCCGCGTGGGTATACAGGAAAGTTGTACCAACTTAGCGATAACAATAATTTCGAATCCCCTTTTAAACAGGACCTTTAAATGATCAAATCCCGGTGCTTTCTTGACAGAATATATGCTGAGAATGCAATGAAGGAGTCGTATAATTTGCGAATAATCAAGGATGAACCAATGTATACGAAGAAGGCCGGAGTGGAAGTTAATCAATCCTTATGGAGGAATTGAAAGAAAATGTTGATAAAATAAGTCAGAAAAACGATGTTTCTCTTTGGACACCGTACATGAGTTTTTCGACGGAAAAGATTTCCCAGCCATGATGACCTCAGAGTGAGTGACATCTTAGCGGTGGAAGAGTATAACATCTGCATTGAAAAACCGGTACCACGTGACAATAAATACCTTGATAGCTATGACGATTAAAACAATTAAAATAACTCCATGACACGACAGCTCATAAGGAAACTTGGCCTGCCGCCCGCCCGCTGCGTCCCCCATCTCTGTGGAATGAAGTGCAGTATTCGAGGGTGGGACGTGGTCAGCGCCTCGAAACCCCCCTCCCGGCTGGATAATGCGGTCCTCATGACCTGGAGCCGCTACTTCAACAAGTAGCTCCTCAATTGGCCCTACAGAGATCTCACGAGGCTGAGTGCACCCCGGACCAGGTCTCCCAGCGGACTAAAAATCCCCACGCCGGTACCGGGAATCGAACTCGGGTCCCCGCTTAGTAAGCAGCTGCGCTACCACCTTAGTAATGATGCTACGTTGAAAAATACAGTAAGTTACTGTATGTTTGTAAATAAAGTTTTGTGTTGATAACTTTCGTTATTATCTAGTTTTGCCAAATCATTGGCACGTTCTGGATAACCCTTGTATTACAAGAGAAAAGAAGAAATGTAAGTGTTTATTACTATATTTTAATTATTGGAATGGTACACGGCTGTTGCATTATAAATAAGAAACTGAGTTTGCAAGGATTCTGTTTATGTAAGCTAGTCGGGCCTGATACGAAAGCGAAGTTAGAGCTGAAGAATAAAAACAGTTTAGTTTACATTAGGTCTGGTTCTAAGTTTTGATCTACAGCATAACTTTTAGTGTAGACTCGAAACCCCACGTGAGCTATGCAGAGCTAAAGGTTTAAAATCGCCACCCCAGAGGCAGCATTCAACCTGGACTCTCAGCACTGTGAACGAAATCACTGGTATACCCCGGTGAGCAGTATTTAAATAGTATAGCTATAAAATATTACACTTATGGTTAAATATTAAAATATTTACGTTTGGTACCCTGGGGTTTGTGTTCTAGGATGATTATGAGGTCGCAAGGGGGGGTCTCAGGAGGGGACGAGGAGTGAAAATAGACCGGGCGGCCGGAACTAGGAGCGACTTAACACACCCCTAACAAACGGATTCAACATTTGTAGATATATATACACGGGCTTTACTTACAGGAGCTACTATAATTATTGCTGTATCAGCATGAATTACAATTTGGTTCATAAATAATGAATAAAAGATTAAATTACCTTAGAGACAACAACATAATTACCTTTCAGAGTTCTTATCCAATACAAATAAAGTAAATCCAATTCATTCCTCAAATAATACCTCTACATTGATATTTTAAATCTATTCAGTGTGACCCAGTACTTTATCGGCATTTATTTTGATTCCCCATAGTTTACAGATTAAGCCTTTCCAACCCAGTGGTCCCATATGGTAAAAGTTAACGTTAAATAATTTTATACCTCCTTTATTTATATTTCGGTACATTCTTTATATATTATACATACGGCTTAGGACAAGCAAAAGTGAAAATTAAATCCACTCAAAAATAATGTTTTCTAAGACACACAGAACTATATTCTGTTGCAGTGCTAACGAGATTCACACAACACTTAGATATGCCAACCCTTCCTTCGTCTCAGTAGGATTGTAGCGAGGATTCCAAGCTAGGTTAACCTGTGATATTGAACTTGATCAACCATGTTCAATATTTCAGAAGTTTAGACAACTGAGTTAACAATAAGAGATCAGGGCAAATGTGCATCCTATGGCGCCAATTCAATCAACAAATTCAATCGAAAGCACCCTGACACTCGGACTGGAGATCGAGGATCTCGTCCAACATAGGGTCTATCGCCCTCGCAGCCAGCCGTAGTGGGGACGAGCAGCATCGCGGAAATTTTCAACAGCTAAAAGAAACTAATGAGACATATTCAATGACAATGGGAACGACATAGAGGGACAGGAAATTTAGAGAATGAAAGAAGCCTACCCAGCACATCCTGGTGACCAGTGGAAATAGCGTTTATATTCATTAATTTAATAGCTCTATAGCACGACAGCTCACAAGGATCTTTGGTCCACTGCCCGGCCGCTGCGTGCCCATCTCGGTCCATGACAGACGTCATGGATGGGGTGCAGTATTGCAGGGTATGAAATGATCAGCGCCTCGAACCCCACCAGCCGGTTAATGCGGTCCTCATGACTTGGAGCCGCTACTTCCTATCAAGTAGCTCCTCAATTGGCCCTCTTGGGACCTCAGGAGGCTGAGTGCACCCCGGACCAGGTCTACCAGCGTTACCACTGCGCTAAGAAGACAAAATATATAACCTCTAAGGTCATATCGAGGGCATTGCATTAGAAACAACTCGTTGTCTGGGTACGTTCAGTTTTAGTCGTTTTTCCCCTCACACACACACACACACACACACACACACACACACAGTCTCTCTCACATACATTCTTCCAGACACTGTGAGGGATAGCGAATAATTCTGGTTAAAGCACCCACCCCACCAGGAATCAAATCCAGAACCTCCGGGGGAGAAGTCAGCAATGAGTTTATATTCATTACTCTCTAAGTAATGTAAGTTGAGTTAAATCTTGCCTGTTTATTTATTTGCTTGCAAAGGAAGTGGTTTAAATGACGTTCTTGCTCGTCTAAAAGTGACGACAATCTCATTCCCTACAAAGAATATCAAGAAACAAAGAAAACAACTTAGTATTTCTTCTCTTTAACTTTTCTCGTTTTAAATTCCGTTTAACTTCCATATTTACTCCCAAACTTGGAAAAAGTTTCGCGGTATTTTTCAGTGATATAATTCTGCGTGAGAGAGAAACCCTGAAACTAATGATGATGATAATTTTCACCACATTTTTATGTTTATAACTTCCTTCATAGCTGGGATGACAAATGTTGCAACAGAACATGCCAGTAAAGCATCCTGTTTAATCGCCCCAGACGATGCGGTTTTAAGCGCCGACTGGTTCGCGCCGTGCATTATTCATCGCTCTCAGAAAAAGCGTATAACAAAAGAACGAAACGCATTAATTTACATAGCATGCTAATTGAAATTCTTCCAAAGACTTGGTGGATACATATTTGCATACACAAAGTAGAGATGTATATCTTAGGGGTGCTAGTTAATGCTAGCTCTTAAATTAATTGATGTTTGGGTATAAACACCATGTTAAAAACATTATTATACTCTGTTATAACAGATGCATTTATTTTTTGTTGACTGTTTAAGATTAAAGACGATCATATTTAACTTAAAACTGTTTAAAATCAACGCGTAGCAGCCTAAAATACTTCTTCTTCTGCCGCTATTTACTCTTGTCGTTTGAAGAACGTACACTTTCCAGAACTTACAAGATGTCTGTTGAGGAACAGACGGACTCTGGTTCAGAGAGAGTTGTCACGCTTGGTGATCCACATCGATGCCTAGCATGGGCATTTTTTGATAGTGTTTAACGCCCGCTTTAACTACTTATGGCACCGCAGGCGGTAACACTGATGATACGTGAATGATAATGGAGCACCGGTGGAATGAGATGGCGGGGGAAACCGGAGTACCCGGAGAAAAACCGCCCCAGCACCACTTTGTCCACCACAAATCTCACATGCGGTCGCTTGGGATCGAACCCAGGCCGTCTAGTGAGAGAAGAGAGGTCTAACCACTCGGCCATGGCGCATGAATGAAGAATATTATATATTAAATGATGGTGACAGAGATACAGGGAAAGAAAATCAGGTAAGGGACAGATCGTGGAATGCATGGTGGGGAAACCGGAGATCTCGAAGAAGACCAGGACAGACGACGCTTTGTGCATCACAAATCCCACATGATGTCCACCAGTATCGAACCCGATAACTTTATATATATATCAAAGCTTAACGTGCTTTAGCCTGCCTGGTCATATTGGACGATGAATGAAATTGGTGAAATGATGCTTAAATGATCTTGGGGTCCATGGAGCTTAAAGTTACTCGATATTCGTCTTCTTAGAATAAGGGAAAACACCGAAAAAAACCCTTACCCGGGTAGTTCACCCTAAGCGAGATTCGAACTTGTGAGCTGTTGAATGTGAAGCAGACACGCTACCACCACGCTACCCAGGCGGGCCACGATAACTTTTACTTCGTAAGTATTGTCTGAGGCGGCACCGTGGCTAAGTAGTTAGACCGCTCGCCTACACCTAATGAGCCCGGATTCGATCCCATGCGCCCATATGTGGGATTTGTGGTGGATGAATAGGGTTTTTTCCAGGTCCTCCAGTCCCCCGCTCCTCATTCCACCAATTGCTCTATCTTCACATTTCTTACCATCCATTTCGCTTTCATCTCATATCTTCCACTTCCCCGCGCTCACGCCTGGCTACAGACCAACCACTCGTGTCAGGTTCTCTATTCTCAGCCATTAGCTCCCCGACAAACTTCTGACCCCTAGGCACCGGCATTTAAGTCCTAGAGAGGTGTCAGTCCTAAAATATGGGTAGACTAACCCGACTACGAAACGAAATAGGAATTGTAAGAATGTTCATATGATTTTCCATGAGCTCTATATAATGTACCGAGGCTTCATCCATGTTCGCCGTCAAATTTAGGTGACTCTCTTATTCTAAGTGATTGTTTTAGTGCACTTCAGAGCATACCTGAGCTGTACATCTACCAAGCTATCGTGCAGCACGTTCAGGATGTCCTCTATATTTTACATGCTTCCGGCGTTGACATGGAGTGTGCATAGATTCTTGGTCAGGTTGACTAGCAAATGCCAGCCTACCTTGAGCAGGTCCTGCTGGATGTTGACCACGGCAGAAAAGGGTTTTAAATTTGATCATAAGTAGCTTCTACAATAAGGATTTAGTTTGTTTTATTTTATTTGAAGTGGTAGGTACGGCTTTCTTAAGGTTTTGGGGTTTCTCACATGGGACCTTTAAACGTGGATTTAGCTTTAACTATTTATCTCCCTTTTTGGCCCGATGATTCGCATACAGTATGTTTGTTACGAAACTTGGACATCAGGAAACGGCCTGCATATCTCTGCGCGCGCGTCCTTCATCCGTTCTATCGTCAGTCTTATTTTATTCTAGCCTAGTTCACACATGAATAGTATTAGGAATGTTTAAAAGTCTTTCTTCTTGCTTGAAATGATTTATAAATGCAGTATATAGTACCACAAATAGTGTTTATGTACGGTACGTATGTGCTTATAGCATTTTCTAGGGATAAAGCTAGACTTTCTGGTGCGTGTTCCAAGTAGAGAGGCAATTAGTTTGCTTCTAAGTAAATTCAGGGAGACGGGATCACTTTGTGATAGGAAAAGAAAGGTAAACAGGCCTATTTATGAAGCCGAAATTGGATAAATCGGAGAGAGGTTAGAACAGGCGAAAATCTTTTAGGCGTCTTGCATAAGAAACTAACACTTCGAAAGCTCCAGCATGGAAAGCAACAAAACTTTTAAAACTCAAACCGTACAAGGTTACTGTTTTCCAAGAGATTCCAACATCTCCTGTGATAAGGTATGTATTGTGTTTATTTTGATAATGTTTAACCTCACGCAACTGTGACTGGGTGACGGGCCTTGCGCCTGTCAGCCAGGTGTACAATACATGACTGAGAGACGGACCGTGCGCCTGACGGCCAAGTTTTGTAGCATACCTACTTAACGTCGTTTTATTCATCTACTCTCATTTTAGGAATGGATAGATTTGTTTATCCTATTTACGTACCTCTCATCTTGCCTCCATTATTATTTTTTATTTATTTTATAATGATTCTTATCTCTATTACCACGAATTGTTTTATAAGGACGATAATGACCCTTAAGCCCCAATCATCATCATTAACGTTTCCATGTGGTTATAGGTTAGTTACACATTGATTTGAAAATATATTACTTTAACCGTTATGTAAAAGAAAATTATATAAGCATTTATGACAGAAACTTTATATATTAAAAGTGTTAATAAGCAGTAGGGTACCTGTGGAATAAACTAAACTTAAATACCTGGTTTAGTATTTTACCGACTTTTCGTTTTTGAGTTCTTGTGTTAGATACACACACGGACTATTTTTTTACTACATTTTTTGGATCCAGGGGACCTTAAAGCTTTTATTTCCAGTGAAATTTCGTGTCAGGTTTTTGGGGGGAGTGCAATGCCTTCTCTATACACAATGTAAAACTTATATTTTTCTAAGAATAGTTTACTTGCAGAACAGTCAGAGAAAGTCATATGAGTGGAACACCTCAGTGTTTTTTCTGGCACACTAAATTTCGGAAGTCACTATTTTTGCAGAGGTATGACACGTTAGATCATACCTGCTCGGGTGAACCCAGAGAATTAGAACAAACTATGTGCAAACTAATTCTGTACAACTCCTCTCAAGTTTGTTTTTTTGAATGAGGTTGGAAAATAACGAAGGGCATGTGTTAAGGGAGATTACAGCAGAAATGATTTACTAACTCCCTCCCGTCTTAGACTGTGCCGCGCCACTTACGAAAATTTCGACGTGTAATAGGGGAAGTGGCGAAAGTTTGGATTTATGGCGGAAGGTTTGTTTTCAAGGATGTACACAGCACGGGCGTTGAAGCGTTGAACGAGTTCAGTAACACAGTTGTGCTTCTTGTTCTGTGTCCCACTTCCGATTCATGTGCCGTGTAGTGATGCGAGATAAGAACTGATCTTGTTAGATTTCTTCTGCATGGTTGCTTCAACCGTTTTCTCTCTTTTGGAACACATCCATTTTGTTATTGTTTCAACTAGAGACTCCAGCATCACTGGAAATGCTAATGAGCAAACGTTGGAATATATCTTTGGCAAGATATTCCATATCTCTAGCTCCTGCATGAAATTTCTGCCTTTCTGACATTGGCATTTCCATTTTAGCCCTACTTTGCATGGTGTTGCTGTTTATCAATAAAAACGCTTAAGCAAAGGCTTTAATACTTTTAATGCGCTTCTTTTTTTACTTTCTCTAGCCCCATATGTACAATGTAATGCACCCAAAAATTTGATACTGAGATTTCACCGGAAATATATGTTTTGGGGTCCCCTGAGTCCGAAAAAAGCATTATTAAAAAAAGGTCCGTGTGTGTGTCTGTGGACAGCATAGCCCCAAAACAAAAAGACCATTAAATACCAAACTTGGCATTTAGGTTTAGTATCTTCCAAGTATGCGACACGAAGATTTTCAAAAAAATTCCCCCACCACAAATTACCCTTTGCATGGAAAAAGAAATCAAAAATTTTTATTTTCTTTAAAATGGCTCTAACGATTTTGATTAAAATCCTATATTAAAGCTATTTATGTCCAAAATAAAATGTATAACTCTAATTTTTTGGGAATAGCCTCTGAAGACCAATTTATTCTGGATGAATTTTGCTTAATTTTGCTTAACTGCTAAAGCGTAAGAGATAGAAAAAAACGTACTACGCAAAATATGTACCTCATGACAAAACGCACAATTTTTTCTTTTAAGTTTTTGTTGTGGAGGTAAACGTTTTCGAGATATTCCTTGTTATTGGGTTCATTGGGATGTACTTAAAACTTTTCTCACACAGGAAGTGTCTGTTTTACTTTTGCTCTACTCCTGGCCAAGCAAAGAAGTGATTTGCAATGGCAATCGCATAACGATAGCTTTTAAAACATTTGACAATCACCTTAGCATAATGCATTCCCTTACTCCCTTCTAATTTTAAGGAACTAAGTAATAACATTCTGCTAACGTTTATCTTGATTATCATTGTGTACAAAGAAGAATAATCTTTTGTGGGAGTTTTGTAGAGCAGCTAGAGAAATTCATTTGAGTGTAACACATCAGATTTTTATTTTCGTATTACACCAACTTTTAACAACATCATAAGGCTATTTTTGTTGTTTTATTTTGTAAAAACGTTAATATTCTGTAATATTTTTGTTTTTACTTTCTCTATGTACATAGTGTATAGAGCAGGTATTTGAATGCGCCCAAAAATTCGATACCGAGATTTCACCGGAAATACAGACTTTGGATCCCCCTGAATCCTAAAAAAAATTATTTTTAGAAAAATGTCCGTGAGTATGTCTGTATGTCTGTCTATAAGTGTCTGTGGGCAGCATAGCTCAAAGACCGTTAAATACCAAACTTGGTATTTAGATTTGGTATCTTTCAGGGATGCGACACGAAGATTTTCAAGAAAATTCCCCATCCCTAACTACCCTTTACATGGAAAAAATTTCGAAAATGTTGTTTTTCTTAAAAATGACTATAACGATTTTGATTATAATATCGTATATTAAAGATATCTACCTGACAAATAATATGCATATCTTGAATTTTCTGGGAATAGCCTCTGAAGACTACTTTATTCTAGATGAATATTACGGAATTTTGCATAACTGCTAAATAGTAAGAGATGGACAAAATCTTACCACGCAAAAACTATAGAGCACGTTAAAACACACACTTTATGTTATATGCATTTTTTCCGTGGAGTAGATCTTTTTTCAGATATTGCTTTTTATTGGTTTCAGGTTTAAAACACTTATACTTTTCGCATACAGGAATTTGTTAACTCCTATCCATACAAACAAAGGGACTTCAGTCCATAGCAACCAGCTTTTGTCTATTATTTTAACCTATTACTCCCTTATTTCGCTTATACTTACAAGGAAGCAAGTAATAAGACTACATATGGATTTTTTTTTGTTTTTTTTTTTGTTCAGCATGGAGTAAATAGAAGCATAAGGTTTTTAACAATAATTTGTTGCTGAGTTTTTAAGAAAGCCATGTGAATGAAGCATCCCTGATTTTTATGTTTTTATTGCATATGAATATTTCGAATCTATCACCTCTTTTTGGTACACCTTTCATAGAGGTACGCTGATTGTAAATAGTTTAAAACTATTGTTGAAAATAATCCTGCATAAAAGTATAAAACATTTTGGTACACTTATTTGGTAAAACATCAATAACTTTGTAAGGTATTTTATTTTTATGGAAAAGTTTTACATTAACTATTCACTGCAATGGCATCCAGCTCGTAATTCCTTCGTGTCAGAATTTCGAAGATTGCAAAGTTGTGTTTGAAAAGTTAGGATACATTTATTTTAAAGTTTGTATTCGAAAGCAATTTCTAAAGATACAAAATTCTGTCTATAAATAACCCATTATTTCAGAAACTAATGGACACATAGGGCTCAAATTTTTACCATACATGTGCATCTAAATATGTTTATTTTAACGAAAATTTAAAGTTTAAAAATCACAATTTTCCAACAACACTCTCAGAGCTTTATTAAAAAAATCACACCTTTCCTTCTAATGAACGAAAGTATTCTATTTTTCATTAACAGTAAAGATATTGTTGACTATATGTACATTGAAAAATGTAGCCAATTATTTTAAATAGTTGCCTAGATAATGAGTCAAACTTTAACATTGGCAAGATAGATCAATCTTTAACTTGAGGACTAATTTGTGTTTTCTCTACATAGTGCATCACACATAGGTAAATAAGATATTGCACTCCACCAAGATTTCACCGGAAATACGCGTTGAAGATCTCCTGTATCAAAAAAAATAAATAAATGAAATAAAAAGCATTTTTAGAGAAGTTCGTGGGTATACACTGTGTGTCCATGTGTGAACACGATAAGTAGCTGCCAAAGAGCAGAAGGATTTAATAGTTCGAAATTTTCCCACTAGGTCGTAGCTGAATCTCTTCGTATACGTCACTATGAATATATAGCCCGTTACGATTCGAGCTGCCGCTGACGGCGGTGTCGCTAGTGTTGGTGTTGCCTAACGAATGCAGACTACTGAGCGGCCGCGGTGAGTTAAGAGCATCGAGCGCATGGCACAATCCATCATGCCATGCTATAAACAGTTGGAGTTTATGTTGATGTTCCATTTACGTAATCAACACCAGACAATAGGCAATAGTTACCGGATCTAATATCAACACTGCTGTATTGAGACATCGTACACAGCACTTGTCCAGTATACGACGTAACAGTGCGAGCGTTCGCCACCGGCAACATGAGATGGAACGGGTAGTACTGGGAAAGTTTTGTTTATCCCATAAATGCGTGACGTCAGTGGAGATAACCATATCTGGCGCACAACTAATGTAAATGAGTAAACAAACACTTCAACATTTTAATAAAATTCTGTCGCTATGAGCAGCATAATTGAAACATGATAGCACGGTTAACTATAACATGTTATATTTAGATACTGCATTCTCAAAGGATGATAAACGAAAATTTTCAAGAAAATACTCCACCTCGAGCTATAAGTTTTTTCGAAAGTTTGAGTTTCCACCAAAAAAATTCCAAAACTGGTTAATATCTGATTGTAACAACATAGGCTTGTCTTTACACAACCAGTAGTAAATGAAAAGGAAAACGAATAATAAACTTGTATTTGAAAAAAATATGTTAGTAATATAAAGTTTAAACAAATAATAAAGAATATCTTGAAAATAAATATCTCCATTTTGAAGATTATGCTTTAAGAGCTACATTTTTGTGTTAGTAATATTGAGTTTTCCTCTTAAAAGTTACTAATTATGCAGACGTAATTTACAATGAAGAGGAGTTCACAACAATGAGGGTTTTCAATTGTTTTGAAACAATGTCATTTCTGATAATGTTCATTACTTCTGCTGCTCTGGAATTTTCTGTTTGAGTCGTAAGCAAGTAGAGTAGAGTAGACGGCGTGTCTCTGAGGCGCGTCAAAAGCAGAAAGGTCTCTGTAGAACGCGTCGAAGCAGTCATCCGTTCGTCGCGAACAATCTGTTAAATACTAAACTTCATAATTAAGTTAAGTATCTTCAAGAATGTAACACGAAAATTTCCAGTAAAATACCAACAATTCTATACACTATGCAGATAGTACGTGTAGAGAATGTAAAAATCTGTTGTGTTCCATTCACATGACTTTCTCTACTCACTGTAACAAATTGTTATTAAAAACATATATTTCTGTCTACTTTATGACAATAGAGATAAACGTAAGCAGAAATTGTCTCATTTACTTACTTCCTTGTAAGCAGAAGGAAAATAAGGGAATACACGATGGTCAAATTCTTTAAATGTGTTTTAATGTGGTCTACAATTTTTGTGCACTAAGCTTTAGCCTATTTCTTACTGTTTACTTGTTACGCAAAATTCAGCAAACTTCATTCAGAATAAAGAGACCTTCAGAGACTATTCCAGAAAAGTCAAGATATTTATTTTATTTGTCATATAGATATCTTTAATATACGGTTTTTTAATAAAAATTATTAGAGCCATTTTTGTGAAAATTAAAATTTTCAAAATTTTTCCGATGTAAAGGGTAGTTTAGAGTGGGAGGATTTTTCTCAAAATCTTCGTGTCGCATCCCTGGAAGATACTAATCTTAAATACCAAGTTTGGTATTTTACCATTTTTTCGTTTCTGAGTTATCGTATTCACAGACACACGGACCGTTTTCTAGAAATGCTTTTCTTTTGGATACAGGAGAACTCTAAAGCATATGTTTTTTGGTGAAATCTTGGTTTCGAATTTTTCGATATAGTGCAATACTTCTCTATAGTATAGTGATATAAAATAGCCAATACCATGAAGAGTAAGAGGAAAAGAAAAACTCTGATGTGTTCCATTCACATGACTTTCTCTACATCTACATCTCTGCAACAAATTACTGATTAAAAGCTTATTCTTCTATTTACTTAATGATAATCGAGAACAATTATCAGAAACACTCTTATTACTTGCTTCCTTGTAAGTAAAAGTGAAATAAGGGAGTTTCTGTGTTTGTATGGACAGAAGTTCACACATTCCTGTATGAGAAAAGTATGTTTTTTAGAGCTGAAACTAAAAGCAAGGAATATCTTAAAAACAACCATCTCCACGAAAAAAATGTATATAACATAAATTATGTGTTTTAATGTGCTCTACATTTTCTATGTGGTAAGTTTCGTCCATCTTTATATAGTTTAGCATTATGAAAAAAATCATCAAATTCATCCAAAATAAAGTAGTCTTCAGCGGCTGTTCACAGAAAATTCATGATATACATTTTATTTGCCACATAGACATCTTTAGTATACAGTATATATTAAAATCGTTAGATACATTTTTGCAAAAATCAAAATTTTCTAAACTTTCTCGATGTAAAGGGTAGTTTAGGGTGGGGGGATTTATCTCAAAATCTTTGTGTCGCATCCCTGGAAGTTACTAATGTTAAATACCAAGTTTTGTATTTTACTAACTTTTCGTTTTTGAGTTATCGTGTACACGGACACACACGGACCGTTTTCTACAAATGATTTTTACTTTCTCTACACGTACTATGGGCATAGTGTATAGAGAAGGTATTGCACTCCACCCAAAAATTCGATACCGAGATTTCACCGGAAATATATGTTTTAGGGTCCCCTGTATCCAAAAAAAGCATTTTCAGAAAAAGGCCCGTGTGTGTGTCCTTGTGGTTGTGAACACGATAACTCAAAAACGAAAAGTCGGTAAAATACCAAGCTTGGTATTTAACTTTAGTATCTTCCAGGGATGCCACACAAAGGTTTTGAGAAAAATTCCCCCTTCCCAAAATACCCTTTACATGGAACATTTTTCGAAAATGTTGATATTCTTAAAACGGCTCTAACGATTTTGATTAAAATATCGTATATTAAAGCTGTTTACTTGACAAATCGTGTATCTTGAAGTTTTTGGGACTAGCCTCTGAAGACTACTTTATTCCGGATGAATTTTACGGAATTTTGCATAACTGCTAAACCGTAAGAGATGGACAAAAACTTACCACACAAAAAATGTACAGCGCGTTAAAACACACAATTTAAATGATAAGTATTTTTTTCGTGGAGTTGATCGTTTTTAGACATTCCTTGTTTTTGGTTTCAGCTTTGAAAAACATATTTTTCTCATACAGGATTTTGTCAATAGTGTCCATACAAACAAAGGAACTTCAGTAACATAGCAACCGGCTTTTGACTATCACTTTAACCTATGGTACTCCCTTATTTCACTTCTACTAACAAGGAAGCAAATAATAAGACTATTTCTGCTAATTTTTTCTCGATTAGATTAAGTAAATAGAATAATGTATTGCAATGATGCAGAGAAAGTCATGAGAATGGAACACATCAGATTCTTTTGTATACAGGGAACCGTAAAACTTATACTTCCAGTGAAATCTCGGTAATAAATTTTTGGGTGTAGTGTAATACCTTCTCTATACACTATAGAGAAAGTAAAAATAGCCAATACCATGAAGAGTAGGAGGAAAAGGAAAAAGAGAATAATGCTAAGATAGTAGTCTTAATAAATCTTACTGGAATTTGTGAGTTTCATCTGATAATTCGCGAACGTATCGATAAATTCGTATCCTCTTTTGTTGCTTTATCTATAGTAAAACCTAACTGCCTTTGTTGTTGGTATACATGCTTCTTTATGCAAGACGAAAACAGGTTCTGACGTCATTCGTTAAGAAGCAAAGGTCCTTTAACAATGCATGATGCAACCCACAGAACCCTTCTCTCGTTCCTTAATCCTATGAAAAGAGGGAACAATAACACGGGATTGGACGTGAACCTCGGGCCTTACAGTTGTGCCCTGGGATTGATAAGCCGGAGAAACGCTAGCAAATGTTAGTTCTACATGCATTATACACACGCAGCCCGGTCCCTTAAGGGTATAATCCTGCCAGTGCGGGCTACCATTGTATAATATTATAGAGAGTCTGACACGCCACAATGCAGAATCCCATTTAACTTTGGGCAGAGTTTCTCAGCGAGGACAGGAAATGGGAAGGAAAGCGCCGTAAGTAGCTGTACATTGAAAGATTTAACACTGCCACCATATTACCTTTTGCTTGAGTCGCTTCGCCACTTCGGAGTTTAATGTGTGTCTAAGTGTCACTTAAGTGAGGTCACACTAAAAGCACACAAACCTTACAGGGCGAAAAAGAACCGTTACTTTTTACTTTCTCTATACGCACGATGTACATAAGGTATTGTAATGCACCCAAAAATTCGTTACCGAGATTTCACCGGAAATACATGTTTTGAGACCCCCTGAATAAAAAAAAGTATTTTAGAAAATTATCTGTCTGTGTATACCTGTGGACAGCATAGCTCAAAAACGAAAAGACCATTAAATACCAAACTTGGTATTTAAGTTTGGTATCTCCCAAGGATGCTACACAAAGATTTTCAAGAAAATCCCCCACCCCAAATTACCCTTTACATGGAACTTTTTTCGAAAATTTTGATTTTCTAAAAAATATCTAACGATTTTGATTAAAATATCTTATATTAAAGATATTTACATAACAAATAAAATGTATATCTTGAATTTTCTGGGAACAGCTTCTGAAGACTACTTTATAACGTAAGAGATGGACAAAAACTGAACAATCGCAAAATTTAGAGCACATTAAAGCACACAATTTATTTTATCTACATTTTTTTCGTGGAGTTGGTGGTTTTTGGGGTATTCCTTGTTTTTTGTTTCAGCTTTGAAAATCTTTGTGAACTCCTGTCCAAACAAATTAACTTCAGTAACATAGCAACCCGCTTTTGACTATCACTTTAACGTATGGTACTCTCTTATTTCGCTCCTACTTACCAGGAAGCAAGTAAAAAGATTATTAATTCTGCTAATTTTTTCTCGATTAGCATGAAGTAAATAGAAGAATAAGCTTTTTGACAATATTTTGTTATAGAGATGTAGATAAAGTCATGTGAATGGAATACATCAGATATTTTTTTTCAACCTCCGATAGCCTATAAATAAAACATAAGTACATAGAAAACAATTATTTTATTACTTATTTTTTTTTTTTGCATTTATGGTTACTTTTCAACATAATCACCGAAAAGATTGAGACATTTATGGTACCTATGCACAAGCTTTGCAATATTCACTTCAAAATATGTTGCCGCTAATGATTTCAAAAGAGCATTGATGTTGCTTTGAAGATCTTCGTACTTTACGACGTTTGCGGAGAGCCATTCAAAACAAATAAAGAGGAATGCTGACTTCAGGAATTGTGTTGCTCCATGACAAAGCTCGTCCATACACTGCTGGCACAAGCCATCGGCTCCTTGAACAATTTCAATGGGTTGTTTTCGATCATCCGGCATACAGCCCTGACCTGGCACCCAGCGACTTGTATCTTTTCCCTGAACTGAAGACGTGGCTAAGTGGGCAGCAATTTCAAACCAACGAAGATCTTCAAAACAAAGTTCGGGAGATGCAATACCCCTTCGCAGTAATTGCATGGCAACCAGAGGAAACTCTTGAGAGAGAGAGAGAGAAAAAAAAACACACACATGGGTTAGGAAGGTAGTCCCAAAATTAAACCACGACCTCTAATGCGAATTGCAAACTTGCTCGGTCAGCAAAAGGTAAGCAGTTGAATGGATATGTACTCCTTTCTTGCATCTGATATTAGTATTTGTGGTGTAGTGGTGATGGCGGTTGTCGTCGTCATCATCATCTGGTCAAGTTTTGGTGGGCTTGTTGGAATTTAACCACAGGAATGGTTTTGTGTGGTTGTGGGTTTGGTATTATGATTTTAAATCTAAGGGTTTAAGTATGTAGCCAAAGGGTTGCCTTTCTATGAGCAGTATCCTTGCCATTGCTCAACTGGTGTCCTTTTCAAAAGTAATGTAATATTTTGATGACCATTCCCAAAGTGATGGGGAGTACCTAGTTCTACTTTTTAGCTATTGCCTGGTTTAAAGTCTTCGTTACCGAGGCGTTCAGTGGGTAAATAATCCAGAAGTCTAACACGGCGTTCTCCTGATAAACCAATTTCACGTAGACATTTTGAGCCCGGCGCCTAATCACATCTTTTACATATGGAAGTGCCAAAACTTCATGTTATAGTCTCACTGGGAAAAGACGGCAGATAGAACAGATGGACCGAGTATGGTATTCCACGATAACAATACAAATTTGAAGGCAGCGATTTAAAACCAAAATGCAAAAAAATGAATGAGTTGAAGAAACAATTGAAAGTTCTTTCATATTTAGGTATAAAACTTTAGGAGTGCCTTTTGAAATTTCAAACTCGGCGTGGCTGTAGATAAAAGGATGAAACCTAAAATCAATGGTGACCTGTTTTAGGCTCCGCTTTAATATCTAAGTTGATGTGTTTTGTTTAGATTAAACTTAAATAAGTTGGTATTTAGAGTTTTTTTAGTTTAAATTACACTAAATTTAAATTAATTTGTATTTAGGCTGGAAAGTTTTAAAATGAAGTGTGTTTCTCTTTGTACTAACCTCTTGATAGTTTTCGTGTTAAAGTATGTGAAACAGACCACAAGCCAAAGCTTTTAAGCACTTTACTTAATCTTAAACATTAGGGAATTACTGTAGCACGAAACGTTCTGGCTTAAACCAGCATCTACTGCAATTTAAATTAATGTGCTAAACTCTCTTCACACAGTAAAACAGACAAAACTGAAAGATATGTGGACAGAAAAAAATCTGGAAACTCGCCAGCAAGTTTAACTCGAAGCTTAAGAACAGCCAGTATTTCTGGATCAGCTCAGAAACATTTCCAAGAGTTTTGTTTCTGGATGTATGTAGTTGGACGGAAGGTTGGGGTAGCAATATTCATTGTTTCCGCCTGCGTGTATAGAGAGTCGATTTTACGGGAATTGGGAAGAAGCCATAGGAAATTGCATTATCTGTTAAAAGGTATCCGCTGCCCAGCATAGCTGTTAATCTCCCTCTTGCTTCCAGACCATATTTGGATTTAGAAAAGTGCTGAGCTAGATTTATAATTGTATTACTGGTCTTCATAGGCAGCGCTTTCGTAAAAGCCTTTAATACACAGGGAAGTTGGTGTGCAGATCCATAGCCAAGAATATTTAACATTTTATCGAAGTACAAAAAATATTAAAGAATATGAAATTATTATTTTTACCTAGTTTACATTTACAAGTCTTAAAAATGTATCTATTCTATTTAAACTATTTTACTAAGTCTAATGTATGAATGGTCGTCTTCTTAGCGCGGTGGTAGCGTTGCTACTTACCAAGCGGGAGACCTGGGTTCGATCCCCAGTACCAGCGTGGGGATATTTCCCCCGCTGGGAGACCTGGCCCGGGGTGCACTCAGCCTCGTAAGGTCCCTGGGGGGCCAATTGAGGAGCTACTTGATGGAGAAGTAGCGGCTCCAGGTCATGAGGACCGCATTAACCGGCCGGGGGGGGACTCGAGGCGCTGACGACGTCTCACCCTCCAATACTGCACCCCATCCATGACGTCTGTAGTGGACCGAGATGGGGGACGCAGCGGCCGGGCGGTAGGCCAAGGTTCCCCGTGAGCTGTCGTGCCATGGAGTTAATGTATGAATTAGATTTTATTTGCTACACAGGTTTAATCCCCGGCCTAAACCACCTAAATAGGAATCAGACTTGACTTTCTCTAGGTCTTCTACAAAAGAGTTTTTCTACATAAACATTAACAGAATTAGTTTTATTACTTGCTTCTTTGCAAACAGAAGGGAGAAAAGGGAATATATTATTATAAAGCTAAAGTAATTTATTTTAAAACCCGATTGTTAAGTGAAACAATTGAAATTTGATTCTCTTAGCTATCTAGGAATAAACAAAAGTGGTCGACTGGTCAGCGATCTGACTTCTCACGCGGTGGTCCCGAGGTTTGATTCCCGGCTGGGTCGGGGAATTTTTCTATAACCAGAATTACTCCCCATCCCCCACAGAGTCGGGGAGAGTGAATGTGTGTTTCTAAACCCAACGTAAAGAACTTACAGAAAACGAGTTGTTTCTAAAGCAAAGCCCCCGATATGAACTTAGATGTTAAAGGGGGATATGTAAATGAAAAAAAAATGCCTTACCGTTTGAGAAGAAATGTAAATAGCTTAAAATTGAGACAAATAAATGGGAATATATCAAAAAACGGTTAAATCTACAATAAAAATGGTATAATTTGGTGCTCTAATGAGATCTACACTTTTTGTTAATAAGTTTTTGTCAATCTCTTACAGCTTACCAGTTATACAAAAGTTATTCAAAAGTCCTCCTGATTAAAGAGATCTTCGGAGGGTATTCCCAGAAAATTCAAAATATACACTTTACTTGTCATAAAAGGATTTTAAATATGTGATATTTTAATAAAAATCGTTATATACATTTTCGAGAAAACCAAAATCTTCGAAAATGTTTCTATATTAAAGGTAATTGGGTGTATTGAATTTTCTTATAAATCTTTGTGTCACATCCTTGCAAGACAGTGAATTTATATACCAAGTTTTCAAACGCAAACATGTTTTCAAAATGCTTATTTTGCATTCAGGGGGTCCCAAAACATGTATTTACAGCGAAATCTGGGTATCCAATTTTTGGGTGAAATGCAATGTCCTCTCTATGCACTATGTACATACGTGCTAGGGAAAGTAATAATCGTTACCTCACTAGAAAAAAAATATTTTGAACACTGCTGAATCCAAAAGAAGAAACGTTTTAAAAGAAGGTCCTTTGTGTGTGTGTGTGTGTGTGTGTGTGTGTGTGTTGTGCGCATGTGCGTGTGCGTTAAATATCAAATTTAATATTTAGGCTCTGCAGGATACGGCACGAAGAATTTCAAGAAAATCTCTCCACTGTAAACCAGCCTTTACAACCTAAGTTTTAAGAAAATACTAATTGGTTTTCCGGAAATTTAACTACCAATTTGCTGAAGATATAAATGGGCAGGCGCATGCTTATTAATATACATTCTCAACTTTAAATCTTATTTTATCGCAAACTTTTTATGGTACTTTTCCACACTCAAGATGTTCCACAAATTGCAATTTTTCATTAATTTCTCCCAAAATTTTTATATTGCCTCTCAAAAGCCCATTTGAGAAAATGGTCATACTACTTCATCCAAGTAATGTTTTTATTTTTACAATTAAATTATTATATTATTAATAATATAAGAATCCTCATTTTGGAAATTATATTGTAATAATTTTGTAGGCTAATTAGGGCAAATATTAAAATATAATATGATAGATGTATTAGTAAAACTGACTATATATTAATATTTTTAAAATGCATCGTGTTATATATGACAATCATATTAAATAACTAGAAATTATTATTTAAATAACCATGTGAGCTAGAATTTTTATATATGCCAAAAATATAAGTGTGTATAATAACTTGTATAAACTTCAATAATATATCTTCCATATTGTAAATTTTCCAAATTTCACCTTAATCTATTTAAAAGTTCATATTGCCTATAACTTTTGACTCTACTTTTTCTAGTCAGTGTGTACACTGCACATAGTGGAGAGAAGGTATTGTACTCCACCCAGAAATTCGACACCAGAATTCACTGAAAATGTATTTTTATAGGTCCAAAAACAGTTTTAGAAAAAGGTCCGTGTGTACCGCATATCTCAAAAACTAAGAGACTGTGAAATATCAAATTTGATAATTGATTATTGTATCGTCCAAGGATGCGACACGAAGAGTTCAAAAAAGTCTCCCCACGCCAAACTAACCTAAACATGGAGAAAGTTTTTTAAAATTTTATTTTTCTCAAAACTGGCTATAACGATTTTAATTAAAATACTGTATATTAAAGGTATTTACATCAGAAGGTATATCTTGAATTTTCAGAGAATAGCTTCCAAAGACCTGTTCATTCTGGTTGAGCTTAGCTGAATTTTATACTCGATAAACCGTAAGAGATTGACAAAATACGTAGATCTCGTTAAAACACGCAATTTGTCATATATTTTTTTCGTGGAGTTGACCGTTTTCAGGATATTCTTTGTTACCAGTTTAAGTTTTAAAACGCTTGAGCTTTACTCATTTGGGAACTTGTCAACTACTGCCCACGCAAAGAAACGGTTTTCATTCCCATAGCAACCGCATTTTAAAACATTTGACTGGCGGTTTAGCCTAGTGTGTTCCCTTATTTCCCTTTTACTTATAAAGGAACTAAGTAACATGACCTTTTAGTATGAAGTAGATACGAATAAGCTTTTTAACAATTATTTGTTACAGAGATGTAGAGAAGGAACACATCAGACTTGTTGTCAGCTAATGACCTCACTGATACGTCACCTGGACGATGCAGCTATGTTTACATTCAGTTGTTCAGAGTGTGTTCGTGTCGGGGGTTTTGCTTTCTTCACCGGAGAGATAGTCATTTTATGTTCAGATTTAGTCAGGTTTACCCGAGTTTTGCTTCATTTTAATTGTGCTGCCCGCTGCTTTCAAATATTAGTAAGTTTGTTTGCTTTTTTATAGACTCTTTGGAATAATTTCTTTTCTGATTTGTAGTTTGCTCATATTCGTTTAATTGGGTTTGCAATTTAAGAATTATGCAATTAAACACCACATCGAGGTTCTCGGTCATTGAGGTTAATATCGAAAAGGTTTTCAACATGTTACGAGCTCTTAGTCTACCTTGAGGATTTTCAAGGTGGAAATATGCTTTGAGATGAACAAAGTTGTAATAAGTTTAAAAATTAAACGGTTTTTATAATGAAATAATGTAAGTAATTATTTACAAGTTGGGCCGCTAAGTCTCTCCGCTGCGACTTTTACCAGTTTTGCACTCTAACGGGACCGGTGTGGTTAGAGAGGGGTTATGGGTGGGGAGATGGTTTAAAAAACTAATGTTGTATCCATTGCGCTGTTAGGAGTTGTTGGAAATATCGATAATGAGGTACTACCACGATATAAATTAGAAACATAAATTTATATACACACACTAACCTAAACGGATTGGAACCTAACCTCGCGCTAAATTTGAAATCCACAGATTTTGAAATTGTCATCATAAATACAAAGTCAATCAATCGTACTTAGTTTCATTCGATTTTAGAGTGGCCGAAGTTCTGCATAATAAAATTCACTGAACAGCTGTATCTGCGTTAAACTTACTTGTCATACATCAGCACAGCGTCTAGCGACATATGCCGGTGTTGCATACCACAACACTGTTTGCCTGCCGCCGACAATGAAACTCAGGTTTTAGGCACTTTAATGTGTAGTATTATTATATATCTACATTGCAAAAATACTACAAGACTTCTTTATTTATATTCTACTCCTTCTAGGCAGCACACTTCATAAATATTCACAAAAAACGATCCCTACGCGCATGTAATAAATTAACGTTTAACTTAATTACGGAGCTTTTCCGATAAAAAAATTGGTGAAAACGTAACAAGTATAAACCAAACTTACAGTCAAACCACAATTTGTTTAATTTCTAGAGGGGCCCAAGTTCTCTATAATTACCTAATGCAATTTTAACACTTCAACAGCCCATAAGCTGTATTTCTTCACTAGGAACATATAAGCTATCAGTTAACTAAAGGTAAAAATGGGTAGACTATTTTCATTGATGAGCAAGCCGAACTTTAAACCTTGTTTTTCATTAAATCTTTATTTGGCATTTTTATGCTAAACACACCATACGATACAGACAGTTAACCATCTAAAATACAACTGCATGAACATAGAACATCAGAGAGCAATATTAATCAAAGAAGTTATTCAGAATGGAGGTAACTGGTCTGTCAATAATTAATATTCCGGCATTTTTTATAAATATATTAATCCATGGATATCTAAACCAACTAGATGTAAAAATAGATTGTATAATCAATATGTACTAATTCTGAGCATAGAGTAATTCTTAAAATAATTTAAACAGTCAAATGTAGCAATATAAAATAATTTTAATGAGATTTGACTGCAAAGAGTTTATTTCTAAAACAAAATTTAAGTTTATACGATTATATATTATTTATTGTAATTATTTTCACTGCCCGCCTGGGTAGTGTGGTGCTAGCTTGTCTGCCTCACATTCAACCGGTCGTGAGTTCGAATCTCGTGAAGGGTGAATTACCCAGATAAGTTTTTTTCGGGGTTTTCCCTTATCCTTAGAAGATGAATGTCGAGTAACTTTAATCTCCATGGACTCCGTGGTCATTTGAGCATTATTTCACCAATTTCATCTATCGTCCTATATGACCAACCAACAACAAAGGAATCACTTTTATATTATAATAACAAAAAAATGTAAAATATAGTTTGTTGATAGCATTTACTAATGTGTGAACGCATGTAATGTTATCATTGTAACGGAGTATGCAAATGAATGTTTAACAAACAAAAAACAAAAACAAAACAAAAAAAAACACCCGATTAAATGTTTGCTTTTTTTTCAAAACTACATTAAATACATCACTAATTAATTAATACTTATATAATAGTGGCAAATTGAGATGAAAATGATGAAATTAAAAAAAAATAAAGAACTGTACAGAGGTTGATAAAATTATAATAATTGGGAGTTAATATAAAAAGTCTGATATGACAGATGTTTCGGTTTACCTACTCATTTACTACAAAAGCTGAACGTGTTTAAAAGAAAAAAAATATATATGTATATATCCTGTTTGCACAATTACAAAATTATTTTTATAACCACTTTTGGTATACGGAGAAAATATTACTGTTATTGTGCTCAATAACCAACAAAAGGTCTAAAAGATACGCTATATACTGCGAATATTATAAATGTTGTAGATGCATTTAATTTAATATTATTTTGTCTGGAAGTAATTTAAGTGTACTACCTACCCACCCATTTTATTGCAGAGATTGGATATTTTAATTACCTGCATTAGTTTCTTAGGCCAGTAATAATAGCTGTGCTTTAAGAAGGTTAATTGGGATATTATTTGATATAATTGGGCATCCTGTGCCGTTTAATAACTACTACTAAAAGCGGAATTATAGTATTATATTTCTGTGTGCCTTATAAGTTTTACTTACTCTACGCGTACTATGTACATAGTGTATAGAGAAGGTACCTATTGTATTGCACCCAAAAATTCGAAACTGAGATTTCACTGAAAATACATGTTTTGGTGCCCCTGAAAGCAAAAAAAAAATTTAGAAAAATAACCATGTGTGTCTAGTGTGTGTGTGTGTGTATAGCATAGCTCAAAACCGATAATACCGTTCAACACTAAACTTGGTACTTGTATTTATTATCTTCCAAGGATGCGACAGGAATATTTAAAAAAAAAAATCCCTCAACACAAGCTACATTTTACATGGAAAAAAAATTGAAAATTTGCTTTGCTTAAAAATGCTTGTAACGATTTTGATTAAAATACCGAATATTACAGATATTTTCCGTATATACTTTGAATTTTCCTTGAATAGCATCTTAAGACCTCTTTATTTTGGATGCATTTTGCTAAATGTTTCTTAAAAGATACAAAGACATACGTACTACACATTTAATGTGAATCTTCTTAAAACCTTCAATTTATTTCATATACAGTTTTTTTCTGGAGTTGAATTGTTTCGATCTATTTCTTGTTATTAGTTTGTTTTAAAATAATTAAAGTTTTCTCATATGGAATTTGTCAACTCTGGACACGCAAAGATTCAACCCTATACAAGCTCGCTTATTTCCATTCTACTTATAAGGAACTAAATAATAAAGACTGTTTTGCTGATGTTTTTCTTGAGTAGATTTTTCATAAAGTAGATAGAACAATAAGTTTACAAAACATAATTTGTTACAGAGATGTAGAGAAAGTCATGTGAATGGAGCGCATAAGATGTTCTATATCGCAATTGTTGACTGGGGTTATGGATGTTTAAATGCATTTTGTATCAATGTTTGTTTCTTTTTTATAGTAAGGCATGCAATTTTTTGGAAATTTGGCGTAACGTTTCTTGTATGTTAAATTTATTTATCGTGAGGGTCACATATCGCACAGTTGGTCTTATATACATAAATTAAATGGGTATATACAATGTGAGCATAAGTAGTCCTATTATTTAAAATACAAACAAAAATGTCCTATGTAGTCATTTATTATTTTAAAAACGTTCGCAATCTATGTTTTAGTAGGGATTTGAATTAGAGATCCCCCTGTCTCCGCCGCTGGCTCTAACTACTAGCTACCATGACAATATGTAATATGGCATTAAATTCCTGAAATGATGCGCATGTGTGGAAAAACAATTATTGTAAAATTTTTTTACACATACGAGCTTCAAGCGTCATATTAGAATACTTATTTACTGGTGTTACATTAAACTTAGGGTTCTACAAGCAATAAAAATACATGGCTTTCCCTATTGTTCGCTAAACAAACAGAATATTATTTTATTTATCTCGTGCTAAACGATATAGACATTAACACAAACGATCATACTACTTTGTAACAAGGGAATACACCAGACTAAAACGATAGCCAAAACTTTTAAATGCCGGTCGATATGTGAACAATTGAATCTCGGTCCGCTTTGCTTTTACAGAAAAACAAGAGAGAAATGAAACCAGGGGAGAGACTGTTTGCGAAGATTCGTAGTATAAAATTCAAACCAATTACAAGGAATATCTTGGAAATGGTCATCTCTGAAACAAAAATGTATATGCCATAAATTGTGTAATTTTAATGAGATCTGGATTGTTTCTGTAGTAGGTTTTTGTGTATTTTTTACGGTCCACCTGTGATGTAAAATTCAGCCACAATGAGCAGTACTTCAGAAGCTATATTCCCGGAAAATTCAAGATATACATTTTATCTATTATATAAATAGCTTTAATATACACTATTCTAATCAAAATTATTACAGCCATCTTCAAGAAAAACAAAACTATCAAACATTTTCCGATGTAAAGGTAGTCTTTGGTGGGGGAATTTTCTTGAAAATATTCGTGTGTCATCTTAGGAACATACTACACTTAAATACCAGCTTTTTATTTAAAGAACATTTCGTTTTTAAGCTATGCTATCCATAGACACACATACGGATCTCAGAGGACCTAAAAACATATATTTCCGGTAAAATCTCGACATCGAATTTTTGGGTGGAATACAGTACCTTCACCATTCACTATGTTCATTGTATTTGCGGGCTAGAAAAAGTAAAAATCAGAAGTGTACCATTCACATTACCTTCTCTACATATCTGCAACAAATTATTGTTAAAAAGCTATGCTTCTATTTACTTCATGCTACTCAGAAAAAATTAGCTTGTTTCCTTGTAAGTAGAAGCAAAATAAGGGAGTACCATAGGTTAAAGTGATAATCAAGAGCTGGTTGATATGTCACTGAAGTTCATTTGTTTGTATGGACAGCAGTTGACAAATTCCTGTATGAGAAAAGTATAATTTTTTCATAGATGAAACCAAAAAAAAAAAAAAAAAAAAAAAAAAAGAATGTCTCAAAAACGATGAACTCCACGAAAAAAATGTATATAGCATAAATTGTGTGTTTTAACGTGCTCTACATTTTCTTGTGCAGTAAGTTTTTGTCTATCTCTTACGGTTTAGCGGCTATTCAAAATTCCGTAAAATTCATCCACAATAAACCACTTTTCAGAGGCTATTCCCAGAAAATACAAGATATACATTTTATTTGTGAGGTAAATGTCTTTACTATACGATATTTTAACCAAAATCGATAAGGCCATTTTTGAGAAAATCGAAGTTTTCGAAAAAGTTCCATGTAAAGGGTAGTTGGGGTGGGGGGGTTTTTCTCAAGATCTTCGTGTCGCATCCCTGGAAGATACTAAACTTAAATACCAAGTTTGGTATTTTACTGACTTTTCGTTTTTGAGTTATCGTGTTCAGAGACACACGGACACACACACACACACACACACACACACACACACACACACTCATATTATTATTGGGGATCCTAAAACATATATTTCTGGTGAAATCTCGGTATCGAATTTTTTGGTGGAATGCAATAGCTTCTCTATACACTTTGTACATAGTAAGTGTAGAGAAAGTAAAAAAAGCAAAAGGAAACCGAATCCCACTGATTGTCCAGATGTAACTTCATTTGTTTTTATTGCATATCAAATATTATAATATTTGTGACGGTTTAAAGTTTGAAGTGGCTTTTGATGAATAGTAGATTTATAATTATAGAATATTATAAGTAATAGGAAGCTATTTCTAAGCTAAAAAGTTGATTCAGGGTTGAATCATCAAAACTGGTGTAAAAGATTAATTATGAAGTAATGAAGAATAATTATAAAATATTTCTAATTACTGAAGTTGAGAAGTTTGCGATATAAGAATATTACTTTCGAGGTGTTGTTTTTAATTGAAAGCAGAATTTTACTGTTAAATAATTGTATTCTTTTATATGTATTTTCACTCGAATATTTCCTTAAAAATGCTGTATTATGAAAGCAAACAAAGAATATACCGTTGGCTCAAGCGTTTCGTCTGGGACTAGCACTTGTGAGGTCCGGGATCGCTCCCCGTTGACCGTCAATTTGGCCCTGAGTTTTTCCGTGGTTTTCCTGGAGTCCCTTAGCTAATGCTGTGGTGCTGTATATCCTTACCCTTTCATGTTTTCCTCTCTTCAGCCTTCATGTCGGCGCTGGTGTGGTTTAAGATGGCACTGTTGCTCTCTTCCCCCCAGATTGCGCTGATTGAGGCTAGGAGCCGTTGTAGAGGTCTCTTTCCGGACACGCGGGCGGGATTCGGAGCTTGAACTTCGAGCTGTACACATGGCAAAGAAGAAACTCCGCAGAGCCGCAGCTGCTAAGGCAGCAACCGTCGCCTCTTCCCCGGCAGCCGCCGAGGAGGCAGCATCTCTGAAGCCATTTGTCGCGACAAGCCCTGTTTCGCCGCCGACCGCCACCGCAGTCTGGCCGCAACTGCAGCCGCAGTTGCCGCCCTCACCGCTGCCACCGACGTCTCCACCCAGCTCCACGACGCCGCCACCCCGGTTCAGTGCTGTGGTACGGGGGGTCCCTAGGGACCTTTCCACCCGGCATCTGCTCACCGCCGTGCAGTCGCGGTGGTCTTCTTGCTTGAGGGCCACCCGCATATACTGCGACCGGGGGCCAACGCCGCTCGTTTGTCTGGAGTTACAGGACCAGGCGGACCTGGAAGCTGCCTTTGCATCAGGGTTGCCCTTATTAGGGCGACTTCTGGTCGTCGAGGCTAGCCGACAGGAGCGCCATCGGCCCTGCCGACGCTGCTGTGCTTACGGTCACACAGCTGAAGTCTGCTCTTCGCCACCGAGATGCCACTACTGTGGTACCAACACCACCACCGCCGAGTGCACTGGGCACGATCTCCGCCGTCGCCGCCGGTTCTGTGCCACCTGTCGTGGCACAGGACACTTCACCGGGCAAGCCCAGTGCCCTCTCTACCCCAGGAGCAGACCACTACCACCACCCGCCCGGATTACACCACCGCCGACCATTATCGACACCACACCACCTGCACCCTCGATAGAGGCAGCGACACGGGACGCCATTCAGGATCTCCACGCGGAGATCTTGAACGTCGGCGCCCGTTTAGCTGCCCTTGAAGAGCTGTGCAGTGTCATCACTGAAAAGGTACAGAACCTTCAAGCTGCCACCACCGCCGCCATCGCCACACTACAGTCCACCATCGCTGAGCTGTCCAGCCGGATAGTTAGTGTTCAGCCACAGCCTCAGCAGGACCTCCAGCCGCAGCAGCTCCACTCCGCCGAACGGCCCCACTCCAGGGGCCAATCACACAGCGGGGCTGTTACAAGACCCGGACCTGAGTCTTGGATTCTTCGTTCACGGCAGCTACGACTGGAGAAGAACCAACACTAGCTCCAACTCAATCCCTCACCCTCTAATTCCTCTACTCCTCTCCCTGAATATTCCGCGGTGACAGTCTGGGCCTCGGTCAAGTCTGTCTCCCGGTCCTCATTTCACCTCTCTGACTGCAACCTACAGTCAGTTAAATTATCACCTTGAATCCGCGGGTGCAATCTTGCGGTACCGCCTCTCCTTACTTCCTTCTAATACCGGTGGAGGGGTTTTTTTAGTCGGTATGCCCACATGGGAGACTCCGACACTCCGGGCTTGCCCGGGTCAGTCCTTAAGGTGGATTTTTCCCCTCCACTCGAAACTTAACAAAAAAAAAAAAATTACAGCCTCCCGGAGCCTATAATGTCATCTAGTGATCTGTTAGGCACTTCCGGACATCTCTGCTCTTAGCTCCATCGTTTCTTGTGTGCTGGCCTGTGGTTGGATTTGTATAATACTCTCATCCCTTTCCCCTGGAGGGGGGTGGATATGCTGCAATTGATCAGTATTTAACCGCGCCAAGGCCGAGTGATTGAACCACTCGCCTCTCACCTAGACGGTCCGAGTTCGATCCCAAGTGGCCGCATGTGAGAACAAGCACTGGCGGGTTTGCTCCGGGTTCTCCGGTTTCCCCCGCCATCGCATTCCGCCGGACTCCATCTTCATTTCATGTATCACCAGTATCATCGCCTGCGGTGCCACAAGTAGTAAAAGCGGGCGTTCAACACTACAAAAAAAGATCAGTACTCGGTCGCAGTTGCCGAGGTGTCCTCCGACGTTCACGTGCTCTAACCTCTAATCAGCCAACATCAATGCTCATCATACGCCGAAGTAAACAAAATTTAATTTTAAAAACGTAATTTTTCCTAACATACAGCTGGAGTGAGCATTTAGAACATCGAATATTCCGAGTCGGTGACGTGGTCGAGTAGTTAGACCGCTCGTCTCCCACCTAGGTGGCTCGGGTTCGACCCCAAGCGCCCGCATGTA
The DNA here is from genome assembly GCA_030762935.1 of Hymenopus coronatus. Taxonomy (NCBI): domain Eukaryota; kingdom Metazoa; phylum Arthropoda; class Insecta; order Mantodea; family Hymenopodidae; genus Hymenopus; species Hymenopus coronatus. The sequence goes on from CM060884.1 coordinate 64,166,888, forward strand.
GGATTTGTGGTGAACGAAACGGCGCTGGGGCGGGTTTTACTCCGGGCTCTCCGGTTTACCCGCCACTCATAGCACCAATTGTTCTGTCATTTTACTTACATTTCATATCTTCCACTTCCTTATGCTCATGCGTGTGGTTTCGTGTCGTTGGCTCCCCGACAGACTTCTGACTCCCACGGGGGTATCAGTCCTCAAAGGGGAAGGGTAAAAATAAAATAAAAAATAAAATCTGTATATTTAACCCTAGTAACTAATTACATAAACCAGGGTAAAATATCCTAAACCTCATACGTTTATTACTACTTATAAACATTACAAATTCAATAATACAATTTAAATTTACAGATATAAATTTAACCTAACTTAGCCTAAAATGTTTATAAATACCAATTAAAATCATAATTGTTTTCAATTAAACTGTGTGTTAATATTTAATTAATACAATTTCAGTTTAATTAATATTATAATTTCGTATTTTTAATATATATTAATAATTTGTATTTAATTTTAATATATAATTTTACTATTGCTGTTATTATTTATTAAAATTTATTTTATATTATTTATTTATATTGTAAACATTTTATTTAAAAAAAGACATTATATTATTTTAGTTTCTATTCTATTAAGCATTTTATTATATTATTCTTACCATTATTATGTTATTACTTAAAATTCTATACATATACTTAGTTTTATTTATAAAATTTAAAATAAGAATATTACTTCAAAAACTTTAAAATACCATATTATAAATATGTTTAACTTTAAATTTATATTTATTTAAATTCTGTAAAACTTAATATTATAATTACTTCCAATTGTATCAAAATCCCATAATTTTAAAATTAAATAATTACATTGTTTAAAATTTTCAAAACCATACATATTGTACATAAATTTATATTCTAAAGGGGATGGCAAGCCGACTGCGAAACGAAACAAAATGAAACGAAACGAAAATAGTTTATAAAAAATGCTGTATTATGAAAACAAACAAAGAACATTAATGCTCAACATACGCCGAAGAAAAAATCTTTAATTTTAAAAATGTCTTAATTCTCAGTGTAGAGTTGGAGAAATCGAATATTCCAACTGGCGCCACGTTAAGAAGATTACGCAACAATAGGTATTCTTGAGGCATTAATGAGCAATGGGAATCGTTTATAGGCGGTGTTTCCTTTGCTTGCTTCGCTGGGAAGCAAAATGATTAGAGACAAAGGCAGTTCGACACCATAACTTTACAAAGGTACTTTACGAAGTCCTACGTACACAGAGAGAGAGAGAGAGAGAGAGAGAGAGAGAGAGAGAGAGAATGGAAGGGGGCAGAAAGTTACAGCTCTTTACCAACAGCTGCACAGGATTTTCTACTAGAAAGTGCGTCGTTCGGTGAAGTAAGTTGACCTTGTGTGTAAGCAGAGAAACTTTGTTCCTCCTTTCAAGGCGCTTATAACTTCGAAACAGAGAACCAAAATCAGTTTACTTATATAGCCACTTTTTATTTGAAGTTTATTAAAATTAGGATTATTTTGACTTGCTCTAGCCCGTAGGTACAGTGTACATAATGGATATAGAAAATACTGTAATCCACCCAAACATTCGATGTCAGGATTTCACCGGAAATACATGTTTTGGGACTCCCTGAATCCAAAAAAATGCATTTTTACTTTTACTTTCTCTATACGCACTATGCACATAGCGTATAGAGAAGGCATAGCAGTCCACCCAAAAATTCGATACCGAGATTTCACCGGAAATATATGTTTTAGGGTCCCCTATATCCAAAAAAAAGTATTTTCACAAAAAGGTCCCGCGTGTGTCCGTGTGCCTGTGAGCACGATAACTCAAAAACGAAAGTTCGGTAAAATACCAAACTTGGTATTTAAGTTTAGTAACTTCCAGGGATGCGACACGAAGATATTATTAAAAATTTCCCCACTCCCTACTACCGTTTACATGGAACTTTTTTTCGAAAATTTTGATTTTCTCAAAAATGGCTCTAACGATTTTGATTAACATTTCATATGTTAAAGATATGTACCTGACAAATAAAATGTATATTTCGATTTTTTTTTGAGAATAGCCTCTGAAGAGTACTTTATTCTGGATGAATTTTACGGAATTTTTATAACTGCTAAACCATAAGAGATGGACAAAAACTTACTGCACGGAAAAAGGAAGAGCACGTTAAAACACACAATTTATGTTATATACATTTGTTTCGTTGAGTAAATCGTTTTTGAGACATTCCTTGTTTTTGGTATTATGCTTTGAAAAACTTATACATTTCTCATACAGAAATTTGTCAACTCCTATTCATACAAACAAAGGAACTCAGTCACATAGCAACCAGCTTTTGACTATCACTTTAACCTATGGTACTCCCTTATTTCGCTTCTAATTACAAGGAAGCAAGTAATAAGACTATTTATACTATTTTTTTTTTTTTTTTTGATTAGCATAAAGCAAATAGAAGTACGTATAAGCTTTTTAAGAATAATTTGTTGCAGGAATATAGAGAAAGTCATGTGAATGCTACACATTAGATTTTTAGAAAAACGTCCCTGTGTGTTTATGTGTGTGTGTGTTTGTCTGTTTGTGAACAGCATAACTCAAAAATGAATAATTTGTTAAATTCCAAACTTTAACAAGAAGATTTAAAAAAAAATCTCCTTGTCCCCAACTACACTTTATAAGCAATAATGTTAAGAAAAACATTGTTGTCTTTCTTAAAAATGGCTCTAACGATTTTGATTAAAATCTCTCATATTTAAGAAAAATAAAATATGTATGTTGAATTTCTTCGAAATGAAATGGCGTTTTATTTATGCACGTTCTTTAACTGCATTGGTGCTCAGCGTCCCATTCTATATTGGGCCTGAGAGACCCCTCAATTTTGCTCAGAGGCCTCTCTATCAGGCTTGAGGTTCTTCTATGACACGGGACCAATGGCTTTACTTCCCTTCAGAAGGAAGCCATGCTAAGGATTTTTACTGAATTTCCTGGGCATAGCTTCTGGAGACCTCTTTATTCTGGATTAATTTTTCTGAATTTTGCCTAACTGGCAAACCGTAAGAGATAGACATAAACTACTGCACAGAAAACGTAGATCTTCTTAAAAACACACAATTTATGTAATACAGATTTTTTTCATGGAGCTGATCATTTTCAGGATATTTATCGTACGCAAATAATTGAATTTTAATCGCATAGCAACTATATTTTAAAACATGTGACTGTAGATTTAGTCTAGTGAATTCCCTTATTTACCTTCTACTTAAAAGGAACTAAGTAATAAGACCTATTCTGCTTATTTTTATCTCGATTATTTTGTAGTAGATAGAAGAATAAGCTTATTAAAATAATTTGTTACAGAGATGTAAAGAGTCAAGTGAAAGGAATAGATGAGATATTTAGAAAAAATATTCCTGTGGTGCTAGTCTGAGTACAGACCTTCCAAGAATGCGAAACGAAAATTTTCAAGAAAATCCCAAACCCGAAATCTACCCTTTAGCTAGAAAGATGTTTACACATTTTCTTTTTTAAAAAATAAGAAACGAATTTGATTAAAATACCATATTTTTAAGATATTTATATAAAAATCTGATGTGTTCCATTCATATGAATTTCTCTATATCTCTGCAACAAATTATTGTTAAGAAGTATATGTTTCTACTTACTTCATGATAATCGAGAGACAATTAGTAGAAATAGTCTTATTACTTGATTCCTTGTAAGTAGAAGCGAAATAAGGGAGTACCATAGGTTAAAGAGAAAGTCATAAACTGGTTGCTATGTGACTGAAGTTCCTTTGTTTGTATGGACTGGGATTCTTAAATTCCTGAATGTGAAAAGTATCTTTTTGAAAGCTGAAACCAAAAACAAGGTATATCTCAAAAACGATCAGCTCCACAAAAAAATTGTATATAACATAAATTGTGTGTTTTAAAGTGCTCTGCATTTGTTGTGTGGTAGGTTTTTGTCCGTCTCTTACGGTTTAGCAGTTATGCAAAATTCCGTAAAATTACCCAGAATAAAGTAATCTTCAGATGCTATTTCCAGAAAATTAAAAATATACATATATTTTGTCAGGTAAATATCTTTAATATACGAAATTTAATCAAAATCGTTAGAGCAATTTTTGAGAAGGTCAAAGTTTTCAAAAAAAGTTTCATGTAACGGGTACTTTGGGGTGGGGGGATTTTTCTCAAAATCTTCGTGTCGCATCCATGAAAGATACTAAATTTATTTACCAAGATTGGTATTTTACCAACTTTTCGTTTTTGAGTTATCGTGTTCACACACACACACACACACACATAGGCCTTTTCTGAAAATACTTTTTTTTGGATATAAGGCACCCTAAAGCATATATTTCCGGTGAAATCTCGGTATCGAATTTGTTGGTGGAGTGCAATACCTTCTCTACACACTATACACATAGTACGTATAGAGAAAGTAAAAAATAGCTGATGAGTTCAATTCACATGACTTCCTCTACATCTCTGCAAAAATTATTGTTAAAAAGTTTATGCTTCTATTTACTTCATGCAAATCGAGAAAAAAAAAAAAAATAGCAGAAATAGTCTTTATTACTTGCTTCCTTTTAAGTAGAAGCTAAATAAGGGTGTACCATAGGTTAAAGTGATAGTCAAAAGCTTGTTGGTATTTGACTAAAGTTCCTTTGATTGTAGGACAGGAGCTGACAAATTTCTATATGAGAAAACATAGGTTTTTCATAGCTGAAACCAAAAACAAGGAATATCTCAAAATGATTCATCTCCACGAAAAAATGTATAGAACATAAATTGTGTGTTTTAATGTGCTCTACATTTTTGTGTGGTAAGTTTTTGTCTCTTTCTTACGGTTTAGCTGTTAAGCAAAATTCCGTAAAATTCACCCAGAATAAAGTAATTTTCAAAGGCTATTCCCTGAAAATTCAAAATATACATTTTATTTGTCAGGTAAATATCTTTAATATACAATATTTTAATCAAAATCGTTAGAGCCAGTTTTCAGAAAATCTAAATTTTGGAAAAAAAATTGCATCTAAAGGGTAGTTTAGAGTGAGGGCATTTTTCTCAAAATCTTCCTGTCGCATCCCCGGAAGATACTAAACATAAATACCAAGTTTGGTATTTTACCGTCTTTTCGTTTTTGAGTTATCGTGTTCACAGACACACGGACACACTGATACACGGACACACGGACCTTTTTCTGAAAATACTTTTTTTGGATACAGGGGACCGTAAAACATATATTGCCGGTGAAATCTCGGTATCGAATTTTTTGGAGGAGTGCAATACATTCTCTATATTCTATGTACATAGTGCGTATAGAGAAAGTAATAATGTATATTTTGAATTTTCTGGAAATAGCATCTGAAAATGTCTTTATTCTGGATGAGTTTTGCATTATTTTGCATAACGGTTAGGACGTAAGAAATACATAAAAAGTTACTATCCAAAAAAAATATAGATATTTAAACACATTTTATGTCATAAACGTTTTTATGTAGTTTTGACCGTTTTCCATTACTAAGGTGACGTGTGCCGCGCCGACGTGTCTATCAAACCACGCCTACAGTACGCGACTGGGACCTTCGCTACCAACCAGCATCTCTCTTGGAGTGCTCCCGACACCTGCCATTTGGTTATGTAGGACTGCCTAATCCATGGTGATTTTATGGCAGTTTTTGAATGTGCTGAATTTAGAGCTGAAAATTATATTCACGTATTACGTATGGTCCACATCTTCGTTTGGTATCATTTTGAAACACCTGTATATGCAGCTTCTGCCTATTTATTTTTTGTTTATTTCATTTATAGAATTGAATAATTCTATTCATATACATACCTTTTTCTAAATTAATTTTTGGTGATAAATGGAATACCTTTTATACCCACTATATCCATTGTACATGGTAAAGGTTGTTCATATACATTGCTTTTTGTAAGGGTTTCTTGAGGTAAAATGGAAATAAAATGGCAAGGTCAGCCGATTCCTACAGCTGCTTTTTATCTTCATATATTTTGTTTTTTGCATCCTTTCCTTTTTCTTGCTTGTTTTTCAGTTTCAGGAAAGGTCTGATTTGGGGGCGGTCCAGGGGCATGTTAACGTGACGTAGCTTCCCCTTTAAAGCTCGTTTTTCTTTCTCTCGCAAGTAAAGAAGCGAGAAGGGGCCCTCGGGGGCAGAGCGCTCACCACTTGTAGATTTAAAGGGCGCTCCGTTTCATCGCAGTGATTCGATTAACCAGCACAGCTAAGTGCTGATCCTTGTTCCTGTGGCAACCAAATTTCTTAACTCCTGCAGATATGAAAGCGTGAAAATGAAGAGCTTTGCATCTCCAAGACAGTCTTCTTACTTTAAAACACAAGGGTAACTGTGTTTCACTTAATCGTTGGCTCCAATTTGCTCTCATTTGAAAACTGTCACACCAAAAACGTCATATAGCCCCGTTCTCTCCTGACTGATATTGATCCAAAAAATAATGTGATTCACATCACTTTTTCTACATCTCTGTAACAAAATATTGTTAAAACGTTTATTCTTCTATATATTTAATGATAATCGAGATAAACATTAGCAGAAATTATTCTTATTACTTAGTTCCTTGTAAGTAGAAGGGAAATAAAGCAGTAAATGTATAGCCAAATATTTTAAAATCTGGTTGCTATGTGATTCAAGTACCTTTGTTTGTTTGGACAGAAGTTGGAAAATTCCTGTATGAGAAAAGTATAAGTTAATTAAAGCTGAAACCACTAACAAGGAATATATTAAAACTGATTAACTCCATAAAAATATTTATATAACATAAATTGTGTATTTTAATTTGCTCTACATTTTTGTGTAGTAAGTTTTTGTCTATCTCTTGCTGTTTACAAGCTATACCAAATTAAGCAAAATTCTCTAGAATAAACAGGTCTTTAGAAGCTATTCCCAGAAAATTCAAGATTGTGATATAAATGACTTTAGAATGTGGTAGTTTAATCAAAATCGTTAGAGCTATTTTTAAGAAAAACATAATTTTCAAAAATCTATCCTTATAAAGGGAAGCTAGGGGTAGGGATGATTTTCTTGAAAATCTTCATGTTGCATCCTTGTAAGACACCAAACTTAAATAAAAAGTTTTGATATTTAACCGTCTTTTCGTTTTTAAGTTGTGCTGTCCACAGACAGACACACACACACACACACACACACACACACACACACACAAACACCTGTTTCTGAAAATACTGTTTACGGATTCAGGGGGTCCTAAAACATGTATTTCCGGTCAAATCTCGCCATAGAATTTTTGGATGGAATACAATACTTCTCCATCGTTATGTAAATTGTACATCGGGGCTAGAGAAAGTAAAAAACCATCTGATGACTTTCATTCACATGACTTTCTCTACATCTCTGCAACTTAATCGTTGGCTCCAATTTACTGTGATTTGAAAACAGTCCCACCAAAAACTCCATATGGTCCCGTCCTCTCTTGATGTTATAGACCTAAAAAAAAATAATAATATGTTCCATTCACATGACTTTCTCTACATCCCTGAAACTTAATCGTTGGCTCCAATTTATTCTAATTTGAAAACAGTCTCGCTAGCAACGTCATATAGAGCCATTTTCTGTTGACTGATATTGAAATAAAAAATCTGAAGTGTTACATTCACATGTCTTTCTCTAGATGCTCTACAAACTTCTTACCAAAAATATTTTTTCTACACCATACTAATCGAGAAAAACATTAGCGAAAAGTGTAACTACTTCACAATTGAAACTAATAACAAAGAATACCTCGAAAATGGTAAGTTCCACGAAAAAAATGAAGATGACATAAGTTGTGTATTTTAACAATATCTACATGTTTGTATTGTAAGTTTTTGTCTATCTCTTACAGTTTACTAGTTATTCCAAACTAAGAAAAATTCATCCAGAATAAACAGGTCTTTAGGAGCTATTCCCAAAAAATTAAGATAAACAGGGTTACTACAAAAGAAATAGACAACTTCAACTGCCTGTAAAACAAAAACTATTAGAGATAGCAACCTAATTATTTTGAAGGTATGTTGAGAAACTCTCAAAGTTTGTTTCTTATTATTGGTAACGCTGTAGTGTTTTGTTTGTTGTTGCAAAAGCTGAAATGGCGGAAAATCCTGTGGAAAAGGCATATTGCGTGTTGGAATTTGCTAGAACGCAATCAGCAACTGTTGTCCAACGACATTTTAGAACACGTTACCACAAAAATGAAATGATGCGCTCACAAAAACCAGCATCGTCTTCATCATGTCGCAACATGTCGATGCAAAAGTCACGCCGTATGACTTTATCTTCTTCACTCAGAAACTGCAACATCTGTAATCTGTAAGGCATCATGTTCAGTCGCTTCCGCAAGATTTTCCATACAGTTTGCTGTGGAATTTGTAATTGCATGCTTGCCCTAGATGCGATTTCTGTGGGCTTCTTATGTAGGCAGAACGAACACGTTCAACGTTTTCTTCCGAAACGCTTGGTCTTCCCGAGCTCTTCACTTTGCATCCCGTTGTCTCGAATTTTCTATACCAGTCGTAAATTGACTGTCTAGTCGGTGGCGTTTTGTGGTAACGTGTTCTAAAATGTCGTTGGACAACAGTTGCTGATTGCGTTCTAGCAAATTCCAACACGCAATATGCCTTTTCCACAGAATTTTCCGCCATTTCAGCTTCTGCAACAACAAACAAAACACTACATTATCACCAATAGTAACAAACAAAATTTTGAGAGTTTCTCAACATACCTCCAAAATAATTAGGTTGCTATCTCTAATAGTTTTTGTTTTACAGGCAGTTGAAGTTGTCTATTTCTTTTGTAGTAACCTTGTACATTTTATTTGTGATAGAGATGGCTTTAATATATGTTATTTTAATCAAAATCGTTTAAGAAAAACAAAGTTTTCGAAAAATTTTCCATGTAAAGGGTAGTTAGTGTTGGGGGGATTTTCTTGAAAATCTTCGTGTCGCATCCTTGCAAGATAGCAATCTTAAATACCAAGTTTAGTATTTAACGGTCTTTTTCTTTTTGTGCTATGCTGTCCATAGATACGCACACACACACACACACACACACAAACACTTGTTTCTGAAAATACGTTTTTAAATTCAGGGGGACTCAAAACAGGTATTTCCGGTGAAATCTCGACATGGAACTCTTGAGTGGAATACAATACTTCTCTATCCCTATGTCCATTGTACATACAGGGCTAGAGTAAGTATTTAAAATTTTATGTGTGCCATTCACATGACTCTCTATATCTCTGTAATTTAATCGTTGGCTTCAATTTACTCTCCTTTGAATACTGTAACAACAAATACTTCATATAGTCCCGTTCTCATGCAATTAAGAGTTAATTAGGTTACTAGTTAGCGGATATTAATTTCTGCCTGAGAAAGTCATTTGTATGGAGTATATGAGTTTTGAGCCCTGAATTGCATGATTTATTTTGCTACATATGGTGTTCTTCCTCTAATACGCAAACCAGTATTTATAACAGTGATCGTTACTGCGATACGCAATGGATTGGAAATCCATTCATAGCCGAATGTCGCGAATTCGAGTCCCAGCGATTACAGTAAAGGATGGGGATGGTCCACGTAAACGAAACGGTGTGATGACACACTTGGATGCTGACGGGGCTACATTTAACTGCAGTTGCAAGTATTTTGCACTTTTGTTTTACAATCACTATAGTTTTATTGTAAAAATACTAATACTTTTACAATATAAAACAGCTATAACTAGCCCAATTTTATTGCTGAAGATTAGTGTAATCAAAATTAGAAAAAAGTTCACTAAAAATAATAAAACGTCTGATAATCATGTTTGTTGCATTTGTGCAACGCCATGCAATTAAGAGCTAATTTAGTTTTGTTGTTAGATTCCTTGGTTATTAACTTCCGGCTGAGAAAGTCAAGTGAATGAAGTATACTATATGTTTAATCTTTAATTGCATGATTTATTTTGCCACGTATGCCGTTTTTCCTCTAATTCGCAAAATGTATTAATATCCCTTTCAATAGGCTATGATCATTACTGTGATACGTAATGGATTGGCCATTCACTCAAAGCCGAACGGATGGGGAGGGCCCAATTAAAATAGCCGGTGTAATGACACGCTTGGATTCTCACGGGATTACATTTGACACATGCTTAGATTTTGTTCTTTTGTATTAAGAATACACTACAGTTTTATTGCAAAAATATTAATAATTTTACAGCACAAAACAGCTATAACTAGTCTTATATATTTACTAAGGATTAGTGTAATACAAAATTATAAAAAATCCACTAAAGATGCTATAATCTTTAATTAATGATCTCTGTTGCATTTGTGCAACCCCATGCAATTAACGGTTAATTTAGTTTTCTTTTTAGATCGTTGTCTATTAACTTCTGCCTGAGAAAGTACCTACGCAGCGAGGCAGCATAAGAAGCGCAAATGGCTGGGTTAAGGTACAGGAAATTCTACCGTGATGAACCACAACGAACAAAAACGTTTGCGGGAATACTTCACAAGAACTTTATTCTGCAGCTGTAACTTAAACGGAGGTAAATATTTCCTGTGCAGTCTCAGTGTTCCTTTGTGTTGGCATCCCTGATATACACAGACCACGTCACATTTCTTCGCATTGTTGGTTCTGCTTCTTCATTTTATCTGTGTGGCACTTTGCCGTAGCTCTTAAAGCCACCCAGGCAAGGTCCCTTTATTCTCTTTCTGCTCGACTTCCCTCCTTCATCGGATGCCTTCCGTCTTCCTCATACGCGTTTATCTCGCGATCTCTCTCTCTCTATCTCTCTTTTACTTTCCCCTCCCCGCCCTCATTATTTCTCTACCGTCTCATTGTGTGGCGAGGATTGTGTGGATTTAATGACGTCATATATTTACAGTAGCTACTGTGGACCCCAGGGGCTGTTTTCATGGTGACCGGACGAGCCCCCGTGCCCCACCCTCCAGGGCTGTAGAACCCTGGTGCAGCACCTTGATTAAAGCCTACCGCTTCCAACCTTTTGGATCCCAGCAGGCTTCAAACTTGATACTCTCTCTCTCTTTCCCTCCCTCTCTACCTTCAATATCTAAATTAATAAATTATGCACTCTTTGCATATAGTGTCTTGAAGATGACACTCTTGGAACGTCTAATGGTAAACAACACCCTCATATGACTCTCTAGCTGTTCTACACTCTTCTTACAAAATATTTTTTTTCTTTCTACACAATGCTAATCAAGATAAAATTAGAAGAATGTTCTTATTACTTAGTTCCTTATAAGTAGCAGGGGACTAAGGGAATAAACTAGGCTAAAACGATTGGCAAATATTTTAAAAGCTATCATCTTTGAAATTGGTTTCGTTGCTTGGCCAGGAGTGGAACAAAAGAAAAACGGACACATCCTGTCTGAGCATTTACGAAGTTTTTATAAATATATTAAATCCATGGATATCTAAACCAAATAGATGTATAAATAAATTGAATAATTAATATGAAGTAATTCCTAGCACACAGTAGTTCTAAAAGTAACTTAAACCGTTAAATGTAGTAATTTAAATTATTTTAAATAAATTTAACTGCAATGAATTTATTTCTAAAACAAAAATTAGTATATATTATTATGTATTATTATTTATTATAATAATTGTTATTATACAATGACAAACAAATGTAAAAACTAGTGTGTTGATAGCACGCACTAATGTAATGTTATCATTGTTACGGGGCATGCATTGAATACTTAATAATAAAAAAAATCCGGTTAGAGAAAAGTAGAAGTTTAAAATTGAAGCCATCAACAAGGAATATATTGGAAACAGTCAACTCTATAAGAAACACGTTTGACATAAATGGTGTGTATTAACGAGATCTACACTTTTTTGTAATAAGATCTTGTCTATCTCTTACGGTTTACTTGTTAAGCAAAATTCGTCAAAATTTATCCAGAATGAAGAGGTCTTCAGAGCCTATTCCCAGAAAATTCATATATACATTTTTTTGTGCTCTGATTAACTTTAATATACGGTATTTTAATTAACATCGTTACAGCAATTTTTTAGGAAAACAAATCTAAAACATTTTTCTATGTAATGCGCAGTTTGAGGTGTTCTTTTACTTTGCACTCCACCCAAAAATTCGATACCGAGATTTCACCGGAAATATATGTTTTAGGATCTCCAATATCCAAAAAAAAAAAAAAGAATTTCCACAAAAAGGCTCCTGTGTGTGTGTGTTCGAGAGTCAGTGTATCCGTGTGTGTGTTTTAAAGTGTTCTACATTTGTTGTGTGGTAAGTTTTTGTCCATCTGTTACGGTTTAGCTGTTATGCAAAATTCCGTAAAATTGGCCCAGAATAAAGTAGTCTTCAGAGGCTATTTCCAGAAAATTCAAAATATACATTTTATTTGTCAGGTAAATATCTTTAATATACGATGTTTTAATCAAAATCGTTAGAGCCGTTTTTTAGAACATCAAAATTTTCGAAAAAAGTTCTATGTAAAGGGTAATTTGGTGTGGGGGGATTTTTCTCAAAATCTTCGTATCGCATCCCTGGGAGATACTAAACCTAAATACCAAGTTTGGTATTTTACCGACTTTTCGTTTCCGAGTTATCGTGTTCACAGACACACGGACCTTTTTCTGAAAATACTTTTTTTTTGGATACAAGGGACCCTAAAACATATATTTCCGGTGAAATTTCGGTATCGAATTTTTTGGTGGAGTGCAATACCTTCTCAATACACTATGTATATAGTACGTATAGAGAAAGTAAAAATCAGATCCTTTCCATTCATATGGCTATCTTTAGCTGTTCCACAATGAACTTTCCTTACACAAGATAAACATTGCTAGAGTTGGTCTTATTACTTGATTTTTTGTAAGTAGAAGGGAAATGAGGAAATACACAGGCTAAAACGATAGTCAGATCCTTTAAAAGACGGTCGTTGAGTGAAACAGTTGAAATTCGATTCTCTTAAAACTGAAATTAATAACTTAGAATATCCCGAAAACTGTAGAAGCTATAAAAACTGAATATGACAAATTGTATGTTTTAATGAGCCCTAAATACTTTTGTCTTGAGGGTTACCAGTTGTACAAAGGTTGCACAAAAGTCATCCGGAATAAAGTGGTCTTCAAAGGCTATTCTCAGAAAATTATAGATATACAGTTTGTTTGTCATGAAAATATCTTAAACATCAAAAGTTTCGAAAAATGTTCTATGTAAAGGATGGGGGAATTTCCTTGTAACCCTTGTCGCTTCCTTAGAAGATACTGAACTTGAATACAAAATGTTACATTTAACCGACTTTTCGTTTTTGAGTTTTGCTGCCCCCATACACAGTCACACACAAATGGATATGTTGCTAAAAATGCCCTTCTTGGATTTGGAGGGTCTCGAAACATACACTTCCGTTGAAATATTGATATAAAAGTTTTGGCTGGAGTACGATATCTTCTCTATCCACTATATACATTGTACATACGAGCTAGAGAAAGTAAAAGTAAAAATAATTTTCTAACCTCATTGTTTTGGGGTGTAGTCCTGAAGACCGCCTCAACAAAAGGCCCAAAGAGAACGATGAGGCGGCGACAATTACAAATGAGCTATACTGTGTACAACATTGGCCGCGGAAGTCTCTAAAAACAAATATCAAGTTAATAGTAACAACTGCACTAGCAGCGGTGGTCATGGAGGTGCGTCGCAACGTCGCATGGGTCAGAAGCCCCTATATGTTTCTGGAAAATATTTTGTTTGAAAATGTTACCTACCCCTATATTATATTCACCAGTACACTGCAACAACCAAACAAAGAATACTGTGATTTCACAATGAGACTGATTATTTTCAGATAAGTATTTTAAATAATCACAAATTAGTAATAAAATTAATAATATTTTCAATAACAATATAATAGTAATAAATAGAATTTTAAATTATGTTGATACCAGGGAAATTACAGTAATGTGTCGAAGTAAAATGTGTAACAACGTATTTATTTTGTATTTCAACAAAATAGCCGAAGGCAAGGAAATGTTTTTAAATGCAGGCAGGTAGTAATATATGGCAGAGATTGTTAAAATCGTCCCGTCGCCGTTTGAAAGACAATAAAATTCTAACAAACTAGTGAATAGGTTAACGGTACTGGCGACCGTAGGATCGTCAAACCGAGCAGGCTGGGTTTTCTCACCAGAGAACAAACAAGATTGTAAATTGTAGATTGTCAGAAATATGTAGCATTGAAAGAGGTGGAAATATATTTTAAAGAGAGTAGAAATGAAAACAAAGTCAGTTCAAGGCAGTATTTTGATTTGTTTTCAGTCATGCCGAGCATTCCTGATTCCTTCATACTTCTTTTGCAGTTACAATTGCAATAACCTTCATGGTCTCTCGTCGTTATCTGAGAACAATAATTGTGCTGCAAGAATAACAAATAGCGAGCTGATTTCTTGGCACAGTATCAAGAAACAATGAACTTCAACATTTACTATTTCATCTGCTGTATTATTCATACAAAGACTTATTTGTGGTACCGCCATTTATAAACCTGAGTTTCATACTTGATCTTAAATTAACCCAACCTAAGGAGCTAGCCGGAGGTTGCCCACAGCACCCCCTCACATCCACACCACTAACACCCACATATTCACAAATATACACTTAGATGCTCATACACCAAATATGTCTATACAATATTTTCACAAACACTTTATCTCCTAGCACACGCACTTCTATTAAGTATGTGCCCAGGCTTGACCAGTTTTTATTTTCTCTAGCCCCGTATGTGTATCCAAAAAAGCATTTTGAGAAAAAGGTCAGTGTGTGTGTGTGTCTGTGAACACGATAACTCAAAAACGAAAAGTAGCTAAAATACCAAACTTGGTATTTAAGTTCAGTATCTTCCAGGGATGCGACACGAAGATTTTGAGAAAAATCCTCGCACCCCAAACTACCCTTTACATGGAACTTTTTTCGAAAATTTTGATTTTCTTAAAAATGGCTGTAACGATTTTGATTAAAATATCGTATATTAAAGATATCTACCTGACAAATAAAATATATATCTTGAATTTTCTGGGAATAGCTTCTGAAGACCTGTTTATTCTGGATGAATTTTGCTTAACCTGGCATAACTAGTAAACCGTAAGAGATAGATAACTTGCTATACAAAAGATGTATGTTTTGTTAAGATACACAACTTACGTCATATACATTTTTTTTTTGGAGCTTACCGTTTTCGAGGTATTCATTGTTATTAGTTTCAGTTGTGAAGTACTTATACTTTTCTCAGAAGGCAGTGTCCGTTTTTCTTTTGTTCTATTCCTGGCCAAGAAAAGAAGCGATTTGTAATGACAATCGCATAACGACAACTTTTAAACCATTTGAATATCGGTTTAGCCTAGTGTATTCCCTTATTTTCTTCCTACTTATAAGGAAGTAAGTAATAAGAACATTGTACTAATGAGTACCTCGATTAGCAAGGTGCACAAAGAAGAAGAATGTTATGTAATAAGTTTGTAGAACAGCTAGAGAAAGGCATGTGAATGTAACACATCAGATTTTTCCTGTTTAAAATGAACTCCTATAATGCAGTATCCGTCTAGTTAAAGTTAAAAATACCTCGGCCAGCAATTTTCCCTGACATCCTCCATCTGCATGCAAGCTGCCAAATTATGCGTTTAGTGTTCCTCTTCTCCGCAAAATGGAAAAATCTTCCAAACAGTATCGTCATAAACTTTCCAATTTCCTAGTCTAAGACACGCTATTCCCGCTCTCTGTTTTATTCCTAATATTGAAATATGTATTTCTTTATCTCATTCAATTTTTAATTCAATTTGGCTTTTGAGTTATATTGTTCAGATACACTCTCTGTGAGGGTCTATGTGAGAATTCCTTCACAGAAATGAACGCTAACAGAGCCTTTCTAAAACTGCTCTGTAGGATTCAGAGATCCTGAAAACATGTATTTATAGTATCTAAATTTTGTTTGCGATGTAATGGCTACTTTGACTACTATGTATATTACAGAGAAAGTAACAAATACATGAATTTAAATATAAAACAATAAGACAAGCACTTTCTTATAATTCCTACATGGATACTTGACCGGTTTTAGTTATGTGATAATGTTTACTTTCTCTTGGGTAGTTAACCGCAGATTGGGATCTGTGATCTACGACTTGCTGCCCCTATGGAGTTAAATAGCCATTTATCGACGTTTTGCATTGTAAATGCCGGGGAATCCCCACGGACACATGTCAATCTGATCGCTGTTGCAATACGGCCCTTACATCAGGCACATGCATTATGCAGCAGCACGGAATCGAACCCCTTCCTTATGTCACCGTGGTGATACATTGATCTGCCTGTGCTCAATGTGATGAACACACCCAAGTTGTATAAATTGATGGCTATACTAGAATCGATTTAAATGGATGGGGTATGCAAAGCGTGCCAAAGTGAAAGGGGTTGGGGAGTGGAAATAATACGGACAGGTGGGGAGGAGGTGCACAAACTAAAGCGGGCGAGAGCATCATAGCTCCGGGCCATTTTAGACTCGCTAACAGAAGTAACATTGAGGTAGGTGTTCTACAGGGTTATTAGATATCCTTTAGTGGGGCATTGTAAAGCTATATCTCTGAGTTACAAGCTAAATTATTAGTTTCCATTGCCTGGGTGAATTGCATTAACATGGTTCAAAATACAGGATGATTCTAAACTAATGGTACATTTCAATACTTCACTCTGTGGCCGCGAAGTAAGGTCGTGAATTGTATTAACATGATTCAAAATACAGGATAATTCAAAACTCAGCCTACATTTCAATGCTACACTATGTGGCTGCGAAGTAAGAGCCATGAATTGTATCAATATGCTTAAAAATTCAGAATGATTCTAAGCTCACCCTATATTTCAATACTACACTGCGTGGCCGCGAAGTAATGGGCATGAATTATATTAACATGGTTGCAAATACCGGATGATTCTAAGGTCATGGTAAATTTCAATGTTACTTTCCGCGGCAACGAAGTAAGGGGCGTGAATTGTATTAATATGGTTCAAAATACAGGATTATTCTAACCTCATTCTATATTTCAATGCTACACACTATGGCCGCGAAGTTATCTGCAAGAATTGTATTTAAATGGGTTAAATTACGGGATGATTCTAAAGTCACGTACATTTCATTGCTACTCTCCATGGTTGCAAAGTAAGGGACATGAATTGTATTAACATGGTTAAAAAAACAGGATGATCCTAAGCTCATTGTACATTTCAATGATATACTCGATGACCACAAAGTAAGGAAAAATGAATTGTATTAATATGGTTCGAAATACAGAATGATTCTAAGCTCACCATACTTTAAATGGTACACTCCGTGGCCGCAAAGTAAGGGGTATGAAATGTATTAACATGCTTCAAAGTACAGCATGATTCTAAGCCCATCGTATATTTCTATGCTATACTCCGCGGCAGCGAAGTAAGGGGCATGAATTGTATTACCATGGTTCAAAATACAGGATGATTGAAGGCTCATGATACATTTCAATGCTACTCACCATGGCCGCAAAGTAAAGGACATAATTGTATTAAAATGTTTCAAAATACAGGATGATTCTAAACTCTCTGTACATTTCAATGCTGTGCTTGATGGCCGCAAAGTTAAGGGAAAATGTTTGATGAGAAATAAAGAAAATCTGATGTTCTCCATTCAATGACTTTCTCTACATCTCTGAAAATATTATTGTTAATAAACGTATTCTGCTATCTACAATGTGCTAATCGAGATAAACATTAGCAAAACGGTCTTAATTATATAGTTCCTTATAACTAGGCTAAACCGAGAGTCAAATGTTGTAAACCGTGGTTGCTATGGGATAGAAATCTGTTTCTTTTCGTGGCCAAGTATTGACATAATCCCGTATGAGAAAAGTTTTAAGTATTTTAAAACTGAAACCAATAACAAGAAGTATCTCGAAACTCCACAAAAAAATGTATATAACAGAAATTGTGTGTTTTAAGAAGCTCTGCGTTCTGTACAGTAAGCTTATTCTATCCGTTACAGTTTCGCAGTTAAGCAAAATTCGGCAAAATTCATCCAGAATAAAGTGAAATTAGAGGCTATTCACAGAAAAGACAAGATATACATTTTATTTGGGATGTAAATATCTGTAATGTGTGGCATTCTAATCAAAATCGTTAGAATTGTTTTTGAGAAAATCAACATTTTCGAAAAAGTCTACATATAAAGGGTAGTTTTTGGTAGAGGAATGTTTATGAAAATCTTCGTGTTGTATCCTTGGAAGATACCAAACCTAATTACCAAGTTTGTTATTTAACTGCTTCGCAGAGACAGCACTCGGACAGGTGACAGCCAATGACCAACCGACCTCCACCCCTTAACTGGCCACGCCCTCCTTCAGCACGCGATATATAAGCAGCGGCATACTAGCTCTCCAGTCGTGCCTGCACTCCGGAGCTAGATTCTCACCCTGATGATGCCGACCGCAGCTTTCGGCGAAACGTCGGTTATGCCAACAACTGCACGGCCAAAAAGTCCGACAAACTTACATAATAAGGTTAACACTGTTTCTTTGTAAGTCTTAGAATTTCGTATTCTCCTGCAGCAATGTTTAAACTATAAATATCTGTCAACTCTCACAAAGTTTGTTTACCCAAATTCCGAGGAATATATAAAGCAAAGAAAAACTGCAAATTAGTTGGTCCTGCATCAAGCTGCAATCTGCTACCGAAACAGTCTCTATTTTACTGCCGGAAATATGTTGGTGGGGTGTGGGGAGGCCCGTCGGGTACTCTATCTCGCCTGTGGTATAGGATGGGGAGGGCCCAGGTTAAATAATCAGTGGTACGGCATGCTGGATTATGACGGAAATGGCGTGTTATTTATGGACGCTCTTTAACTGCTATGGTTCTCAGCGTCCCATTCTATATTGGGTGTGAAAGACCGTTTAATTTTGTTCAGAGGCCGTATGTATACATTTATGTGCCTAAATCTACGACACGGGACCCACGGTTTTACTTCCCTTCCGAAGGAAGCCATTACACCCGAAAAAATCTGATGTGTTACACTCACATGACTTTCTCTATATCTCTGTAAATTATTATTGTTAATAAGCTTATCTTTTATTTATTTCATGCTAATCGAGAAAAATTAGCAGAAATAATCTTATTTCTTGCCTTATAGTAAGTAGAAGCGAAATAAGGGAGTACCATAGGTTAAAGTGAAAGCCAAAAGCTGGTTGCTATGTGACTGATGTTCCTTTGTTTATATTGACAGGAGTTGACAAATTCCTGTATGAGAAAAGTGTAAGTTTTTCAAAGCTGAAACCAATAAACAGGAATATCTCAAAAACGATCATCTCCACGAAAAAAATGTATCTAACATAAATTGTGTGTTTTAACGTGTTCTACATTTTTTATGGGTTAAGTTTTTGTCCATCTCTTACGGTATAGTAGTTTTGAAAAACTTATCCACAATAAAGTAGTCTTCAGAGGCTATTCCCAGAAAATTCAGAATATACATTTTATTTGTCAGGTAAATAACTTTAATGTACGATATTTTAATCAAAATCGTTAGAGCCATTTTTTAGAAAATCAAAATTTTCGAAAAAAGTTCCATGTAAAGGATAGTTTGGGGTGGCGGGATTTTTCTCAACATCTTCGTGTCGCATCTCTGGAAGATATTAAACTTAAATACCAAGTTTGGTATTTTACCGACTTTTCGTTTCTGAGTTATCGTGTTCACAGACACACGGACAACAACATGGACCTTTTTTTGAAAATACTTTTTTTGGATACAGGGGACCCTAAAACATATATTTCCGGTGAAATCTCGGTATCGAATTTTTTGGTGGAGTGCAATACATTCTCTATACACTATGTACATAGTGCCTATAGAGACAGTAAAAATCCATCGTCCTCCGCCGGGTTTATATTTGTTACTTTCTCCATGCGCACTATGTACATAGTGTATAGATAAAGTATTGCACTCCACCAAAAAATTCGATACCGAGATTTCACCGGAAATATATGTTTTAGGGTCCCCAATATCCAAAAAAAGTATTTTCAGAAAAAGGTCCGTGTATGTGTGTGTGCGTGTGTGTGTGTGTCCGTGTGTCTGTGAACACGATAACTCAAAAACGAAAAGTCGGTAAAATACCAAACTTGGTATTTAAGTTTAGTATCTTCCAGGGATGCGATACGAAGATTTTGACAAAAATCCCCCCAGCACCAAATACTCTTTACATGGAACTTTTTTCGAAAATTTTAATTTTCTCAAAAATGGCTCTAACGATGTTGATTAAAATTTCGTATATTAAACATATTTACCTGACAAATAAAATGTATATCTTTAATTCTCTGGGAATAGCCTCTGAAGAGTAGTTTATTCTGAATGAATTTTACTAAATTTTGAATAACTGCTAAACCGTAAGAAATGGACAAAAACTTACTGCACAAAAAATGTAGAGCACATTTAAACACAATTTATGTCATATACATTTTTTTCGTGGAGTTCGTCGTTTTTGTGACATTCCTTATTTTTGGTTTCTGCTATGAAAAACGTATACTTTTCTCATACAGGAACTTGTCAACTCCTATCCATATAGACAAAGGAAGTTCATTGACATAGCAACCAGCTTTTGACTATCACTTTAACCTACAGTTGTCCCTTATTTCGCTTCTACTTACAAGGAAGCGAATAATTATACTATTTCTGCTATTTTTTTCTGATTAAAGTAAATAAAAGTATAAGGATAATTTGTTGCAGGGATACGGAGAAAGTCATGTGAATGGTACACATCAGATTTTTTTTTGTAGTTGTGCAACGCCCACTTTAACTACTTATGGCACCGCAGGCGGTGACACTGATGATATATGAAGGAAGATGGAGCACCGGTGGAATGCAATAGCTTGGAAACCGGAGAACCCGGAGAAAACCCGCCCCAGCGCCGCTTTGTCCACCACAAATCTCACGTGCGGTCGCTTGGAATCGAACCCAGACCGTCTAGGTGAGAGGCGAGTGGTCAAACCACTCGGCCACAGTGCGGCCTCTTGGGTACATGAAGTTAGCATGGTAACAATTACACCACGGAGGGCGACTGATTATGACGGGGCAAGTAATGAGACCCGTTTTGTAAATTTTGAAACATATTACTACACTCACTTTTTTTTTAGTTATTAGTGCATATTATTGTATTTTCAACTTGAAATAGTGCCAAATGTTATTGGTCAAAACCAAATTTCGGATATTAGCAATTTTTCTCCAATTTTCCTCACGTAGTACGGTTTAAAGCGCCACGTGGTAATAAAAACGGCAGGAAATTGAACTACATGCATTACATTATTTAATGAGCTTTTTTAATTTTTTGCACTTTTTGATGAATTTTTACAGATGGGTATCACTATTAATAAATACACAACATTATAAATTCATGCCAATGATTAAAAAATGTTTGCAAAAGTAATAAAATTACATAAATTATTCTATCACGATAACCCTTTAAAATCGGGCATTTTACTAATTATTTTTCTGCATTTTTTTCTTTCTTTTAAAGAAGTTTTTTTTAAATCATTGGAATGCATTTCAAATTTTCTGTGTTTATTAATAAATTAAGTAAATATCTAACGTTTTGTGTATTTTTCAAATTTATTGTTGCTTTTTATTAACTTGAATTCTTAAATAATAAACAGGAGCAGAGTAGCTTCATGTTGGATAGTATCCTTTAAATGCATTGTGTTGACATGTGATAACAAAAATGATGAGCCAACGTTTTGTTATATTCGACAATGCTCCGAATGTACGCGCCTGCACCCTGCCGACCGAATATGAGCTTATTTTAAATAGCAGTCGAAGCCTGTAAATACTGCAAATCTGTAATCGTATTATTCAATGCTTAAATCTGCATTGGGTATGAAACAAGGTGTTTATATATCCAAGTATTATAAATTAATTGATTTTACTTTCTCTACACTTACTATGTACATAGTGTATAGAGAAGGCATTGCACTCCACCCAAAAGTTCAATATGAAGATTTCACCGGATATATGTTTTAGGGTCACCAATATCCAAAAAAGCATTTTCACAAAAAGGTACGTGTGTGTGTGTGTGTGTCCGTGTGTCTATGAACACGATAAATCAAAAACGAAAAGTCAGTAAAATACCAAACTTGGTATTTAAGTTTAGTATCTTCCGGGGATTAGACACGAAGATTTTGAGAAAAATCCCCCACTCCCAACTACCCTTTACATGGAACATTTTTCGAAAATGTTGATTTTTCTCAAAAATGGCTCTAACGACTTTCATTAAAATATCATATATCATATCATACATTATATGACAAACAAAATGTATATCTTGAATTTTCTGGGAATCGCCTCTGAAGAGTTGTTTATTCTGGATGAATTATTCGAAATTTTGAATACCTGTTAAACCGTAAGAGATGGACAAAAACTTACTGCACAAAAAAATGTAGAGCACATTAAAACACACAATTTATGCTATATACATTTTTTCGTGGAGTTCATCGTTTTTGAGACATTCCTTGTTTTTGGTTTCTGATATGAAAAACTTATACTTTTTTCATACAGGAATTTCTCAACTGCTGTCCATACAAACAAAGGAACTTCAGTGATATAGCAACCAGCTTTTAATTATCACTTTAACCTATGATACTCCCTTATTTCGCTTCTACTTACAAGGAAGCAAGCAATAAAACTATTTCTGCTAATTTTTCCTGATTAGCATGAAGTAAATAGAAGTATAAGCTTTTTAAGAATAATTTGTTGCAGAGATATAGAGAAGGTCACGTGAATGTTACATATAAGATTTTTTTGAAATGGATGGCTCTCGGCCTTAAAAATTAACCCTTTTCAGGAAAGAATAATTAAATTAATGCCAAGGCTTCAAAACAATAATAAATTTTTGTTAAAATTGTGGTTATGATGGGAATACAACGTAACGACTAATTTTAATTGTCAGTGATATATACTCACTAATATCGTGAGTTTTTTGGTGAGCGTAAAGTTGGAACAAAATTACTTTACTTTTTATACTTGCTGCACTTCTTTGCTCATGGATTTCGTAAAATTCAAGCTTGCGACCTGATACGAGCTTGTAAACTACTCAACTATGCTACAACTAGTTTGATTTTCAAAACAGCTAGAGGAATTTCCATTCACATGAATTTCTCTACATCCCTGCAACAAATTATTGTTAAAAAGCTTATGCTTCTATTTACTTAATGCTAATCGAGAAAAAAATAGCAGAAATAGTCTTGTTACTTGCTTCCTTGTAAGTGGAAGTGAAATATGAGAGTACCATAGGTTAAAGTGATAGTCAGAATCTGGTTGCTATGTGACTGAAGTTCCTTTGTTTGTATAGACAGGAGTTGACAAATTCCTGTATGAGAAGAGAAGCTTTTTAAAGGTGAAATCAAAAACAAGGAATAAGTAAAAAACGATCAACTCTACGAAGAAAATATACATAGCAAAAGTTGTGTGCTTTAACGTGCTCTACATTTGTTCTGCAGAATGCTTTTATCTATCTCTTACGGTTTAGCAGTTATGCAAAATTCCGTAAATTCATCCAGAACAAAGTAAGCATCAGAGGCTATTCCCAGAAAATTTAAGGTATATTTATTTTATTTGCCAGGCAAATATCCTTAGTATACGTTAGAGGTATTTTTGAGAAAATCAGAATTTTCCTTGTAAAGGGTAGTTGGGGCTGAGGCAAGATTTTCTTGAAAATCTTCGTGACACATCGTTGTAAGATACCAAACTTAGTTACAAAATAAATGTACTTAACGCTCTTTTCATTTTTGAGCTATGCTATCCACAGATTCACACACACGGACACTCACACGGACGTTTTTCTGAAAATGCCTTTTTTGGATTCAGGGGGTCCTAAAAAATGTATTTCCGGTGATGAAATCTCGGTATCGAATTTTTGGGTGGAACACAATATTTCCTCTATACACTATGTACATAGAAAATAAAAACAGGGAAGTAAGTAAAACACTATCAGAGGTGCGATAATATGCTTTGCTTCTCTGTGACGTTACCATAGAGCTTAATATGGCAGTGAACAATCGACTGTCTGCCACTTGTTTTTTGTTCTACAAGGTTTAACAGCTTGACGTTCACGAAATGAAGGGAGAGTAGGCGGCATGAAACCCTTTCAAGTAACTTATACTTACAAGAAACTGACAAGTGAATGTGCTGCCCCCAGAATTCCACGAGGTTGAACTGAAATAGCAACTGTTTTGACTGCTTGATTATATCGCAGTAAACGATGCATGCAACAAATCTAACTGCTGATTTTAAATTTAAAAACTTCCTTACATGAAAGTAATTTTGGTTGTTCAATGATACCTATACAGGTTGATTCAAAAATACTGAAACAAAGTTTGGGCACAGATTCCTTACATCAAAACAAGAAAAAAAAAAAAGTTTGATGTGTTCCATTCACATGTCTTTCTCCAAAACTCTGCAACAAATTATTAAAAAGTTTATCCTTCTATGAACTTCATGCTAATTAATTTAAAATTAGCAGAAATTTAATTGTGTTATTACTTGCTTACGTGCCCTTATTTCGCTTCCGCTTACAAGTAAGGTTAACGTAATAATCAAAAGCTGGTTGCTATGTGACTGAAGATCCTTCGTCTGTGTGGCCAGGGGTTGACTAATTCCTGTATGAGAAAAGTCAAAGCTCAAACCAAAAACAAGAAATATCTCAAAAACGCTCAACTCCACGACAAAAATGTATGTAACACGACTTGTGTGTCTTAATGTGCTCTACATTTGTATGTGGTGAGTTTTTGTCCATTTCTTACTTTTTAGCAGTTATGCAAAATTCCGTAAGATTAATCCAGAATAAAGTGCTCTTCAGAGGCTATTCCCTGAAAATGACAGATATTCTCTTTAATTGTCAGATAAATATCTTTAATATACGATATTTTAATCAAAATCGTTAAGAGCCATTTTTGAGAAAATAAAAATTATTCGAAAATTTTCCATTTTAAAGGGTAATTGGGGTGGGGGATTTTCTTGAAAATCTTCATGTCGCATCCTTGAAGACGTACCAAACTTAAATATAAAATTTGGTATTTATGGTCTTTTCCTATGTGAGCTATGCTTTCTAAGACACACACGCACACACGGACGTTTTTCTAAAAATGTTTTCTTTTTATTTAGGGGACCCAAAACATGTATTTCCGATGAAATACCTGTATTGAATTTTTGGGTGCATTACAACCAATACCTTCTCTATACACTATGTTCTCAGTACGCGTATACGCATAGAGAAAGTAAAAATATTAATATAAAGGCCTGTCCCGAAATCCTTCGTTCTATTTATTTTGAGGTTGTAATTTAGAAGTCCAAGCAACTCTTGAAGGATTATAAAGAAGCTTAGCCGAATCAGCTGTTGACGTTGCTCCTTGGTTACCGGAGATGCCCGTAAGCCATGCGGGAAAGCCGCTATTGCCTGAAGCGTCGGTTTCTGGGCTTGTAATCCCCAAGAGATTTTTGGTAGAGCTTCCGTCCGTCTGAGATCTGGTAGACTCGTGGTGAGCCAAGGTAAAGTTGCTGTGTACCTACCCTGGTAAGGGCTTAACCACAGGAATGAAGGATGGTTAAGGTTTGGTCATTATTATAAGGATTTAGTGATGGTGATAAGAAGGTGGCGCATTTTTCACGAGCAGTATCGTCAATCCGTAGACTTTGAGTTTGCTTTGCCATGCTAATTACTCATGGTGTCACCTATGTGTTTTGAGCTGAACTAGCTACATTACATATATGTGTGTGTGTGGCGGGGACCTGCTACAATTTTAAATAACTTTTTTAACTCGTCGTTGGTCGACATGTGAGCGCTGGGCTCGCTTTGATGAATAAATACGTTATCTTGTCTACTTTTAAATCCAAATGTTTCGTACTACGTGCACCTTTCAAAGCATGGTTATAGAATAGGTTAATGTATTCTACAGAGCATTTCAATATTCTAATTCCCTATAAAATAAGGAATTAACTCCTGCGCCGTACTGAGCGTACCGCCCACATGTCGACATTGGCGGATTATCGTGTTATTCTTTCTGAGGTTCCGAGACAAGAATTCGTAGGTATTGCTGACAGAGTGTTCGCATTATCGGCTAACATTGCAACGTTTCGGTCTGTATTAGCAAGTTATCAATGATGGAACGACAAGAACAAAAATATTGAAAAGGAGATTGAAAATGAATCCCACTTTGGATTTGAATTTGTTATGATAACTTATCTGGTCAGGTAGAAAACACTGAATTTGCTTGCAAGGGAAATTCCATTATACTGGATTATGATAATACAGCGTCGGAAGTATCTGTAGATGTATAAAATTCTCAACATTACCTACATTTTTATGTGGGTAGAGATAATGTGACCATATGTATGTCCACCCACCACCAACACCACCACCACCAGTTGCAGCATCACTACCACCAGCCCACCACCACCACCATCACCACCACCCCGACCATCGCCACCACAACCACCACCACCAGCACACCACCACCACCCCGACCACCCCCACCATCACCACCACCTGCTGTAGCCTCACCACCACCAGCCCACCACTACCAAAACCAGCCCAAAACCACGACCCCCACCACCTGCAGCACCCACTCACACCAACCACCCCCACAATCACCCCCACCAACACCACCCCACCACCCGCAGCACCCATCCACATCACCACCACTACCACCCCCACCATCCCCACCACCCGCAGCACCCAACCACACCACCACCCCCACCACCCGCAGCACGATCCACATCACCACCACTACCACCCCCACCACCCGCAGCACCCACTCACACCACCACCCCCACAATCACCCCCACCAACACCACCCCCACCACCCGCAGCACCCATCCACATCACCACCATCACCAGCCCACCACCACTACCACCCGCAGCACCCATCCACATCACCACTATCACCAGTCCACCATCCCCACCACCCGCAGCACCCAACCACACCACCACCAAACACACTTATCAGGAAGATGAATTCTGTTATTCATCCTGTAGGTGTAAAACAAGGAGCTCAGTGTGCTACAGCAGAAATGGAATGATGGCAGCTGTTTTTACCAGATAGTGTTTTACAAAAAAATACTGGGGTACACCAACGTGAGGCTGGCGGTACTAGAAAATAGTTTTGTGGAGGAATGTTAAAAGTCGGTTATAATACATTTTTAACAGTATAACATCAAAGTACTTTGCTGCTAATAAAGAAATGAAGTTAAATATTAATACGGGTTATTTAATAACGGAAATCCTAAAAAAACATAATCATATTTACTAAATATTCAAATTTACTAAATGTAACCATAGAAAGGTGTAAAAAGCCTGGGTAAACCCTTTGCGGCCCCGCGCTCACATGTCGACCATCGGCGTTAGCATAACGACCTCGACCAGCGTCGGGTTAAAATACATTACCAAGTAGTAAATCTGGTACGTAATTAAAAACAAATTCATACAACGTACGTGTATTCATCGGTTATCGCTATTAACTGCGTGAAAGATTCGATAGACATTTGTTGACAAACATGTAGATATGTCATTTTGATCCCAAGCGTACTGCACGGACTTTAATGAAAATTAAAACAGTTCAATTCCAAGAGGTGGTGTTTTACAATATTACTGATTGATGCATTTTCGTTCCAATAAAACAATTTTCACGTTCGCTTTGATGGGGTTTCATGGACAATTTGCACAATGAAGAGCATATAAAGCGTTATAATCGAAAGGGTTTCATTTACTATATTCATTGCAATTAAACACTTTTCATTAGTGACGACGCAAGAACCTAATTATCATGTTTTTCATGGGAAACCCGAGTCCTATATGAAGGTAGCTAATTTAATTTAACTTCACACAGTAAGTAACAGTATGCAAAGTTTACCGATATTCCATTAATATAGTTACAAAATAATGCATATTGACAAATTCTAAATTAAGAGTGAGGTTATGTTGTAGAAAGACATTTGCAGATCTATATTCCAATTATGTTTCTATTTTACCGTCTCTAACACATAGGGTAAATTCTTATAATTTGTACCACTATGACTACTTTTAAAAATACAGCGAAATTTCAAACTACGAGGGCATTTTTTTTTCCAACTCTGATAGGCTATAAATAAAGACAAGTTCGCAAAAGCTTTGCAATACCCACGCTTCAAAAAATGTTTCCACCAATGATTTCAAATGAGCATTGACATTCTCTTGAAAATCTTCGTACTTTACGAAATTTGCAGAGATCCATTCAAAACAAACGAAGAGGAATGCTGACTTCAGGAATTGTGTTGATCCATGACAAACGCTCGTCCACACACTGCTGGCACAACCCATCGGCTCCTTGAAGAATTTCAATGGGACATTTTCGATCATCCGTAGTACAGTACAGACCTAGTAGCCAGCGAATTTCATCGTTTTCCTGAACTGAAGATGTGCCCAGGAGGGCAGCATTTTCAAACCAACGAAGATCTTCAAAAGAACGTCAATGTTCATTTGAAATCATTGGTAGAAATATTCTCAATCTCTTCGGTGATTATGTTGAAAAGTAACCATAAGTGTACAAAACATTTACTAATAAAATAATTGTTTTCAATGAATTTGTCTTTTATATATAACCTATCGCAGGTTGAAAAACTACGGCCCTCGTATCTCCAGAATTTGTATACTAATAATTATAGCGTTACTTTTGACGCTTCTGCATTCAAACTGATAAGACTTAAGCTGTCATAATTTATAAGTTGCTACAGAAAATTGCAAAGATGCAAAGAGGTACAATTTATAAGCAGATACTATAAAATGTACCACTGGTACTTTAAATTGGATCTCTAGCAGAATATAGGTTATAAACACGCACATTTCAATCTAAGCAAATTTAGCATGAACTTGTTATGATCAATATAAGATATTAGTTATTTTTACCCTGATGAGCACTATTTTCTATTAAATTTGGAAACGAATTAGACTAGTCTGTCTAGTTGATCCTATAAATCTACCCAGTCTGCCATCTATCATCCTTATTTGAATTCTCTAGACCTAAAAATTTTCAGTAAATAACAATCAAAATTATGCATTATTCCTTTTTATTTTCTCTAGCATGTTAGTTTAGCCACGACATTTATTGCACAAATTTCATTAAGACCTGCATCGTCGTTTCTGAAGACGTACAATATATTTTCTATGACTCCCTAACTCCAGAAGTCATATTACATTCTTTCTACCATCTGAAAGCATAATTATAAACACAATATTAGGTATCACACAACTTTCCAGGATTTATGGTTAAAATATGTGTAATAGTTCTGCTGTTTGTAAACAAAAATACTTTTAAATATTATTGCTAATTTATAAATTGTTGAAAGAATCAGTAACAAAGTATGTAACCACATTGTTGCACTCTCTTGATATAAAACATCATTTTCAGCTTCATAAAAGCTATTTAAATCGACACATATAATTACTATTCTAAATTGCATTAATATCTAGGGTCTATATATGTTGTGTATCATTTCTTATAAATTGTACTGGTACAAAATACAAGAAGTATGGTAATACAATTTATGTGTCTTAGCCATTTTATATTCTTAACGTTAGAAATCTTTTGTGCATGTTCTTCACACCAAAACAAGTAATAAATGGAATATAAAATCCGTCAAAAATGTGCTCGGTCTTAGGTTAGGAAATCATGAGCTTTCAATATCCTTACAAATGTTCAAAATGCTCTTCGCTTGCTTTGAACCACGTACACTTATCGGGTCGTTGCATGCCTTGCCCTTTAAAATATTCGCGAGCAGTATCGAATGGTGACGCGCTGGTGAAACGTTTCCACATTAGAAATGCCTAAGCTCCTTTTCAAAATCTCAAGCTATGCTCACGTACAGTAAGACTAAAGTGGATTATTGGAGTGGAAGCACGAATGCCTCTCTAATTAGAGATTAATCCCCTTTATACAAGTCTAGAGGTTTCTGAAATATACTGAATTAATTTTGAAATGCCTGGAATAAACTTACGTGATAAGACAAATGTAATTTCATATCAGGGGCGTTCACTAAGAAATCACAGTCATAGCATCGGAAAAAGGTTTGAATTTGGTAATCGTCGTATCTTACTAGATGGCAGTTAAAAGTTTCGGGTATATCCATCTCATTATTTCGTTGCCATAGGCAATTGAATCAACAATCTTGTTGTCCTTTAGAAAGATGGAAAAAACGACTTTCGTGCGGTGTATGGCACATCTGTTCCTGCGTCTGCAACAATTTACAATTGGATAAATACATTTAAACATCGTTCCGAACGTCCAGTAGAAACGACTTCCTCCGAAATTATTGAAAAAATCTAAGATATGGTTTTCTGTGATCGACGAATTACAGTTCGCGATATAGTAGAGAAAACAAGCATGTCATAAAGTAGGGTGTTCATAGTTTTGCACCAAAAATTAGGTCCACAAAGGTCTCGGCAAGATGGGTTGCCGCGTTTGTTCTCAATGGAGAATAAACGCAATCGTATGCTCGGTTCGGATGCTGGTTTGGTAATTGTCCGTCAATTTCTTTTAACGCCCGCTTTTACTATTTCTGGCACCGCAGTTGATGGCATCGGTGATACATGGAATGAAGAAGGAGCACCTGTAGAATACGTTGGCGGGGGAAACCGGAGAAAAGCCGTCTAGGTGAGAGGCGAGTGGTTCAATACTCGGCCACAGCGCGTTCCTCTCGGCAAGATGGGTGCCGCCTTTGCTCTCAATAGAGAATAAACGCAATCGTGTGATCGATTCGGATGCTGTTTGGTAATTTTCATTCGCATTCCTTACGAGTTTCTGCATCGATACATAGTGGATACACTACTGCACTACAGTCGAAACACTGGGTTTTTATAAGGGAAACGGCTCCACAGTAGACAAAGGTGATGGTCTTGGATTTTGTGCTGCACGCGGAACATCTACATTGATTACTTGCAGAAAGGAAGAAAGATACAGAGAGTATTATGCATCGTTACTGCTCCAGTTGAAAGGAAAAATGAAGAAAATACCCCCTCATCTGGCAAAGAAAAAGATTGTCATCTATTAAGACAGTGCAAGTGTACACACCTGCGCAGAATTGAGGTTAGAATTGCTACATCAACCGTAGGCACCAGATTTGGTCCCCAGTGACTTTTTTATTTCCAAACTTGAAAAAGTGTCTCGGTAGAAAACGACTCACTTCTAACGAGAGGCCATCTCCCAAACAGATGACTATTTTGAGGATTTCCCGAAATCCTCCTTTTTGGAAGGCTAAACGCTGGAAGAAGTGTATCAAGCTAAAAGGGTATTATGATGAAAAAAATCTAACAAAAATAATTAGTTTTTCTGTCTTTCTAGGGACTTACTAAACGCCCTGCATAAGTAAACACATTCATGGCACAAATAGCTAATAGGGGGGCTTAACTGCCACGTATTAATCGTGTGCATTAAAAGAGTTGCAGAACTCAACGGGACTATTTCGAATTAGAACTCGACAGTGAAGCACTGTCGAGTGGTTAGAATACTCGCTTCTCACCTAGACGGCACGGGTTCGATCCGAAGTGGCCGCATGTGAGACTTGTGGTGGACAAAGCGGTGCAGGGACGGTTTTCTCCGGGTTCTCCGGTTTCCCCCGCCATCGCATTCCACCGGTGCTCCATCTTCATTCGTGTATCATCAGTGTCATTGCCTGCGGTGCCACAAGTAGTAAAAGCTTGCGTTAAACACAAAAAACCAAAAACTTGGAATAGCTCCATAGAGTTCAACTTTTTAACGCACAAAGGAACGTCAAATTAGGGGCAGTTGGTCTCCTGGTTTATTAATTACTATACCTCTCAGTCAAATTTGAAGCGCAGGAGGACTTTTAGTGATATTTTTGAAAGCATATAGTATCCGAATTATCCTAGGCTCATATTCTCGGAAACTATTTAAGTTGTCAAAACCTTTCAACCGTACAAATTTAGGAATTAAAATACACTCCCTAAAAGATCTCCAGATACTGCAGCACAGCAATAGTAACCTTTTTTCCATTATGGGGAAACCCGATGAACAGAAAAATATCGCCCTATTAGAACGGGATCATTAACGTTTCCAGATATAATTTAACCACGTTTTAGCCTCAGAATCTGTCCCAGTAAGGAGACCCGAAGAGCGATAAATCTGTAAAAGTGCACAATTCCCCATTACATCGCAACATAACGGACACCATCGCCTTATCCATCAACTTAGGAAGAGATGAAACGTAACGATAAAGTTAAGAAATACTGGCTAGGGAATTCGTGCTGGATTCTTACCGACCTGGAGAACCACGAAAAAGTAGGATGAGTTCCATTCATATGATTTTTTCTAGCTATTCTGCAACGGATTATTCTTACAAAAGTTATTCTTCTGTCTACCTGTAATAGAGATAAACATTATTAAAAATTGTTATATTATGAATGTCTAAACAGAAGGGAAGGCAGGGAATACAGTAATCTAAACTAATCCTAACTTTTAAAGGCCGGTCGCTAGCGATGCAATTGATATTACCGTCTCTTTGCATGATTAGGATAAAGCTCCCATTTCAAAAAAAAATCTAAGTATTGGCAATTTTAAAATCAAAAACAGAATCTATCTCGAAAATTGTTAACTCTAAAAAACAAATGTTTGCATCTCATGAAAGAAAAGTTGGTATTTGGTGCAGTATCTTACAAATATGTAACACAAGGATTTTAATGAAAATTCCCCACTGTAAACTACACTTTACATGGAAAAAAATTAGATTTTCTCAAAAATGTCTTAATTTTTTTTTAAATATCGTATATGAAACATAATTATGTGACAAATAAAATTTACAGCTTAAATATTCTGGGAATAGCCTCTGAAGAATTTTTCATTCTGGATGAACTTTGCATAACCGCTAATCCGTAAGAGATAGACAAAAACGTACTACTGAAAAATGTACAGTTCGTTAAAATACAAAATTTATGTCGTATACAGCTTTTTGTAGAATTAAGTATATATTCGTGCTCCTGGAAGTCCTCATTCCATTCATATACCTTTTGTCTTATTTCTAGCGCATAGCAACCGCCTTTTGCCTATTGCATTCCTTTTTTTTCTCTCTCTCTCTCTTCTACTAATAAGAAACTAAGTAATAACTTTATTTCTCATAAAGTTTAACTTAATTAGAAGCATAATGTAGATAAAAGATTAATCTTTTATAAGAGTAGTTTGAAGAATTTATAGTGAAAGTCATGTCACTGGAATACTTTATTTTTTTTATCGCAGTTATTATTTTTTTTTCTACACGCATTTAAAAAATACATATTTTGCTATAGAAACATTATTCTGAACAAACAAATCCAATAAAAGACTATGTTTCTGTTCGTAGTTTTATTCTTTTACTTCCTCTACAAGTACTGTGTACATACTGTGTAGAGAAGGTATTGCATTCCACCCAAAAACCTATACCAAGATGTCACAGGAAATACACGTTTTAGAGGTCTCCTATATAAGAACCATTTTTAGAAAAAACGTCAGTTTGTTTGTGTGTCCGTGAACATAACACGAAAACGAAAATTCCATAAAGTCCCAAACCTTATATTTTAAGTTAAGTATCTTCTAGGGATGCAACACGATGATTATTTTGAGAAAAATCCCCTCCAAGCTTTCCTTTTCATGGAAAAAAATTCAAAAATTTTGATTTTCTGAAAAATGGCTAATGATTTTGATAAAAATACCGTATATGAAAGCTATTTACGTGGCGAATAAATTAAATATTTTAAGCTTTCTGAGAATAGACTGTAAAGATCATTTTATTTTGCATAAATAATAAGCCGTATTTAGACAAAAGCTTGCTTCATAAAAATAAGGTCTTCGTTACAACAAACAATTTATGTCATAAAATTGTTTTGTGGAGTTGGCCGTTTTAAATATATTCCTTTATATTCGTTTCAGTTTTAAAAAAAACTTTAAATTTTTCTCAAACGTAACTTGTCAACAACTGGTTAGTTAAAGAAACGGATTTCAATCCCATAGCAACCAAGTTTTAAAACATTTGAGTGTCTGTTTATTCTGCTATATTCCCCTATTTCTCTTGTAGTTAGAAGAAACAAAGTAAAAAGACCATTTCTGCTAATATTTATTCGATGAGCATAAAATAGAAGAATAAGCTTACTAAAAATATGTTACAGATACGTAGAGAAAGTCATGTGAATGGGACGTATCATATATTTTTACTTTCTCTATACTCACTATGCACATAGTGTATAGAGAAGGTATTGCACTCCACTAAAAATTTCGATACCGAGATTTCACTGGAAATGTATGTTTTAGGGTCCCGTATCCAAAAAAAGTATTTTCAGAAAAAGGTCCGTGTGTGTCCGTG
Organism: Hymenopus coronatus; assembly: GCA_030762935.1. Lineage (NCBI taxonomy): Eukaryota > Metazoa > Arthropoda > Insecta > Mantodea > Hymenopodidae > Hymenopus > Hymenopus coronatus. Next base: position 64,201,339 of record CM060884.1, read on the forward strand.
TGTCTTTGAACACGATAACTCAAAAACAAAAAGTCGGTAAAATACCAAACTTGGTATTTAAGTTTAGTATCTGCCAGGGATGCGACACGAAAATTTTGAGAAAAATCCCCCCAACCCAAACTACCCTTCACATGGAACTTTTTTCTAAAATTTTGATTTTCTACAAAATGGCTCTAACGATTTTGATTAAAATATCGTATATTAAAGTTATTTACCTGACAAATAAAATGTATATTTTGAATTTTCTGGGAATATCCACTGAAGACTACTTTATTCTGGATGAATTTTTCATAACTACTAAACCGTAAGAGATGGACAACAACTTAACACACAAAAAATGTAGAGCACGTTAAAACACACAATTTATGTTATATATTTTTTTTTCGTGGAGTTGATCGTTTTTGAGAAATTCCTTTTTCTTGGTTTCAGCTTTGAAAAACATACTTTTCTCATACAGGAACTATTCAACTCCTATCCATATAAACAAAGGAACTTCATTGACATAGCAGCCAGCTTTAGACTATCATTTTAACCTAAGTTAGTTCCTTAAGACTATTTCTGCCAGTTTTTCTCGATTAGCATGAAATAAATAAAAGATAAGCTTATTAACAATAATAATTTGCAGAGATATAGAGAAAGTCATGTGAATGGACCACATCAGAGTTTTATCTTTACATTCAAAAGTTGTAAACTACATTCCTTTCAACATAGGTAAATGTTTTTAAAGGTTATATACCACTTCTACAAACGACATAAAAGGGAGGAAAGGCCAAGTATTCTGTGTGGAAAATAGTCACTCTGGTATTCGAAACTGTTCAACTTTCTTCCAAAAAGGCGTTGTAATGATCAACTCACTGCAAGTATGAAACCCTTATTTTGAGGCAGGAAACGCTCACAGAGCTTAGATTCCTTGGCACTGAGATGATAATTCCATACTTCTCCAGATTTCCGCTGTGTTGTGCTTAGCGCTGTCCTACAAAAGGAAGGAGAAACAGTGTTACCAACGTCTGGAGAGAAATGTGGCGCCCCTCTCTCGAGGAAGTGTTTGCACAGGATCCCAGGAAATTGGTTCAAGTTAAATTAATCAAGCACATGGAGACAAAGACGGGATGATATTAAATTGGAAGGACGATGGACTTGATTTCAATCGTGCATCCTACAGAAATTAATCATCCCACTGTGAGACAGACAAGCGGCAGCTCAACATTTGTGTGCAGCACTTACAATGTTGAAACTGCCACTCTGTTTATCACTGGCTGTGGAATGCAATAATTACCGTTTCCTTAATACTGCCATCTTGTCGATATTTCCTGCTGTGAGAAATAACTTCTCACCTACACTGTGAAGTTATATTGTTATTTTGGAATTACTTTGTTATTATTGATAACTATTTTACAGAAATATAAGAGGAAATAGACAATTAATCAATAATAATTGAACATATTATATTCAACAAATAATGTAAAAAGCACAGGTTATAATTCTATTACTATTGGTGATTTAGGCTCAGCAACAGATTTGATGTAAACAAAACATTTTGTATCACTCCGCGTTTACTTCCTGCACGTATTATCTTTTAGAAGAAACACAACCAAATTTTCTGTGTTTAAATCACATAACTTTCTCTACATATTTTTAATAAATTATTGTTAAAAAATGTATTCTTGTATTTCCTTAATAATAATTGAGAAAAAATGTTTTTTGTAACTTAACGTCCTTTAATCTGGTTGGTCATATCGGACCATAAAAGAATGATGCTCGGTGATCTCGGGGTCCATGGAGCTCAAAGCTACTTGACATTCGTCTTCTCAGGATAAGAGAAAAAACTGAAGAAAAAAAAAAACTTATCCGAGTAACTCACCCTGAACGTGATTCGAGCTCACGACCTTTAAATGCGAGGCAGACACGCCACCCCCACACTACTCAAGCGGGCAGAAAGGGTTTTATTACTTGCTTCCATGTAACTAGAAGAATAATAAGGCAGTACCATAGGTTAAAGTGATGGACAAAAGCTGGTTGTTATGTGACTGAAGTTCCTTTGTTTGTATGGTCAGGAGTTGACAAATTCCTGTATGAGCCAATTATAAGTGTGTTAAAGCTGAAACTAATGTAAAGGAATATCTCAAAACGGTCAACTTCACGAAAAAAATTTATATTACAGAAATTGTGTGCTTTAAAGATCTCTTCATTTTTTATGTGCTAAGTTTTTGTCTATCTCTTACGGCTTACCAGTTGTACAAAATTCCGCAAAATGCATCCAGAATGATAATGTCTTCAGAGGCTATTCCCAAAAAACTGAAGATATACATGTTATTTGTCATTTACATTGATTTGCATTTTTTGGAGATTTTTATCATAATCGTTACAGCCATTTTTGGGAATTTCAAGATTTTTTAATTGTTTTCCACATAGAAGGTCCGTGTGCCTGTGAACACGATAACTCAAAAACGAAAAGTCAGTAAAATACCAAACTTGGACTTTAAGTTCGGTATCTTCTAGGGATGCGAGATCAAGATTTTGAGAAAAATCCCCCCACCCCCAACTACCCTTTACATGGAACGTTTTTCGAACATTTTGATTTTCTCAAAAATGTCTAACGATTTTTATTAAAACTTCGTATATTAAAGATATTTATCTGACAAATAAAATGTATGTTTTGAATTTTGTGGGAATAGCCTCTGAAGAGTACTTTATTCTGGATGAATTTTACGGAATTTTGAATAACTGCTAAACCGTAAGAGATGGACAAAGACTTATTGCACGAAAAATAAAGAGCACGCTAAAACACACAATTTGTGTTATATCTATTTTTTTCGTGAAGTTCACCGTTTTTGAGACATTCCTTGTTTCTTAAAGTTTAGAATTCCTATCATTTTATTAAAGAAATTACTTTTTAATTTTTCACGATTTTTGGTCAAATTTCACACATGCATCACCTTAAAGTGTGGTGGATATACAATAGAAAAGGAAATATATCTATATCTGTAGCCCGTCAATACTCGATCTCTCGCTTCTCTTCGAGTGAAACGTAAGCTCTGAAACAGATTTGTCACGCATGCATCACAGGGTCAGCAGAAAGGTGACGGTAATGTATACGCTGTGAAATGTGCGCTAGGATTATAGGAAGGCTATTGTGAAGGATGTGAAGGATTATGATGTTAGGTTGATATCAGTGTTCTAGCAGTCATCGTGGTCCCCTAGAGGTCTAACCATTCATGTTGTAATAAAGTTGTGCCTGAATGCAGATAGTTGACATCTGAAATCCGAAGCAACGGATGAAGTGCATTGCAGGTTAAATAGACTTCCCGTAAGTGCTGCAGTATACAAAACTTGAGTATTAAAAACACAAAACTATTTTCTCTAGAAAAAAATTATTCTTATTTATGGACGCTCTTTAACTACTGCGGTTTTCAGCGTCCCATTCTAAATTGGGCGTGAAATACCGCTTAATTATGCTCAGAGGCCTCTCTATCAGATTTGAGATTTTTTACGTTCCGTAAATCTACGACACGGGACCACCAACCTTACTTCCTTCAGAAGGAAGCCATGTTAAGGATTTTTATGCCTGAAAAAAATCTATCGTCCTTCGCTGGGTTTAAACCCGCGACCTTGAGTGTATGAAGATTGCATGGTAACCATTGCACCACGGAGGGCGACTTTTATTTGGCCCCCCCATGTACAATGTACATAGTGGTTAGAGAGGGTATTGTATTCCAACCAGAAATTCGATGTCGAGATTTCACCGAAAATACATGTTTTGGGGCCCCTAGTACAACAACTAGGCATTTTTGCTTTCTCTACTCGTACTATGTGTATAGTATACAGAGAAGATATTGTATTCCACCAGAAATACATTCATTTAAAAAACTCTGATATGCTCCATTCACATGACTTTTTCTACATTTCTGATAAAAATGATTGTTAAAAAACTTGTTACTCTATTTAGTTCGTGCTAATCGGGAAAAAATAGCTTTACTTGCTTTCTTGTAAGTAGAAGCGAAATAAGGGAGTGCCATAGGTTCAGGTCATAGTCAAAAGCTGTTTGCTATGTGACTGAAGTTCCTTTGTTTGTATGGACAGAAGTAGATAAATTCCCGTAACAGAAAAGTATAAGTTTTTAAAAGCTGATACAAGAAATATCTCAAAGACGATCAACTCCGCGAAAAAATACATATAGCATAAAATGTGTATTTTAACGTGCTCTACATTTTATTTAGAAAGTTTTAGTCTATCTCTTATGATTTACCAGTTACGCAAAATTTGTTCAGAATAAAAAAGCCTTCGGAGGTTATTCCCAGAAAACTCAGATATATATATATATATATATATATATATATATATATATATATTTTATTTGTCAGGTTAATATTTTTAATATACGTTATTTTAATCAAAATTTTAAAAGTATTTCCATGTAAAGGGTAGTTGGGGTGGAGGGATTTTCTTGAAAATCTTCTTGTCGCATCGTATTCAAACGGTCTCTTCGTTTTTAAGCTATACTGTCCAAACACACACATACACACACGCACACACACGGACCTTTCTCTGGAAATACTTTTTTTGGATAAAGGGAACCGTAAAACGTCAATTTCTGGTGAAATCTCGGTATGGAATGCAATAACTTCTCTATATTCTATTTACATAGTACGTATAGAGAAAGTAAAAATGCATTTCATATAAATTGTGAGCTTCAACGAGATCTATATTCTTTGTGTGATAAGTTTTTGTTTACGGTTTACTACTTATGTCAAATCCAGCAAAATTCATCCAGAATAAATAGACCCTCAGAAGCAATTCTCATAAAATTAAATATTTGCATTTAATTTCCTATGTATACATTTTTAATGTACAGCATTTAATCAAAATCGTTAGTCAGTATTGAGAAAGTCTAAATTTTCGAAACTTTCCATGTAAAGGATTTTATGGGGCGGAAAGATTTTCCTCAAAATCTTATCATATCCTTGGAAGATACCGGTTTACCAAGTTCAGAAATTTACCGGTTTTTCGTTTTTGAGTTATGTGTTCACGGACACACACACATGAACCTTTGGTGAAAAAATGGATACAGGGGACCATAAATCGTTTATTTCCGCTGAAATTTCGAATGAGGCTTTTGGTGAAATGCAATACTTTCTCTGTACAGATGTACATAGTACGTGTAGAGAAAGTAAAAACGAAAAGCCCATTAATTGCAAACCTGAGTATTTAAATTCAGCATGTGACAAGAATATTTTCAGGAATATTTCCCACCCCAAACTACCATTTATGGGAACATATTTTGATTACTTTGAATTATAAGAAAATGGTTTCAAAGATTTTGCTTAAATACCACATGTTTAATTTATTTTAATATAAATAAAAGGTATATCTTGAACTTTCGGTATTAGCCTCTGAAGATATCTTCATTTAGGCTAACTTTTGAGTAATTACTAAGCTATAAGATATAGACAAAAAAATAGCTAGACACGCAATGTAGATCTTGTTAAAAAAGCACCTATGAGATATACATTTTTTACTTTCTCGAACGTACTATGTACATAGTGTAAAGAGAAGGTATTGCACTCCACCAAAAAATTTGATACCGAGATTTCACCGGAAATATATGCTTTAGGATCCCCTGTATCCAAAGAAAGTATTTTCAGAAAAAGGTCCGTGTGTCTGTGTGTACGTGTGTCTGTGAACACGATAACTAAAAAACGAAAAGTCGGTAAAATACCAAACTTGGTATTTAAGTTTAGTATCTTCCAGGGATGCGACATGAAGATTTAGAGAAAAATCCCTCCATCCCAAACTACCTTTTACATGGAACTTTTTTCGAAAATTTTGATTTTCTAAAAAATGGCTCTAAAGGTTTTGATTAAAATTTCATATATTAAATATATTTACCTGACAAATAAAATATATATTTGGAATTTTCTGGGAATAGCCTCTGAAAACTACTTTATTCTGGGTCAATTTTAACCACGCAACAATTGTAGAGCACTTTAAAACACACAATTTATGTTGTATACATTTTTTCGTGGAGTTAGTTGTTTTTGAGATAATCCTTGTTTTAGGTTTCAGCTATAAAAACATGCTTTTCTCATATAAGACTTGGTGAACTCGTGTCCAAACAAACAAAACAACTTCAGTGACATAGCAACCAACTATTGACCATCACTTTAAACTATGGTACTCCCTTATTTCGCTTCTACTTACAAGGAAGCAAGTAATAAGACTATTTCTGCTAATTTTTTTTCTCGATTAGCAGGAAGTAAATAGAAGCATAAGCTTTTTAACAATAATGTATTGCAGAGTTGTAGAGAAAGTCATGTGAATGGAACACATCAGATTTTTTTTCGCATAGTTAACCATTTACGAGATATTCGCATTTACTGTTATCAATTTTAAAGTACTTGAACTTTTCCCAAACGCAAAGTCGTCATTCATTTCATATTTCTCATGTTTTAATACTGACAATGAAAAGAGAACCTAATTTGAATGTCAATCGCAGACGGCTTGAACATCGCTTTAGCCTAATATATTCTCTTATCTGCCTCTACTTAAAATGAAGTAAATAATAAATAATTTCTGGTAATGTTTATCTCGATTAGCATAATGTAGGTATAAGAATAGTCGTTTGTGAGAATAGTTTGCTTTCAGAAGGGGTGGAGAAGGTCACGTGAATGGAACGCATAAGCTTTTTTTAAATCCTGACTCTCTTTTTCCTTATTTAAGAATTTATTCCTCTAAATTATATGATTCATGGAACCTATTGCCGCTTCTTATTTATTAGTTTGGTATCTAACATAATTTTGTTTATAGAAATAGCGTTGTATATCAATAGCTATTTCAATTCATAGACACTGAAAACCGTGTCCTACTCAATCCACTTTCAACAAATTCTCAACTCAAGAGAAATGGGTGATTGAGGATTTAAGAGGAGGGTTGTCTATTGTTTAGAAAAATAAATATACTTCCAAGTCCTTTTGAAATAGTTGAGTGCGGTGTTTGCGTAGCATTAAGGCTTTTTAAATATATTTCAGTATATATTTAAATGTTCTACAGTAAATGATCTGTGCTACCACTTTAATACCACTCACGTTTTCTCTTTTTCAGGTTCATCCCTTACTTTTTATCATACACAGCTTCTCTGGGTATTTTATTACACTCAGCTTCTTCTTTCGCAAGATTAACTGACAGTTCATTTCCTACTTTCTCTTTCCGCAAAGTACCTTATCTGCAGAATGTATTCGTTTTCAGATGTAATTATTCTTATCTTACTTTCAACGCAGACTGTGACGTATATTCATCAACGCAGGTAGAATCCAACAAGATGTTTTTGTTTACATATACAGCTCATCCATTTCAAACATATGAAAGTGCATGGGTTGATTCGTGTGCGATATGAATAGAAATGCTGGAACTTGAGAAATACTACAATTTATTCCTTTCTCATATACATATACACAGGCTGTTTCAAAATGACACCAAACGAAGATAGCAGTCAATTACCTCACACTTTGTCTTGTCCGAAACTTGATGACGCAACTTTCAAACTAAATAAAGTTTTATGTGTGTTTAAAAACCGCATACATTTAAGATTAGGCATCGAAGGAACAACGTTTGTCATACGCCACAGCCACATGCTACGTTTTTCATTACTAAGGTGACCTAAGCCGCGCCGGCATGTCTTGCAAACCACGTCCACACACCACACCACTTTGACCGTCGCTACCAACCGGCATTTCTCTTGGAATGGGCCAGGCACGTGCCATTTGGTTATGTACGACTTCCTAATCCATGGTGATTTTATGGCAGTTTTTGTATGTGCCGAATTTAGAGCTGAAAATTATATTCACGTGCGATATGACCAACAAGGTCCACATCTTCGTTTGGTGTCGTTTTGTAACACCCTGTATACACACTGCTTATAAGAATTTGAGGAACAGATGTTTAAAACAATGTCCCAAAACAAATGTTGATACAATTCAATGTTTAGTAGTTTGTAGTTATAGATTGAATAACTTCGTAAAATTATTACATGCGTTTTAATAACTTTTTATTTCACAGGATTGGAAACTCGATCAAATTAATGATTGATGCACAAAACAGAGTGGAAATATAAGATTATATTGTTTACTAATCAATGTTTCCATGGTTACTTCAACACTCAGTACCAGGTGTGTCCTCCATGAGCTGCAAAAACTTGATGGCATGCTTCACCCAGGCTTCTAATACAATTTGTAGATTTCCTCCCATTCTTCAGTGAGTTCTGTGGCACAGCAGGCCGCTTGCGAACAAGTTTTTGTTGCTTATCATATAGATGTTCAATCAGATTGAGGTCAGGCCAGCCCATTAACCAAATTTGGCATTCTTGTAAAGACATGCTTGGTACTCCGTGCTGTATGGTGTTGAGCATTGACGTGCTGTAGGAGAATAGGGTCCATTCCATAAGCAGTGGGTAAAACATTTTGAATGTTATTAATGTAAACATCAACATTCATGCGCTGTGGGACAACTACAAACTCTTTCCGAGACTCAACAACAATTACAGCCCAAACCATAACCAAACCGCCTCCAGATGTTCTATTCAACAATAGTGGCTGGAGCAAGACGCTCACCACGACATCTCCTTACACGTGTACGACCATCACAACCCATCAATTCAAACCTTGAATCGTCTGTGAAGAGAACATCCTTCCATTGGCAGAGCTGCCAGTTGACATGATTCTGAGCAAATCTCATTGTGCTGACGTGTCAACAAAGGACTTTAGTGGGGAGTCTAGATCTCAACCCTGCACTTCTCAGACTCATTTTTATTCTCTGATCAGAAATCACCACTCTAGTTGTTTGTACGAGAATTTGCAGATCTCTGGTGTAGATTTCCGTCTGCGCAAAGCTATCCCGTACCGCTGTTGTCTTCTTACGCTCTTGTTCGGGCCGCCTCTTCAACCTGCCTGTCTCTATATATAGTCTCCTCGTCTATAGATGACAATATGTAGAGTTTGGTGTCCAGGATACTTCCTCTTGGAGACCAAGCGAATGCAATGGCCACCTTTAATCCATTTGTTAAAGGGATACTCAAAAGCTGGTTGCTATGCGACTGAAGTTCATTTGTTTGTAAGGACAGGAGTTGACAAATTCCTGTATGAGAAAAGTGTAAGTTTTTTAAAGCTGAAACCAAGAACAAGGAATACCTCAAAAACTATCAACTCCACGAAAAAAATGTGTGTTACATAAATCGCGTGTTTTAACGCGCATTACATTTTTGTGTGGTAACTTTTTGCACATCTCTTACCATTTAGCAGTTATGAAAAATTCCGTAAAATTCATATAGAATATAGTAGTCTTCAGAGTCTATTCCCGTAAAATTCAAGATATACATATTATTTGTCAGGTAAATATCTTTATTATACAATATGTTAATAAAAATCGTTAGACCCATTTTCGAAAAAAATGTTCCCCGTAAGGGGTATTTGGGGATGGGGGGATTTTCTTCAAAATCTTTGTGTCGCATCCTTGGGAGATATGGAACCTAAATACCTAGTTTGGGCTTTTACTGGACTTTTCGTTTTTGAGCTATGCTGCCCACACTCACACACAAACATGGACATTTTTCTAAAAAAAATGTTTCTGGATTCAGGGGGTCTCAAAATAAGTATTTCCGGTGAAATCGCGGTATCGAATTTTCGGGTGCATTACACTACCTTCTCTATTCACATAATGCGTGTAGAGAAAGTAAAAAACATACTTTGATCTACTTTATGATAATCGAGATAAACATTAGAAGAAATTGTCTTAATTACTTGCTTGCTTGTAAGTAGAAGGGGCATAAGGGAATACATTAGGCCAAAACGATAGTCAAATTTTTAAAAGCTGGTTGCCATGAGGGTGAAATCCGTTTCTACGAAGGGCCAGAAGTATACAACTTTCCGTGTGAGAATAGTTTTAAGTGTTTTAAATCTCAAAACAATAACAAGGAAATGTCTGCCTCCGTGGTCGAGTGGTCAACGAGCTGACTTCTCACCCGGAGGTCCCGGGTTCGATTCCCGGCTGGGGCGGGGAATTTTTCTTTAACCGAAATTATTCCTTATCCCCATAGAGTCTGGAAGTATGAATGTGAGAGTGAATGTGGGTGTTTTTAGTAATATGAAGTTTAACCTAATGTTCTGAACCTACAGTTTCACAAGTGAAAGCCCCCGATATGACCATTGATGTTAAAGGGGGCTATGCAAATTAAACAATTAAAAAGGAATAATCAGAAATGGTCAATCCTACGAAAACGTGCGTATGATATAAATTGTGTGTTTTAACGTGATCTACATTTTTTGTGTAGTAAGATTTTGTCCATATCTTCTGTTTTACTAGTTTTGCAAAAATCAGAACAATTCATCCATAATAAAGAGGTCTTCAGAGGCTATTTCCAGAAAATTCAGGATATAAATGTTATTTGTCATGTAAATATCGTAAATATATGATATACTAATCAAAATCGATAGTAATTATTGAAAAAATCAAAATTTTTGAATTTTTTTCCATGGAAAGGATAGTTGGACCAAGCAGATTTTCTTGAAAATGTTAATTTACAGTATCAGGTTTGAAATGTAATGAACTTTTCGTTTTTGAGCTATGCTGCACACACACACAAACACGGACATTTCTCTAAAAAATGTTTTATTTAATGGGTCTTAAAACATGTATTTCCGGTGAAATATGTGTATCTAATTTTGAGGACGGCCCGGGTTGGATCCCTAGCGACCATATATGAGATTTTTGTGGACAAAGCGGCGCTAGGGCGGTTTTCTCTAGGTTCTTCGGTTTCCCCGCCATCTCATTCCACCGGTGCTCCATCTTCATGTATTTTAGCGACATCGCCTACGGTGCCATAAGTAGTTAAAGCTGGTGTTAAACACTACCAAAAAAACACGCTATGTACATAGTACGTGTAGAGAAAGTTAACATTTATTGCCCTTATTTAGCGCCCACCCTGTGCGTATGTATATGGGCGGGTGTGTATTTCTTCCATATAAAGTTGCATTGTATTTTTTTCTTCCTCCTTTTCCATCTCACACTTTCAAAATCCACAAATTTCGTCACTCTCAAAATGATAAACCATATAACAGGAATTCACACCGAAATATACTATTCAACTTCTGCTTTTTATTGTGTTGTAGTTTTTCCCTCTTTTTTGGGCAAATATTCGGATGTGCTAAAAAAAAGAAGTCTTCGTCAGCAACATTTCAGCTTTCGCGTTCACATTATTACAGGCTAAGATAAAAGGAACAGCTACCTCACTCACATATAGAGAGAGGGTAAAAAAAGGGTAGGTTTTATATGGCACGGTTCTGCGACTTGACAGGTTTTAAATTGGGACGCGAGACTGCCTGTGTTGCGGTTTTTTTTTGTTTTTTTTTCATTTGAATTCACTAAATGTAGAGCAGCTTTGCGTGGGGGATCGAATTCCTAATAGCAGCCAGCAGCAGTTTAAATCCAGCACTGGCCACTCAGTGTCTCCCCACTTGTGGCAATACAGCAGAAATTGACTGTCTGTTTGGATGGAAATCCTCCTGGCTACCTCGGAATTACGCGTAGCAAAGTGCTTTTACGAGCAGAGATGGCAAACTGCAGAAGCTGGTCCAAATTCAGACTTCTCAACAGACCACGGCAGCAGCGATAAGTACTATTTGCATATGGAAATGAACATGCGTGCTCTCGAGCGCTGGCAAATCTCAATAAGGACACACAATTTCGTTAATCCCACTCTGCCAGACTCATTTGTCGAATTTAATAGCCTTCTGGAGCAGTTTGTGACAGTTGCTTCTGACTCTCGTCAGAGGGAATACAAATAAAATTGTTTACTTCAACTGAAGATGCCTTATATATAAGTATGGTAGGCTATTGTCCTTTAACCCAATTGCTCATATCGGACGATGAACGAAATTGGTGAAATTATGCTGAAATGATCTCGGGGTCCAAGAGCTTAAAGCTACTCGACATTTGGATAAGAAAAATCTGATGTGCACCATTCACATGACTGTCTCTATATCCCTGCAACAAATTATTCTTAAAAAGCTTATACTTCTATTTACTATGCTAATCAGAAAAAAATCCTTGTAAGTAGGAGCGAAATAAGGGACTACCATCAAAAGCTGGTTGCTATGTCAATGAAGTTACTTTGTTTATATGGATAGGAGTTAACAAGTTCCTGTATGAGAAAGGCATGTTTTTCATAGCAGAAACCAAAAATAAGGAATTTCTCAAAAATGTATATAACATAAATTGTGTGTTTCAATGTCCTCTACATTTTTTGTGTAACAAGTGTCTGTCCATCTCTTACGATTTAGCAGTTATTCAAAATTCAATAAAATTCATCCAGAATAAACTACTCTTCAGAAGCTATTCCCAGAAAGTGCAAGTTATACATTTTATTTGTCAGGTAAATATCTTTAATATACGAAATTTTAATCAAAATCGTTAGAGGCATTTTTGAGAAAATCAAAATGTTCGAAAAAAAGTTCCATGTAAAGGGTAGTTGGGGTTGGGGGATTTTTCTCAAAATCTTCGATTTGCAGCCCTGGAAGATGCTAAACTTAAATACCAATTTTGGTATTTTACCGACTTTTCGTTTTTGAGTTATGTTCATAGACACACGGACACACTGACTCACGGACACACGGGCACACACACACACGCACACACACTGACCTTTTTGTGAAAATGTTTTTTTTGATATTGGGGACCCTAAAACATATATTTCCGATGAAATCTCGGTATCCAATTTTTGGGTGGAGTGCAATACCTTCTGTACACATTATGTACATAGTACGTATAGAGTAAGTAAAAATACTTATCTTGGTAATATATATGGTAGCCTAACGTCCTTTAACCTAATTGGAATGAAATGGCGTTTTATTTATGGACGCTGTTTAACTACTGTGGTTTTCAGCATCCCGTTCTATATTGGGCATGAAATGCCGCTAAATTTAGCTCAGAGGCCTCTCTATCAGAATTCAGGTTCTTTTACTTGCCGTAAATCTACGACACGGGACCAACGGCTTTACTTCTCTTCCGACGGAAGCTATGCTAAGGATTTTTAGCCCGAAAAAATCCATCGTCCTCCGCCGGTAGCATGGTAACCATTACACCATTACACCACGGAGGGCGACTTTAACCCAATTGGTCGTATAGGACGATGAATGGAATTCGTGTAATGATCATAGAGCTTAAAGTTACCCGATATTTAGATAAGGGGAAAAAAATTATCTGGTTTATATATGGCAGCTTTACGTCCTTTAACCGAATTGGTCATATCGGACGGTGAACTGATACCCAGGTAATCTCGCTACCCGATATTTGTCTTCTCATGATAAGAGAAAAAGAAAAACAGACTTTAGAACTACTTTGCCAAATCCGTGTTGTGTAAACTTCTTGCATTCACTAATTTTGCCAGTGGAGTATGTGGTCCATTGTACGTTGGCACAAATACTTGAACACGTCCGATTGTGAACAATGTTTAGCAAATTCTCCTACTGCATAGGTTTCAGCATTGTGTAGAGTATTACAATTGTGGACGCAGTACAATAGAATAGATGATGCAAACTGTAAGGTAACATACATCCCTTTTCTGTTTAATTATTTTCCACTCACCTTCTACTTTCTCTACACGTACTATGCATATAGTATATAGAGAAAGTGCTGTATTGCACCCAAAAAGTTGATACCGCAGTTTCACCGGAAATATGCATTTTGAGAACCCCTGAATAAAAAGAAAATATTTAAAAACAGCCTTTGTGTGCGTCTGTGAACAACATATCCCAAAAACTAAAAGACCATTACATACCAAACTTGATATTTGAGTTATATATCTTCCAAAGATGTGACACGAAGATTTTCAAGAAAATTCCCCATATCATTTAAAATGGAAAAATGGTTCTAAGGCCTTTGATTAACATCCCTTAAGATATATACAGGACAAACAAAATGTATATCTTCAGTTTTCTGAGAGTAGTCTCTGAAGATCTCTTTATTATGGATGAATTTGTCTGAATTTTGCTGAACTGTTAAACTGTAAGAGATGGACAAAATCGTACTACACAAAAAATGTAGATCTCGCTAAAACACATAACTTATGTCATATACATCTTTTCGTGCGGTTGACCGTTTCCGAGATATTCCTTGTTATTAGTTTCAGTTTACAAATATTTACTTTTTTATACAGGAATTTGTTAGCTCCTGGTAAGGCAAAGAAAGGGATTTCAATTCCATAGCAACCAAATTTGAAAACATTTTCCTATCGCTAATGTATTCCCTTATTTGCCTTATATTAAGAAATAAGTAATAAGACCATTTTTCTAATGTTTATTACTTTCTCTCCACGTACTTTGTACATAGTGTATAGAGAAGGTATTGTTTTGCAACCAAAATGTCCATACCGAGATTTTACCGGAAATACATGTTTTGAGACTCTCTGAAACCAAAAAGAGGATTTTTAGAAAAATATCAATGTGTATGTGAGTCCGTCTGGTGTATGTGTGGGTGTCTGTGTGCAGCAAAGCTCAAAAACAAAAGGAAAATTAAAAACTAAACTTGGTATTTAAGTTTGGTATCTTCCAAGGATGCGACACGAGGATTTTTAAGAAAATCCCCTACCCCCAACTACCCTTTACACGGAAAAATATCCGAAAATATTTATTTTCTTAAAAATGGCTCTAACGATTTTGATTAAAATCTCTTACATTTAAGATATCTATAAAACAAATTAAATGTATTTTGAATTTTCTAGAAATAGGCTCTAAAGATCTCTTTATTCTGGATGATATTTATTGACATTTTCATAACTGGAAAACCGTAAGAAATAGACAAAAACTTATATGCCAAAAATTTAGATCGCAATAAAACACATAATTTATGTTATGTACATTTTTTCATGGAGTTGGCCGTTTTGGAGATATTCCTTGTTATTGTTTCCTGCATTAAAATACTTTTCTCATACAGAACTTGTCAACTTCTGACCACGCAAAGAGACGGGTTTCAACACCATAGCAACCATAGTTTAAAACATTTGACTGTCGGTTTAGCCTAGTGTATTCCCTTATTTCTCTTCCTCTTATAACGGAATTAAGTAATAAAACCGTTTGTGTTAATGCTTTTGGCATGAAATAGAAGAATAAGCTTATTAACAATAATTTGTTACAGGGATGAAGAGAAAGTAATGTGATTGGAGCATATGAGATTTGTTTATGGTGTTTAGCACAATAGCGCCACAGACGGTGACACTGCTGATTCAAGGAATAAAGATATAACACCGGTGAAATGCGATGGCCAGGGAAACTGGAAAACCTGCTGAAAACCAGCTCTTGCGCGCTTTGACAACCACAAATCGCACATGCGGTCGTTTGGGATCGAACGCTTGCCGTCTAAGCTACTGCTTATGCCAATTAGAATAAAATAAATAGAAGAATAAGTTATTTAAATATAATTTGTTACTGAGATGTAGAAAAAGTCATGTGAATGGAACACATCAGATTTTTAATTAAAATTTAATAACAGTCAGAGAACCATTTCAGATAAGCTTACCGAGATACAAAAATTGGTTGGGTCGGTGAGGACATTCAAAAGTAAAACCGTTTTACCACAAAATGCATCATTTTTTTGAAGCTTTGTTCAAGAAAAATGTATTATACGATCTATTAAATTATTATATTATTTTTAAGGATGAAGAGTTTGGTCTAGTAATTGCAAACTTCGTTATATGGCAGATTCGTGCAGTGGATCTATGCTCTACAAATACAGTTTACATTTTTTTACTTTCTCTACACGTACTGTGTGCATAGTATATAGAGAAGGTATTGCACTCCAACCACAAATTCGATACCGAGATTTCACCGGAAATATATATTTTATGGTCCCCTGTATAAAAAAAAGCATTCTCAGGAAATGGTCCGTGTGTTTGTGAACACGGTAACTCCAAAACTAAAAGTCAGTAAAATACCAAACTTTCTAGGCATGCGACACGAAGATTTTCAAGAAAATCCCCCTACCTCCAACTACCCTTTGCATGGAACTTATTTCGAAAATTTAGATTTTTTTAAAAATGGCTCTAACAATTTTGACTAAAATATCGTATATTAAAGATGTTTACCTGAAATATAAAATACATATCTTGAATTTTCTGGAAATAGCCTCTGAAAACTACTTTATTCTGGATGAATTTTACGTAATTTTGCCTAACTGTTAAACCATAAGAGATGGACAAAAACTTACCACACAAAAATGTAGAGCAGGTTAAAACACAATGTATGTTATATACATTTTTTCGTGGACTTGATCGTTTTTTTAGATATTCCTTGTTTTTGGTTTAACCTTTAAAAAAATTATACTTTTGTGAAAAGAAATTTGTCAAATGGTGTTCATACAAAGAAAGGAACTTCAGTTACATAGAAACCAGCTTTTGACTTCACTTTAACCTATGATACTTTCTTATTTCCCTTCTACTTACAATGAAGCAAGTAATAAGACTATTTCTACTAATTTTTTTCGGTGGAACGCATCAGATTTTTAATTTATTTTTTGCTTAATTTCAACTAAATAAGGATAAAAACTTATCTTACTATCAGGTCGAAACTGATTACAATTAATTTGTTTCTTACATAATTCTGACATATGCATAGCCATCTTGAGATTGCACACTTTTTAAGAACCGTAATGAAAACTCGGATAGGTAAGTTTCTCCTTAAAATTTGACCGAGACTGCATTTCTCTTAAATTCTCATTAAATAAAACGCATCCGTTTTCCTCTTGGCTCTAGGGCTTGTGGACCTCGGTAGATTCTATTAAATTCATTTCACCTCTCTGCGTGTTCCAGTTTTTCCAAGTACATTCGTAAAGTAGGCTGCGATGTTGGAAAATGGGCCGAAGCGACGATAATTAATCATGGCCACGTGAAGCTGAGGAATGATATGGCACTAAGCAAGAAATATTTCAAAGCCGAGTTATTTACGCGTAGCTTCATTTGCAATGGTGGGCTACATCAGTCTGGGAGGTCCGCGCCCTCCACCACTCACATTTCTACCCCTAACGGATATAAATGGGACAAGCACTGCTTTTAATTACGTGCGGACGCCGGCAGAGAACCACTGGCTTTGTATCGATTTGATGGCACGAAGGAAGATGGGCCGCCATTCAAAATGATAATGTGGCCCTCTACCCGTGTCACCTACGTCGTTTATCACCTCGCCTAAATCTCATGTATCACTATATGTTTATACCTGATATTTATTTATGACCTTGCTAATAATTTCCAAACAGTTTGGCTAACATGCAAATTATTGCTTGTCATCAGATCTTCGTTCTTTTGTGAACTGAATTTATAAATTATTAAAAATGGGGAGATACACAAATAAATGATGTAGATTGGAATATTTGTTCTTTTTAAAAACAATTATTCCAATACCAATTCAGGATATCAATTTTATTTGTCATGTAAATATCTTAAATGTATGATATACTAATCAAAATCGTTGGTCAAAATCAGAATTTTTGAAATTTTTTCCATGTAAAGGGTAGTTGGGCTAAGCAGATTTTCTTGGAAATGTTCATGTTCAGTATCAGGTTTGGAATTTAACGAACTTTTCGTTTTTGAGTTTTGCTGACCACCCTCGAACACAGACATTTGTCTAAAAAAATGTTCTATTTAGTGGGTCCTAAAACATGTATTTCCGGTGAAATATGTGTATCTAATTTTGATTCCTAGCGACCGCATGTGAGATTTTTTGTGGACAAAGCGGCGCTGGGGCGGTTTTCTCTAGGTTCTCCGGTTTCCCCCGCCATGGCATTTCACCGGTGCTCCATCTTTATGCATGTATCATTAGTGTCATCGCCTACGGTGCCACAAGTAGTTAAAGCGGGCGTTAAACACTACAAAAAAAAAAAATATACGCTTTGTACATAGTACATGTGGAGAAAGTAAACATTTATTGCCCTTATTTACCTCCCAGCCTGTGCGTATGTATATGGGTGGCTGTGTATTTCTTCCATGATATAGTTGCATTGTATTTTTTTCTTCCTCCTGTTCCATCTCACACTTTCAAAATCCACACATTTCGTCACTCTCAAAATGATAAACCATATAACAGGAATTCACACCGAAATATACTATTCAACTTCTGCTTTTTATTGTGTTGTAGTTTTTCCCTCTTTTTGGGGTAAATATTCGGATGTGCTAAAAAAAAAAGACTTCGTCAGCAACATTTCAGCTTTCGCGTTCACATTATTACAGGCTAAGATAAAAGGAACAGCTACCTCACTCACATATAGAGAGAGGGTAAGTTTTATATGGCACGGTTCTGCAACTTGACAGGTTTTAAATTTATAAATTATTAAAAATGGAGAGATACACAAATAAAGGATCTAGATTAGAATAATTGTTCTTTTTAAAAACAACAACTATTCTAAGACCAATTGACCATAATAGTTGGCTATACTATGAATCCAGGGTCTAAAGTACTTGCAACATTGTAAGTCGCCATTGTCATCTCAAAATAATTTGAGATCACCTTTTCGTCTACCGGGAAACATGCGAGTCAGTTGAGAAATTCAATGCTATGCCGATATGTTGCCATTGGTAGCTCAGTAACAGAGCAACCGGCTAGAGATCGGGAGATCCGTGGTTCAAATCCCGGCTATGGCATTGAATTTTTCAGTCTGACTCTTCTTATCCAACTGATATAGATGTTTTATATTCACATAAACCTCTACTTTTCTGCAACAAACTCGTTTCTATCTACAGCATGCTAATTAAAATAAAGTTAGCAGATGCGTTATCAAAATATTTCAACCGTCGTTTGACGACGATATGATGATCCAGTAACTGGAATTTTTCCCCTATTTTCTAAATTATGTTCATAAGGAAATTCTCTCTATATTCTTGGAACGGCTATTTATTATTCCTTATTCAGATGCTTGATTGTTTACGTAACAGGTCAATTTGAGGGCACGAAGGAAGAGGGACTGCCATCCAAAATGATAATGTGGCCCTCCACCAATGTCACCTACGCCGTTTATCACCTCGCCTAAATGTTATTACTATATGTTTATACCTGATATTTATTTATGCCCTTGCTAATAATTTCCAAACAGTTCGCGCTAACATGCAAATTATCGCTTGTCCTCAGATCTTTGTTCTTTTGTGCTCTGAATTTATAATATCAAAAAGGGAGAATAAGTAGCGTGATATATAAATAAAACATGTAGATGTTTTACATTTACATAACCCTATATCTATTCTGCAACAAACTTTATCTTACACAAATTCGTTTTCTATCTACATCATGCTATCTGAAATAAGCGTTAGCAGAAACGACATCACAATATTTCAATCCAATGTTTGGAATTTTTTTCCTACGTTCTAAGTTATGTTCATAAGGAAAATCCCAAAATATTCTTGGAACGGGCATTTATTATTCCTTATTCAGATGTTCGGTTGTTTACGTAACAGGTCACACGGATGACCCTGCTCTCCCTCTGCCTGTTGCGCTATCCTAGTGTAGGTTGAATGATGTATATCAATATAGCAAAGTCATCGCTCAAGGTCAAATAAAACACATTAGACCCTTAAATTTGAACTTCATATTTTACAATGTTGTTAGTAAGCGGGCAAAATGAGAATCACTTTTGTGCTATACCATTGTTTTCTATTAAATTACAAATTACTTGGACTTATCCTCCCAATCTGTATACAATGGGAATAGGGGAATAGCTAGGCAAAAGCGAGTTAAATACTTTAACCCTTAATTTCATGGGGTTGCACATAAGCAACAAAGATGATAAATCAAAGCTTCTAGTTTTTCTAATTTCATATCACACCAATCTTCAGCATTAAAATTAGGCTAGTTATAGCTCTTTTATATTCTAAAATTATTAATATTTTTGTAATAAAACTGTAGTGTTTTTACTACCAAACAGAAAAACCCATGCAACTACGGTCAGACACCGTCAGCATCCAAGCGTGCTATCACACCGGCTAGTTTATCTGGGCCCTCCCCATCCTTACCACAGACACATTTGACTGCAGTCGCTGAGACACAAACCTGCAACGTTCGGCTTTGAATGGATCCATTACGCTTCGCCCTTATAAATGAGACAACTGCTTTTGATCACGTCCGGAC
This sequence comes from Hymenopus coronatus, assembly GCA_030762935.1. Classification (NCBI taxonomy): domain Eukaryota; kingdom Metazoa; phylum Arthropoda; class Insecta; order Mantodea; family Hymenopodidae; genus Hymenopus; species Hymenopus coronatus. The sequence goes on from CM060884.1 coordinate 64,221,486, forward strand.
GCCAGTAGAGAACCACTGGCGAAGGCACGAAGGAAGATGGGCCGCCATCCAAAATGATAACATGGCCCTCTACTGGTGTCACTTACGTCGATTATCACCGCGCCTATATGTCATGTACCACCATATCCTTATCACTCTACATTTACACCTGATATTTATGCCCTTGCTAATAATTTCCAAACAGTTTGCGCTAACATGCAAATTATTGCTTGTCCTCAGATCTTCGCTCTTTTGTCAGTTATTCCTTTCTGTGAGCTGAGTTTATAAATTATTGAAAACCTAGAATAAGTGCGTGATATTCAAATAAAATATGTAAATGTGTCATATTCATAAACCCTCTATCTGTTCTGCAACAAACTTTTCTTACACAAACTCGTTTTCTATCTACATAATGCTAATTCAAATAATCATTGGCGGAAATGGTATCAAAATAATTCAATCGTTGTTTGACAACAATATATTTTCTCCTATTTTCTAAGTTATGTTCATGAGGAATGACTGCACACTTAAAAGCTGTCTTCAAATAAATAAATAAATACAAACTCAAATGCTCATTTGGAATGTAATACCCAACTTCAATATTCCCTGTAATTTAAAAAGGACCAAATTACACTTCACCTGTCCAAATTACATAACACAGCACAACTTCATGAGTATCGCATTTCTTATACTCTTAAACTGAATTAATGAAATAAATATACATCATACTTACCTTAATATATTGAATGTCCCATCATTTTAGTTTGGTTTCCAAAGAAAGATCTTAGGTGGAAAAAAACACGATAGTAAAAGCGGGACAAAATTACAGCGAAAACGCACTCAACAAATATTACAACTTCCCTCCAAGGTTATTGACAGTAAATGACATGTGGAAAATTGGAGGGAAGGCTTACAACAAACGCTGCTCAAGATGCCCGTATTGTTGGTGCTCCCAATGGTACCCATTTTCTTAAACAAGATGCACGCTGGTACAAATTACACCGTCTTCCCCTACAAACTCATTACGTTCCACCACAGCGGACGTCAATGAAGTGGCAACACTCTGCAGAACCCACACATAATTTTGCACGACAATGCTCGTCCACATACGGCGCTAGCTGTGGCTGATTTATTTGGTCTGTGGGGCTGGGATGTGCTTTATCATCCAACATAGTCCCAGAACTTTAGCCCTCGTGATGACTTGATCCGTAAGATGAAGGAACCACTTCGTGGCAGTAGTTTAGAACTGTAGGCCTCCCAATGCTCAGGAAAGGTGCTGGTTCCTTGGCTTTATTGTATCTCTTTATTGTACTTGCAGGTATGTAAAACATTCATAATGTACACGCCCTCCGTTATAACTTTAAGGATATCCATCTGTAATAATTGACCAAAATGTGCTAAAAATTAAAATTGTTTTTGCCTAATTAAATAATGTAGTACTTATAGTGTCAATTTCCTGTTGTTTTTATTACCATGTGGCGCTTTAAACCGTAACACGTGACGATTTGACTGGATAACAGCAAATGGGTATGGTACTTTAACGTTTTCATTATGGTGAAAAACTGCTAATTGGCTTCGACCAATAACACTTGCCCTTAAATATGTCTATTTCAAATTGAAAATACAATAATATCACTAATAACTAAAAAAGTGACTATAGTAATATATTTCAAAATTTACAAAACAGGTCTCTCACCGGGTGTTTCTACCTGCCGCGTCATCATCCAGGCTTGCCGTACCACTGATTATTTAACCTGGGCCCTCCCCATCCTAAACCACAGGCGAGATGCAGCACCCGGCTGGCCTCCCCACACTACACCAGCCGTGAAATAGAGACTGTTTTGGCGGCAGAGTGCAGCTTGACTCGGACCAAATGACCTGCAGTTTTTCTTCAGCCCTCGTGCCTTTGATTTAATCCAGAAGATGAAGGAACCACCTCGTGGCAGTAGCTTCGGAACTGTTTCAGATATTTGTCAGGCAATCGCTCCATTCGAATTTTTGACAACAGACGCTGTGAAAGGTACGACTTCCACATCGCTGCAACGGGTTGTACACAATACTGGTGACTACTTTGAACTGCAATTCATAAAACTTAGTGGTAGCGGTAGTATTTATTATTAAGTTTACAGTAATACAATATTTGTGTCACACAGTCGCATAGGTCGGTTGACTCTGTTTTTTAATTTCTCTACATGTACTAAGTACATAGCGTATGGAAAAAGTATTGTATTGCACCCAAAAGTTCTATACCGAGATTTTACCGGAAATACATGTTTCGGGTCCCCTTGAATCTAAAAAATCATTTTTTGAAAAAGGTCCGTGTGTGTCCGTGTATGTCTGTCTTGGACAGCATAGCTTAAAAACGAAAAGAAGGTAAAATACCATTGGCATTTAAGTTTAGTATCTTTCAAGGATGCGACAAGAAGATTTTAAAGAAAAACCCCCACTCCAATTAACCTTTACATAGAAAAATGTTCGAAAATATTGTTTTTCTTAAAAAGAGCTCTAACGATTTTAATTAAAATACCATATATTAAGGTAATTTCCATCACAAATAAAATGTATATCTTGAATTCTCTCAGAATATCTTCTATAGACCTCTTTAATCTGGATGATTTTTATTGAATATTGTGTAACTGGTAAACCGTAAGAGATACACAAAACTTACTGCACAAAAATGTAGATTGCGATAAAACACAATATATGTGATATACATTTTATTCGTAGAGTTGGCCGTTTTCGAGTTATTCCTCGTTATTTATTTCAGTTTTAAAATATTTAAAATTTTCTCATACAGGAACCTGTCAACGCTTGGCCACACAAAGAAATGGATGCATACCTACCTACCTACCTACCTACCTAACTACCTAACTACCTAACTACCTACCTATACAGGGTGTTAATGAACTATACCGAAATATTTTCACGGAAAATATACATAACTTAAATAATTAATTTGAGATAGGAGACTTATGGTCTGTTTATTGTAACTTCGAAGTAACGGCTATAAGTTTTTGAAGTGCCAGTACACCACTGGCTAATTTATCAGCCGTTCGAGAGCATAACACGAAAAAAGAAGGGACATGTTACAGCGCACCTCTCCAGCGTAGTGGTTATGATACTGGCTTTCAAGCGAGAGATAATTTCCGAGTTCGGGTCTCGTTCACGTATCGCAGCACTTCGTCTGGAATGAAAAAAGTAACAATGAAAAACATTTACTCTATGAGAAGAATCGAACTCATGACCTTTGTGATAGCAGTTTCCCACGTTACTCATTAAGCCACCAGAGCAGTTGAAAAACACCTCCAGAGTAGGCTACATAACTCAAGAGCGTAGTTAATGAATGCTCAGTGTCGCACTGTTAAGTTTGAGATTTTATAGATTTTTGCGACATTAAATCTTCAGAACGCTAGTAATGAGCTTCTAAAAATAGATATTTCTATACTCGGGCAGCATTTTTAAAGACATTCTAAGCCATGTTTTCAACCTGCTTTGTTTTAACACCGAATTATCGGCACCTGATACCCACACGTTTAACGCTATGTAGCTGCGTTATGTTTATCCGGGGACCATGCATCGCCGATCTCAAATTACTTATATCAGTCACGTGCACAATCTCGCAAATTATTTCATTAACACCATGGATGGATGGATGTACGCAGTATAAGAAAATCCATGGGGAACATATTACTTGAAACACAGTGGCTAAAAGTATTTGCTAGCTAATGGTGACTAATGACTAAGCTTTGAAGGGCATCATCCCCTAGCAGAAGAGTGGATACGGAAATAGGAAAATAGATGTAACACGGACTCGCTATCATAGTTAGGAAATTACATGTTCGGAAATTTGCAAGCATATGGGTTTTGACACTATTAGATGGAAATCATTAGCCATAACTGCTTCTGGTTTTAGGTTTACACGTCACAAAATGCTTTCGTAACTCACTTAAATGTGACGCCTCTGTTCAGCTGGTAAGTAAGTAAAGTAGCTAAGTGGCGCCGAAATTCGGTAACACAATGGGAATGGACTTGCTATATTAAAGGCTCTCAGAAAGGGCTTTATAGTAGAGATATAATTAATTGCCCGCAGCTATTGACGGGCGGCGACCACGCCGACCTTAATTAAGTTGCGATAGTATAATGCGTGAGTGACATCCCGTCATTAACCTTCTGGAGAGGTCGCTAATAGCACTTAAGGCCGTGCAATCCCTGGGCAACGTTCACGGTAATGTTATGGCCCGCTCTTCCTATGAGGTGTCCACAATTTGTATACGTCACGCTTACGGGTTAAAGCTCAGAGACCTTTGACACCAGTTTGTGTTTATCTTTCTCCTTGATTTAATTCTTACTTTATCTAGTGAATAGAGAAGTTATTGTATTGCGCCCAGACATTCGATACCGAGATTTCACCCGAAATAAATATTTTGGGTCCTGCTGAATCAAAAAAAAAAAAAAAAAATTGGAAATAAGTTCGTGTGTATGTGTGTGTGTGTCTAGGTAGAATAGCTCAGAAACTAAAAGTCCGTTAAATACCACACTTAATATTTAAGATCAGTAACTCCCTAGGATGCAGATTAATATATTTACGTCAAATTGATATAAGGCTTTAATTGTTATTATTCTGGTTATTAAGGACATTTGAATATTTATTAAAACTTTTATATATTCATTAACGTATTTGGGCTCTGAATTAGATTGATCAAAAATTACCCTATTATGACGAGGATTTTTAAGAAAATTCCCCCCACCTCCAATTGCCCTTTATATAGAAAAAAATTGAAAAATTTGATTTTCTCAGAAATGGCTCTTACGATTTTGATTAAAATCTGTTATATTTAACATATTTACCTGACAAATAAAATGAATTTTCTGGGAATAGTGTCAAAACACCTGCTTATTCTGAATGGTATTTTTACTTTCTCTATACGCACTATGTACATAGTGTATAGAGAAGGTATTGCACTCCACCAAAAATTCGATACCGAGATTTCACCGGAAATATATGTTTTAGGGTCCCTAATATCCAAAAAAAGCATTTTCACAAAAAGATCCGTGTGTGTGCCCGTGTGTCTGTGAACACGATAACTCAAAAACGAAAAGTCGGTAAAGTACCAAACTTGGTATTTAAGTTTAGTATCTTCCAGGGATACCACACGAAGATTTTGAGAAAAATCCCCTAACCCCCAACTACCCTTTACATGGAACTTTTTTCGAAATTTTTGATTTTCTCAAAAATTGCTGTAACGATTTTGATTAAAATTTAATATATTAAACATATTTACCTGACAAATAAAATGTATATCTTGAATTTTCTAGGAATAGCCTCTGAAGAGTAGTTTATTCTGGATGAATTTTCGGAACTTTGAATAACTGCTAAACCGTAAGAGATGGACAAAAGCTTACTGCATAAAAAATGTAAAGCACGTTAAAACACACAATTTATGTTATATAAATTTTTTTTCGTGGATTTCATCGTTTTCTGCTCATTTTTTCTGATTAGCATAAAGTAAATAGAAGCATACGCTTTTTAAGAATAATTTGTTGCAGGGATATAGAGAAAGTCATGTAAATGGTACACATAAGATTTTTTTTTAATTTTTCATAACTAGTAAACTGTAAGAGAAAGAGAAAAACTTACTGCAAAAAACATGTAGAGCTCCTTAAAACACACAATTATGTCATGCACGTCTTTTCCCTGGAATTGACCATTTGCAAGATATTCCTTGTTATTAATTTCAGTTTTAAAATGCTGAAACGTTTCTCATACTGGAACTTGCCAACGCCTGGCCATGCAAAGAAACGGATTTCAATCCAATTGTAACCACGTTTTATATAATGTGACTGTTGGTTAAGCTTAATATATTCCCTTATTTCCCTTCTTATAAGGAACTAGGTAATAAAACAGTTTCTGCTAGTGTTTATCTCGACTACATCATGTGGATAGAAGAATATCCTTGTTAAATAATTTGTTACACAAATGTGAATGGAACACGTCAGATTTTTTCACACAAGCCGTGTGTAGTACTGAAGTTTAATTGGTAGAATCAGACTGAAAAATTCAATGCCATAGTCGGCATTTGATCCACGGATCTTCCCCCAATTTCGATCCCAAGCGGCAGCATGTGAGATTTGTGGGAGAGAAAGCGGCGCAAGGGCGGGTTTTCTCTGGATTCTCCGGTTTCTCCCGCCATTGCATTCCACCGGTGTTCTACCATCATTACATGTATTATCAGATTTCGTAAAAATACATGTTTTGGCACCCCCTGAATCCAAGAAAAGCATTTTTAGAAAAATACCCGTATATGTGTGTTTGTGTGTACAGCATAGCTCAAAAATAAAAAGTCCGTTAAATACCAAACTTGATATCTAAGTTCAGTATCTACAAAGAATGCGACACGATGATTTTCAGGAAAATCCCCCGCCCCCCAAATACCCTTTACATGGGAAAATATTCGAAAATGTTGATTTTCTCAGAAGAGTTTCCAACTATTTTGATTAAAATAGCATATATTAAATATATTTAAATGACAAATAAAATGTATATCTTGAATTTTCTCGGAATAATTGCAAAACACCTGCTTATTCTCGATGAAATTTGCGGAATTTTGCATTACTGATAAACTGTAAGAGATAGACAAAATCTTACATAATAGAAAATGTAAATATGGTTACAGTACAAAATTTATGTTATATATATTTTTCGTGGAATTGATCATTTTTTAGATATCCCCTGTTTGTTTTCTCGCACGGCAATTTATCAATTCCTGTCCATACAAACAAAGAACTTCAATCACATAGCAACCAGCTTTGGACTATTGCTTTATCCTATGGTACTCCCTTAATTCCCTTCTAATTAAACGAAAACAAGTAATAAGACCATTCCTGCTCATTTTGTTCTCGATTAGCATGAAGTAAATAGAAGAATGAACTGTTTTAACAATAATTTGTTGCAGAGATGTGGAGAAAATCCTGTGAATGGAATACATAAGATTTTTTGGATTAGTAGATCTCAAACGTGTATTTTTGCTGAAATATCACTAAAGAATTTCTAGGTGGAATACAACACCTCCTTTATATACTATCCACTTGCATAGTATTTGGTACAGAAAGTACAAAGTTTCTAATTCTCTATTTTAATGTCTCCCTTATTTCTCTGGAGTTGCGTTATTATTAATATACTTTGGTTGAGCCCACAGGCACTTTGGTTATGCAGGTTTATATTTACATTATTTAACAAAGAATGCCCCTGTTTTGCATTTTAGGGTGAAGGCAGGCGAGCGTTTATCAAATCAAATTCATCTCCCTGCCCCTTACTCCCTTGATGCCTCGGATACCTTCTTTAAGTAAATGCCCTTGATTAGTTTTTAACAAGGATCTCTGAAGTAATGACGAAGCACCAATAAAGAATAGAATACTAGCAAGCATTTTAGAATTGCAAATTATAATCCTTTGAGAACTTCGAGAGCAGCATCAAATTAATGGACAATTAACTCAATCGATTTAACAGCAATTTGCATTGTGTTGAGATGATTCTTTGGATTCTTTATTTGCTTGCTGACACTCCACGATTCGAATAAAATTAAAAGATTATTTCTCAGTTTCTTTCCTGAGCTTTTGTCTAGGGCTCTCTTGGATATACCGAGTGGGGAGGTGCCATGTTAAATAGATGGTTTATTTTCATTTTATTAAATATGAGACATACATAGGCTGCGTCATGAGAACACAAATTAATGAAACATTCTACATACAATAATGTTACAGCACTACATTTAAAAATGGATAAGATTAATCCCATTTCAGGTCATAAATTTCTGAAATGCTATAAAGAGGATTTGCCTTCAAGATTGTTTTGATCTTCCTCTTAAAGTTTAACAGTGGAAGAGTCTTAATGTTCTGAGGTAAGGTTTTGAAAATTTTAACAGATATACATGAGAAACTGTTAAGGGTTTTACTATATTTGCATTTGTTAATATAAATATCAGAGCATTTTCGAGTGGGATAATTATGGACAGAAAAACATATTGATAAAAGGTTGATACTTTTTTAACATATAGGAGGGAATCCAGAACAAACATTGAAGTCAATGTGACGTGTGTCACTTGCATTCGGGAGGTATGGGATTTTCCTGCTTCCATCAGTTCCCTATCATCTGTTGCGTTGGATGTGTTCGATCTGGAAACGTTATGGATCCCATCCCGTTCTTGCTCCGTTCGTCATCCGGATCTTGTCAACCTTCGGGTATCATAAGTCAAAGATCTAATGTGTTAGAGACTGGGATTACATCCGCGATAATTCTAATCTTAATCTATTGAACGTACAAAGTACTTTTTATCTTTGCCTAAATTGATGAGAACTGACCTGAAATGTAACGGAGCGGCTTGTGCTTATCATCACTAAGAGAAAGGAATGAGCTGAAGGTATCGCAGGAGGCTATAGGCCACTAGGAGGCTAGCAGACAGAGACGTGCAGATCCTTGATTATCCAGGAATACTCAGGCAAGGTTTTCCTTTGTCAAAGCTAGGGAGAACTCGACAAGGCTTAGGCGGAGCAGAAAAGACTGCATCTGACAGGACCGAGCGAACTAAACTAGATGGTCGTGTGTGCTCCTTGCTATCAGGAGGGCGTGCTTTTATTTCCATAGCCTTTTGGGGGATTTCTCGGGGTCGTCGGGCGAATGCTGGCAATATTCTTTACCCCCCAAATTTCCTGGCCATAAATCCCTGTCCTCAAGCTTCTTTGTGACCTGCGTTATAATCATATCTGTGCGTTATTTTCCTATAAAATTCGATTGGCGAACATTTTTATATTCAAAAAACGAATAAGCTCTTTGGTGGTAGAAAAGTCTAACGTTGGCATTGAAAAACTGTCTTGACAGAATGGAGATTACAGCGCTGGGGCGGGTTTTCTCCGGGTACACCGGTTTTCCCCGCCATCGCATTCCACCGGTGCTCCATCATCATTCATGTAGCATCAGTGTCACCGCCTGCGGTGCCATAAGTAGTTAAAGCGGGAGTTAAACACTACCAAAAAAAAAAAAAAAAAAAACGGAAGGCGACTAGGTGGAGATGGTATGGCCGCGCCGTGGCCAAGTGGCTAGACCATGCGCCTCTCACCTAGACGGCCCGGGTTCGATCCTAAGCGCCGCATGTGAGATTTGTGGTGGAAAAAGTGGCACAGGGGCGGGTTTTCTCCGGGTTCTCAGTTTTCCCCGCCATCTCCTTGCTCCACCATCATTCCATGTATCACCTATGTCATCTCTATACCAAGATTCCACCAAATATACTTATACTAAGATTCCCTGGTTTCAAAATCATTCGAAACGGTAAAGTCTACCTGTGCGCGCGCGAGTGTGTGTGTGTGTGTGTGTGTGTGTGTGTGTGTGTGAGAGAGAGAGAGAGAGAGAGAGAGAGAGAGAGAGAGAGAGAGAGAATATGTAGTCCAAAAAAGAAAAGTTGGTTATACACCAAACTTGATATTTAAATTTACTACTCTCCACGTATGCTACACTTTTTTCGTAATTGTTGTCGGCATTTTTTTAATAAAACAAGCGGTTAGCAGAACTGTTATTATTACTTCTGCCTTATAAGAAAAAGGGAAATAAGGTAACACATTAGGCTAAAGCGATAGTCAAATCGTTTAAAAGCTGGTCGCTATGTGAAACAATTGAGGTTTGCATGGTCCCGTTTGAGAAAAGTTAGTTTACAGCTGAAACCAATAAACATGGATATCCCAAAAACGGTCAACTTTACAAGAAAAATCTGATGTGTACCATTCACAGGACTTTCTCTACATCTCTGCAACAAATTATTCTTAAAATGCTTATACTTCTATTTACTTCATGCTAATCAGAAAAAATTAGCAGAAATAGCCATATTACTTGCTTCATTGTAAGTAGATGCGAAATAAGGGAGTACCATAGGTTAAAGTGATAATCAAAAGCTGGTTGATATGTAACTGAAGTTCCTTTGTTTGTATGGACGGCAGTTGACAAATTCCTGTATAAGAAAATAATGTTTATCATAGCACAAACTAAACATAGGGAATTTCTCAAAAACGACGAACTCCACGAAAAAAATGTATATAACATAAATTGTGTGTTTTATCGTGTTCTACATTTTGTGTGTAGTAAGTTTTTGTACATCTCTTACGGTTTAGCATTTTTTCAAAATTCAGTAAAATTCATCCAGAATAAACTAATCTTCAGAAACTATTCTCAGAAAATTCAAGATACACATTTTATTTGTTAGGTAAATATATTTCATATATTAAATTTTAATCAAAATCGTTAGAGCCATTTTTGAGAAAATCAAAAATGTTCCATGTAAAGGGTAGTAGGGGGTGGGTCTTTTTTCTCAAAATCTTCGTGTTGCATCCCTGGAAGATGCTAAACTTAAATACCAATTTTGGTATTTTACCGACTTTTCGTTTTGAGTTATCGTGTTCACAGACACACAGACACACACTCACGCACACGGACCTTTTTTCCGAAAATGCTTTTTTTTAGATAAAGGGGACCCTAAACATATTTCCGGTGAAATCTCGGTATCGAATTTTTTGGGTGGAGTGCAATACCTTCTCTATACACTATGTACATAGTGCGTGTAGAGAAAGTAAACATGAATATGACATAAATTATGTGTTTTAAGGAAATATACACTTTTGTGTAGTACGTTTTTTCTATCTTTATGGTTTAACCGTTATACAAAATTCTGCAGAATAAAGAGCTCTAGAGAAGCTATTTCCAGAAAATTCAAAATATAAAGTTTATGTGAATTGTAAATATTTTTAATATAGAGTGTTTTAAATAAAATCGTTATAATCATTTGTGAGAAAACCAAATTATCGAAAAATGTTCCGTGTAAAGGGTGGTTGGGGTGGGGGGGATTTTCTTGAAAACGTTCGTGTCGCATCCTTGTAAGATACTGAAATTAAATTCATTTTTGAGCGATGCTACTACAGACACACACACATACAGACAGATACACAGACCTTTTTCTGAAAATGCTTTTTGGACTCCGGTACCTCAAGACATATTTCCGGTGAAATCACGGTATTGAATTTTTGGGTGAAATGCAATACTTTTTGTATCCACTGTACATACGGGCTAGAGAAAGTAAAACTTGAGATCTCTTGTTATTTACCGTGAATGATGCTAGTCAGTTAGAGAATTTGGTGCCGTGCCGACATGTTGCCATGGTAGTAACTGGACGGAATGCAGGAAATTAGTGTCTTAAATTCTGGTTATGGCATTGAATTTTCCATTCTGACTCTACCTCTTTGCTTTCACATTACTTTCAATTTTATTATTTACAACATGAGTAAATAAATTAAAATAAATTAGTGAATAGCATCATATTTTACTAACAAATTATTTATAGAAATTGTCAACGGTGCTCTTGAGTATGCCACAAGAAGAATATGGTTCATAAGGGCACATTGTACGTTAATTTCATGAAAACCATCATGACGCGCTCCCCCTACCCCTCTTCAACCCTATCTAAAGGAACAGTTATTTGTCTTTCCTTAGAAGAGCTTCTTCTTAGTCCTGGATTACGAGTCCTTTCTTTGTTATTGCAGAAACTATCCTGCCAGATCACAAATAACAGGAGCAGAAACCTTAGACGAGATATCAGATTTTGATTGCCTGGACAGCAATACAAGCTAAGGCAGAGATAAAGATGAAAATAAAAACACCAAAGCTCAAGGATTATGTGTGACAAGAAACAGAATATCACAAGAAAAATCTCGAAAGCAAACAACATCAAAAGTACATCAGATAACTCTGGACAACAAAACTTACCTTTAAACTCTGATGTGTTCCATTCACATGACATTCTCTACATCTCTGCGACAAATTACTGTCAAAAAGCTTAGGCTTCTATTTACTTCATGCTCATCGAGAAAAAAATAGCAGAAATAGTTTTATTACTTGCTTCCTTCTAAGTAGAAGCGAAAAAAGGGAGTACCATAGGTTAAAGGATAGTCAAAAGCTAGTTGCTATGTGAATGATGTTCCTTTGTTTGTATGGACAAGATTTGACAAATTCCTGTATGAGAAAACTAAGTTTTTTCAAGGCTGAAACCAAAAACTAGGAATATCTAAATAACGATCAACTCCACGAAGAAAATGCATATGACATAAATTGTGTGTTTTAATGTGCTCTACAATTTTTGTGACATAATTTTTTGTCTATCTCATACGGTTTACCAGTTATACATAATTCCGTAAAACTCATCCAGAATAAAGTAGTCTGCAGAGGCTATTCCCAGAAAATTCAAGATATACATATTATTTGTCAGGTAAATATCTTTAGGATACAATATTTTAATACAAATCGTTAGAGCCATTTTTGAGAAAATTAACATTTTCGTAAAAAGTTCCAAGTAAAGGGTAGTTGAAGGTGGGGGATTTTCTTGAAAATCTTCGTGTCGCAACCTTGGAAGATATCATACTTAAATACCAAGTTTGGTATTTAATGGTCTTTTCGTTTTTGAGATATACTGTTCACAGACACACACACGCACACACAGACCTTTTTCCAAAAATGCTTTTTTTTCCAGGGGAACCCAAAACATGTATTTCTGATGAAATCTCGGTACCGAATTTTTGGGTGCAATACAATACCTTCTCTGTACATTATGTACATAGTACGTGTAGAGAAAGTAAAAATATTGTTTATAAGGGCATATTGTGTCTTCATGACGTGAAACCCGTCATGACGCGCTCCCGCCACTCCTCTTCAACCCTATCTAAAGGAACAGCTATTCGTCTTTCCTTAGAAGAGCTTCTTCTTAGTCCCGGATTACGAGTCTTTTCTTTGTTATTGCAGAAAATATCCTGCCAGATCACAAATAATAGCAGGAGCAGAAAGAAGCCTTAGACGAGATATCAGATTTTGATTTCCTGGACAGCAATACAAATTAAGGCAGAGATGAAGATATAAAAAATAATGTATGACAAAAAACAGATTATCACAAGAGAAATCTCGAAAGCAAACAACATCAGATATCACTGGACAACAAAACGCACCTTAAAAATCTGATGTGTTCCATTCATATGACTTTCTCTACTTCTCTGCGACAAATTACTGTCAAAAAGCTTATGCTTCTATTTACTTCGTGCTAATCGAGAAAAAATTATCAGAAATAGTCTTATTACTTGCTTCCTTCTAAGTATAAGCGAAAAAAGGGAATACCATAGGTTAAAGTGATAGTCAAAAGCTAGTTGCTATGTGACTGAAGTTCCTTTGTTTGTATGGACATGAGTTGACAAATTCCTGTATGAGAAAAGTTTAAGTTTTTCAAGGCTGAAACCAAAAACCAGGAAAATGTAAATAACGATCAATTCTAAGAAAAAGAATGCATATAACATAAATTGGTTGTTTTAATGTGCTCTACAGTTTTTGTGTGATACGTTTTTGTCTATCTCATACGGTTTACCAGTTATACATAATTCCGTAAACTCATCCAGAATAAAGTAGTCTTCAAAGGCTTTTCCAGAAAATTACAGATATACATATTATTTGTCAGATATATATATATATATATATATATATATATATATATATATATATATTTAATATTCGAAACTTTTTCCACATGAAGGGTACTTTGGGGTGGGGGAATTTTCTTGAAAACCTTCTTGTCGCATCCTTAGAAGATACTGAAGTTAAATACCAAGTTTGGTATTTAACGGTGTTTTCGTTTTTGAGTTATGCTGCCCAAAGACACACACACATACACACAGACAGACAGACAGACACACACGGACATTTTTATAAAAATGATTTAATTCAGGGTGTCTTAAAACATGTATTTCCGGTGAAATATCGGTATCGAATTTATGGGTACATTACAATTCCTTCTCTAGTACGTATATAGTAAGTAAAATTATTTATTTTGTACAAAACATATCATTTATTATGTATTTTGACGAGCTGAAATCAAATATGGCATTAGATTTTTTTTTCTAACACCCTCCATTGTTTAGTAAATCGTATACTTATCCTTCTAAAAATTTGTAAATAATATGTAAAGCTAACGTAATATGTAGAAGAATATTCATACTAACATTATATAATTTTGTAAATGTGACCACATAATATACCTGAAAACATTGCCAGCTCAGTTTTATGTCCCTCTACTGTCAGTTGAATTTCTACCGTTTGCAGCTTCTTCGGTAATTTCTTCTGGTTTCTCTTATGAGGTTCCAGCATATTGTTTTTCCAGCGTCCTTGATACCTCTTCTCCATTTCAGAAATATCTTGTTGGAATCTGTCCCCATGCTTGTCACTAACTTGTACTAGATTTGTTACAATAGGAATGCAGGAAGAGCATTTTGGGAGACGAGTTGCAACCTAAATGTCTATAGTCTTCTAGTAATTTCTCAATTAATTGTTCATAATTTTGTGCTCTAATATTAACTACGAACTATTCAGGAATGTTCTTGAGTGATATCCATGCTTCAAGCTCCACATTTACTTTCACACTGCTGATCTTTCATTAATTCTCGAATTTGAGGCCCAACAAAAATACCTTCCTTTAACTTTCAAAAACTGATTCTTGGAGATTTGTATTCTAGGTATTTGAAGCCTGCTCCGGATTCGTCTAATTTCACAGAATTCTTCATCAGACCTAATTTAACATGAAGTGAAGACAAAAGAATTTTTGATTTATCAACTAATGGTTCAGCTGAAATATTCTTCTCTCCAGGTACAACATTATTTTAGGGTCGTAATGTTTGGAAATGGCACGGCTATCTCATTCGCACAAAAGGCAGCAATATAGTATTCCAGTCATTTTGAAATCGCCACACATGAACCAGTTGTACTTGTCATACTACACTTTTTACTTTCTCTACACGTACTATGGACGTAGTGTATAGAGAAGTTATTGTAATGCACCCAAAATTTCGATACTGAGATTTCACCGGAAATATATGTTTTAGGTCCCCCTGAATAAAAAAAAAGCATTTTTAGAAACAGGTCCGTGTGCGTGTGTATCTATGTCTGTCTGTGTGTCTATGGACAGCACATAGCTCAAAAACGAAAAGACTGTTGAATACAAACTTGGTATTTAAGTTTGGTATCTTCCAAGGATGCGACACGAAGATTTTAAAGAAAATTTGGATTTTTTTTAAAAATGGCTGTAACGATTTTGATTAAAATATCCTATATTAAAGCCATCTTAAAAATTCTGGGAATAGCCTCTGAAGACAAATTTATTTTGGATGAATTTTGAAGAATTTTGCATAACTGCTAAACCGCAAGAGATAGACAAAAATTTACCACACAAAAAATATAAAGAACATGAAAACACACAATTTATGTTATATATTTTTTTTTTCGTGCTGCTGATCGTTTTTTATATATTCATAGGCTAAAGTGATAGTCAAAAACTGGTTGCTATGTGTCTGAAGTTCCTTTGTTTGTATGGACAGGAGTTGACTAATTTCTGTATGAGAAAAATATAAGATTTTAAAGGTGAAACCAAAAAGTCTGTCATTGTTTACCTTATGTTAATAATAAACTAGAAGAATCAATTGTTTAACATTAATTAGTTACAACGATCTAAAGAAAGGCATGTGAATTGAAAACTTCATATTTTTACTTTCTCTATACGCACTATTAACATATTGTACAGAGAAGGTACTGCATTCCACCCAAAAATTCGATACAGAGATTTATGTTTTAGGGTCCCCAATATCCAAAAAAAGCATTTTCACAAAAAGGCCCGAGTGTTTGTGTGCGTGTGTCCGTGTGTCTTTGAACACAATAACTCAAAAACAAAAAGTCGGTAAAATACCAAACTTGGTATTTAAGTTTAGTATCTTCCAGGGATACGACACGAAGATTTTGAGAAAAATTCCCCCACCCCAAACTACCCTTTACATGGAACTTTTCTCGAAAATTTTGATTTTCTCAAAAATGGCTCTAACGATTTTGATTAAAATGTTGTATATGAAGCACATTAAACAGATTTATATCTTGAATCTTCTAGGAATAGCCTCTGAAGAGTAATTTATTCTGGATGAATTTTACGGAATTTTGCATAACTGCTAAACCATAGGAGATGGACAAAAACTTACTACACAAAAAATTTAGAGCACGTTAAAACACACAATTTATGCTATATACATTTTTTTCGTGGAGTTCGTCGTTTTTGAGACATTCTTTATTTTTGGTTTCTGCTATGAAAAACTTCGTTTCTCATACAGGAACTTGTCAACTCCGATCCATATAAACAAATAAACTTCATTGACATAGCAACCAGCTTTTGACTATAACTTTAATCTATAGTACTCCCTTATTTCGCTTCTACTTACAAGGAAGCAAGTAATAAGACTATTTCTGCTAATTTTTTCTGATTAGCATAAAGTTAATAGAAGTATAAGCTTTTTAAGAATTATTTGTGGCAGGGATATAGAGAAAGTCATGTGAATGGTACACATCAGATTTTTGGAATTAGAGTTGTAACGTTGAAACAACCGAATGGTTGCAATTAATCTTCTCTTATAACCTCTCCTTGGGTTGTGTTGCTGGCGGTGTGCCTCACAATTGCAGATTGAAACTCTCATATGATGTATGTAGTCCAAACGGCTTGCATTTAGATCGCTACACCGCATACTTTGACCACTTCTGTCGGTGCTGTGTATCACACAATCGCCTACCGCGTGCATGAAACCCACACTGTTAAATACAGTATGAGAATAATGCAGGTTCCCCGCAGAGCCACTGAGGACGATCCAGCTCCGAGACAAATGGAGCAGCAATTTCTCTTTGGTGAAAGCACTCCAAACACACTGTGCACACCACAATGCGGCCATATATCATGTCACGTGTTAAAACAGTGTTGTGACGTCTCTGCTCGTAAACAGATCTTAAACACAGCCTCTGTCAGCAAGTGTCCCATCAGGTAGATCGTGTGCGGGCATTAATTTGAACAGGTACCATCCACATCAGCTTCCGTGTTTAAATGATAAGAGCAATGCTCTGATTCGTGTACATTATACCATTACAGTAGATAAATCTCGTCCTACTATGAAAGAGGTAAAACTGTGTGTCAATTTCAAGGTTATATAGCAATTAAAGACTCCGCACTCCATGGCCGCCAAGTTAAGGTTATATATGACTGAAAATTTTAATTTCCAAACTAATAAAGCCTATATTTTTACTTTCTCTACACGTACATGCACATGTACATGCATTCCACCCAGAAATTCGATACCGAGATTTCATCAGAAATACATGTTTTAGGGTCCCCTTTTTCCAAAAAAGGTATTTTCAGAAAAAGATTCGTGTGTCTGTGAACACGATAACTCAAAAACGATAGACCAGTAATGCCAAACTTGGCAGTTCATTTTAGTATCTCCCAGGGTTGCGACACTAAAATTTTGAAATAAAAAATCCCCAACCCCGAAACTACCCTTTACATAGAAAAAATTAGATAATTTTGATTTTCTCAAAAATGTCTATAAAGACTTTTATTAAAATAACGTATATTTATATGGCAAATAAAGTGTATATCTTGAATTTTTTGGGAATAACCTCTAAAGATTTCTTTATTCTGAATGAATTTTGTTGAATTTTGCGTAACTAGTAAACCGTAAGAGATAGACAAAACTTACTTTATAAAAGATGTATATCACGTTAAAATACACAATTTATGTCATATAGTTAAGTTTTTTACGTGAATTGATCAATTTTGAGATATTCTTTGTTATTTGTTTAAGATGTAAAGTACTTACATTTTTCTCACACTGAAACATGTAAACCCCTGTACCTAAATAGAAATGAATTTCATGCACATGGCAACGGGCTTTCAAAGGATTTGGCCATGTCTTAGCTAGGGTATTCCCTAATTTACTTTCTACTTACAAGGAAGCAAGTAATTAAGAAAATTTCTGCTTATGTTTATTTCAATTATAATAAAGTAGATAGAAGAATATACTTTTAAACAATAGTTTGTTACAGCGATGTAGAGAAAGTCATGTGAATTGAACACATAAATGTTTATATTTGTACCACAAATGTAATATAATGCAAATAAATCGCAGTGCAAATTTCATCAATTTTGCTTTAATGGTTTGTATGTTAATAGTCAAATTTGTTATGTTTTTGCCACATCACTAAAATGTCCCTTGTGACAAAAATATTAAAATATTGGTCTAATATTTAAACCCTATGTGCATAATATTCCCTAGGTTTTTATGTCTCTTTTAAGATGAGCTCTTATTTGTTTTTCTAAAATATGAATGTACCTTTTTTTTGGGCATAACAGATATAATTTTTGAGTTTGAAAATTTAAAAATAACTTAAATATATCTGACAGTTAAACCTAAAGCATATCTTATTCATTGTAACCCTGTGAGCATGTCCAGAAAATTGCATTTATGTAACAGAAAAACAGGAATAAAAATGATGAAAATAGCGAGAAAACAAGGAAAATTTCGAATGCATGGCTCACATTAAAATCCACCAGGTTAGTATTTTGGATTCCTTTTTCTCTCCTCTGCTGCTGTCTTTCTTCTTCTTTTCTTTTGTAATGCTGCTTAGCCACAGCATAACTTCGTTTTTTACTTTGAATGATGCGAATGAGATCTCGTCGAACTGAAGTTTTTCTTTTCAAGTCCAGTTATACCTCTAATGCTTTGCTGTAATACCAGTGACTCAAGGAATTTAAAAATGACGTCTGGTGGTCAACTATACCCTTTTATATTCAGAAACGTTGAAATTGTTTAATGGAGTTAAAACAAAAAGTGGATTTTTGGTGATTTGTCATGAATTTTCAGTCATACATACCCTTAATCTCTCATCCAAAAAACAATCATCAGATATAAGGCATACAATAATTGCTTAAAAATTGAGGAAAAAAATTATCAGGTTAAGTTATTTGATATTTTATTTCCTTCTTTGACATTATTATTATATATTTATATAATTTATATAATTTAAATTGTTTGTTTCTTTCTTTTATTATATATGAATGCTTTTATAAAATGTTACTTATATATTAGACTAATTTTGTTCTTTTTTAATTAAAATAGCAATAAGTTTACTACATTTAGGATTACGAACAAAGAATAATTTGCCCTAAAATTACATTTCTTAAAGAAAATACCATATATTGGTTCATAAACAATACCTTTTGTATATAATAAGTATTTAATATATATATATACCTCTTATTGAAATAATTATTGAAACATTTGTGTGTCTATGGTGACATCTATTGCTTCGCTCTCTACAGACAATTAAAGTTCTTATATTACACTGTGTCTGCCTGGGTAGTGTGGTGGTAGCGTGTCTGGCTCACATTCTTAAGGTCGTGAGTTTGAATCCAACTTACGTTGAGTTACCCGGATAAGGTTTCTTTCGGGTTTTTCTCTTATCCTGAGAAGACGAATGTCGAGTAACTTTAGGCTCCATGGACCCCAAGATTATTTGACCATCATTCCACCAATTTAATTCATCGTCCTACACGATCAACTAGGTGAAAGGTCGTTCAACTAAAAAAAAAAAAAAAAAGAAAAAAAAATTACCTATCTGCTAGCATACTAATTTATAGAACAGTGATGATTTTTCAGTCCTTCAAAATGTTCCATGCATCTTTCCAATATTATCAACACATGTCTATTGTAATATTAAAAACGAGTAAATTATTCAAATATCGACAGTAGTTTTTCCAAAAATGTATTTAATTTAATTACAAAATTATCATCTTTTAAACATTTGACTGCTACTTAAACTTAATGTATGCCTTTTTTTTTGTTTTACGTATAAATAAATAAGTAATAAGACCATTTCTCCAAATGTTTATCTTCATTTACATGTTGTAGATAAACGAATAACCTTTTAAAGGAATAGTTTGTGTAAAGGATAGGTCAGGAAAGTCATATGAAGGAACTCATTATTTTTTTCTAATTGTTTTATTTATGTAGCTTCCTTTAAATACTTGGTCACATCAGAAGTTTTGACTTGTAAAATGGCCTTCTTATTCTAAGAATTATACTTACGATGTTTTAAAATGTTTTTTGTATTTTTCATTATTTGTTACTGTGAACACACTCGCATTCATTACCGTATTGATTTTACCTGAGTGCGGAAAAACAGGAATGTTTCTGGATATAGAAATATTCATTGAGTCAGAAATCGAAAGCTGCACCTCTGAAAAGTCAGAAAGCTGTTGGCTTGTGACGTTATTCTGCCTAGTAATATTCCTCTTCTCTCAGTAGGCCTACTTCCAAGGGTTCTGAGAGACTCTGCCTGATTAGACCTCTCGCCTCTCACCAAGGCGGCCTGTGATCGATCTCAGGCAACCGCATGTGGTGCAAGGACGGGATTTCTCCAAGTTCTCCTGTTTCCCCGCCATCGCATTCCACCTCTTCATTCCACATATTATCAGTGCCATAGCCTGCGTTGCCATATGTATTAAAAGCGGGCGTTAAACACTATAAAAGGGCACTAGACACAAACCTCTAACTAAATGGTGACGTCTTTTAGACTTTTGTATAAATGTTTTGTTGTTGTTTGATATTATTTCATATGGCACCTCAGGCGATGACATGATGATGTATGGAATGAAGATGGAGCACCGGTGGCGGAAATACGAGCACCCTGAGAAACAACACCTGCGCCGCCTTGTCCACCACAAATCTCGCATGCAGTCATTTGGGATTGAACCCGGGCCACCTAGGTGAGAGGCCAGTGGTCTGACCACTCGGTCACGGCAAGGCTAATTAACATATGAATCCATTGAGTTGAAAATCACTAGCTCAGCTGGTGTATTATTTTATTTCTTTCTACTTACAAGGACCTAAGTAATATGACAATTTCTCCTAATGCTTTTCTTCATTAGAATAAAGTAAATAGTAGAATAAACTTTGTAAAACTTTATAAGGGAAGAAGCAGAGAAAACTATTACATATGTTTAACATCCTTTAATCTCGGCAGGTCGTCCTCAGTGGTATAGTGGTTAACATGGCAGCCTATAAAGTTCAAGATTGTAAGTTCAAGCCTGGGTAAGGATGATAGATTTTTTTTTTGGTTGCAAAAATCCTTAACATGACTTCCTACGGAAGGGAAGTGAAGCCGATGTTCCCGTGTGATGTTTATTTGCACGTAAAAGAACCCCATACCTTGAAAGAAGAAAGTTCCTGGGCAAACTTTTCCGCAATTTCGCTTCCGCAAGTCGAGTTTTGTCGTATAGTGCCATCTGTGAGCGACGAGATAATCACCATAGCGAATTAGGACAGATTGGGTTTTTAATTGGAGATGATCAAATTTATAATGCTATTGTAACCGCCCACGTTTTCATTATAATTTTCTTCATAGTTACTCGTTTCGTAATCGGCCTACTCTCTGCGTATTTGTAGGGCTGTCACCCCCTAGGACTTACAAGCCAATGCCTAGGGGCCAGAAACCTATCGGGGAGCCAACGGCACGAAACCACAGAATGGAGAACCTGTTACATGGGGTCGGCCTATAGCCAGGCATGAACGTGAAGAAGTGGATGAAATGAAATGTAAGCGAAATAGATGACAGAGGTGGTGATGGAGCTATTGGTGGAATGAGTGGCCTGGAAAACTAGAGGTCCCGGAGAAAACTCGCCCAGACGCCGCTTCGTCCACCACAAATCGATCGAACCCAGGCCACCTAGATGGGAGGTGAGCGGTTTAACCACGGCGCCCATCATAATTGGAGGATTTGGTAATTGCTTAGAAACTTTAATATATTGTGGTGAACTCACAAACTAGAAATTCAAATCCGATCCTAGAAACATTGTAATGGTGCTCTTTGCTCCATGTAGCAGATGCAGGAATTATCTCCTACCTTCTTAGCTTTTGGAGGTTATATCGGATGCATGTTGTATTGTTTTGCTGAACGTTATGCATTTCTAATATCTATCATCAGTTTACAAAGCCAGATTTTCGAAGCTGAAAGGATTGCAAAAGTTCGGGTCTGTTTCAGAGTATGTGACGCATTTTAAAAATTTACACAAACGCAGATTAGCTCATTACTGTGTACATTTGTAATGACACTATGGAATATGCAAAAGACAACTGCAGTGTAATGTTCACTTGTAATGGTGGATTATTATTTTCATCGATCTCCATGTTGGTATAGGAATGTAGCCTTGTCGACCGCGCTCTGTGACTAAATTGCAACATAATAATAATTTATAAGATCTTTATTAGACTGAAATTAACACACCAGTGAACAAAATATCTATTTTAGATGTCAGGTTCGCTAATAAATTTTCGATTCTGCTCGCAACCAAACAACAGCGCAATTGGCGTAGCCTCGGAAAGACTGTGAATAATGTATGGCACTCTACCCCAGCGCCACTGTCATGCCGAACAGGTACATTTGACACTATAATGACACGAAATGTTAGCACTGAAAACTTGTTACTTAGCTGAACTATAGCCCATTGAAACTCTTTCAAAAGTGATTGTTAAACATTGTTGTGTTTCAGCGGCTATGTTCTTGTGATTCATGCTGCCTACCCAGGTTACCCGAATCTAAATGCACGACCGGGATTGTTCAGATTTTACCTCAGAATAATTTGACAAAAAAGTTGTTCTGTAACCGCCCCGGGCTCCATAAAATATAAATTATTTTATGATTGAATTTGAGGACAGACTCCCTGAAGGTTTCCTTTATTTAAAACACGTGTTTTATTAATGACAATAGTCTGTGTTGAAATAACGAAACACGTTCAATAAATCCTTAGAAAAAAGATATAAAAATATTTTTGATATACCTTTTTTACTTTCTCTACACGTACTATGTATATACTGTATAGATAAAGTATTGCATTCCACCCAAAATTTCGATAACAAGATTTCACCGTAAATAGACGTTTTAGGGTCCCCAGTATCCAAAAAAGGTTTTAGAAAAAGGCCCGTGTGTGTCTGTGTACACGATAACTCAAAAACCAAAGTCAGTAAAATACCAAACTTGGTATATGTGTTTAGAATCTTCAGGTTGCAACACGAAGACTTTGAGGAAAATTTGATTTTTTCGAAAATGCCTCACGATTTTGATTAAAATACCGTAAATTAAAGATATTTACACGAAAAACAAAATGTATATCTTGAATTTTATGAGAATATCCTCTGAGGACCTCTTTATTCCGGATAAATTCTGCTGAATTTTGCATAACTAGTAAACCGTAAGAGATAGACACAAATCTGCTACATAAAATATGTAGATCTCGTTGAAACAATTTAAAACATGCACATTTTTTTCGTGGAGTTGGCCACTTTGAGATATTTTTTAGCTTTAAAATACTCATACTTCTCACATACCCCTGGCAATGCATAGGAACGGATTTCATCCACATAGCAACCAGCTTTTAAGAGATTTAACTATCGTTTTAGCCGGGTTTGTTCGCTTATTTCGCTTTTTACAAGAAAACATTTCTGTTAATAGTTATCTCGATCCATGGAGTAGACAAAAGAATAAGCTTTCTAACAATAATTTGCTACACGGATATAGAGAAAGTAACGTGAATGGAACAATAGAGATTTTTATTTTTCGACTTAGTCTCCTTTTAACTCGATACGCCTTTCCTCATACAGGAATTTCTCAACTCCTGTCCATCCAAACAAAATCATGTATTTCCATTGAAATCTCGGTATATACAACACTTCTCTACCCACTATGCACATTTTATATACGGCGCTAGAGAAAGTAAAGATACATAAATAAAAAATTAAAAAACACAAACACACTCACAGGAAGTTTTTATAATAATACATGTTTAGTTCAGTGGTTAAATTTTGGATGGAGTACAATACCTTATCTACCTACTGTGTCCTACGTGCTACAAAGGGTAAATAGATTTTTTCATGAATTAATTATAAAAGGAGCATATAATGAATTTAAAGCAGTATAAAGAAACGTATATACAGGATGTTAATGAACTATACCGAAATATTTTCACAGAATATGTAGATTACTTAAATAAGTAATTTGAGATAGGAGACCTATGGCCTGTTCATTGAAATTTCGAAGTAAGGGCTATAAGTTTCTGAAGTGCAAGTACGTCACGTATCGCGGCGCTTCATCTGGAATAAAAAATAATAATAATAGCATTTATTCTTTGACAGGAATCGAACTCATGACCTTAGAGACCGCAGCTTCCCGTGTTACGCATTAAGCCACCAGAGCAGTTAAGAAATCGCCTCCAGAGTAGGCTAGATAACTCAAGAGGGTGTTTAATGAATTACTCAGTGTCGTACTGTCAAGTGATTAGTTCGAGATTTTACAGATTTTTGCGAAATTAAATCTTGAGAACGCTAGTAAGGAGCTGCTAAAAATCGATATTTCTATACTCGTGCAGCAGTTTTAAAGACATTCTAAGCCATTTTTACTTTCTCTATACGTGCTAAGTATATAGTGTAAAGAGAAGGTATTGCAATCCACCAAAAAATTCGATACCGAGATTTCACCGGAAATATGTTTTAGGGTCGCCTGTATCCAAAAATAGTATTTTCAGAAAAAGGTCCGTGTGTCTTTGAACATGATAACTCAAAAACGAAAAGTCGGTAAAATACCAAACTTGGTATTTAACGAAGATTTTGAGAAAAATGCCCCCACCCCAACTACCTTTCAGTGGAACTTTTTTCGAAAATTTTGATTTTCTAAAAAATGACTAACGATTTTGATTAAAATGTCGTATATTAAAGATATTTACCTGAAAAATAAAATGTATATCTTGAATTTTCTGGGAATAGCTTCTAAAGACCTGTTTATTCTGGATGAATTTTGCTTAATTTGGCATAACCAGTAAACCGTAAAAGATAGACAAAAACGTACAAACAAATATTGTTGGTCTTGTTAAAATACACAGGTTATGTCATATACCTTTTTTTGGTGGAGCTTACCGTTTTCGAGGTATTCATTGTTATTAGATTCAGTTGTGAAGTACTTATACTTTTCTCAGACGGGAGTGTCTGATTTTCTTTTGTTCTACTCCTGGCCAAGAAGAGAAGCGATTTGTAATGACAACCGCATAACGACAGCTTTTAAAACATTTGGCTATCAGTTTAGCCTAATATATTCCCTTATTTTCTTCCTACTTATAAGGAACTAAGTAATAAGAACATTGCGCTAATGAGTACTACGATTAGCAAGGTGCAGAAAAAAGAATAATCTTATATAAGAAGTTTGTAGAACAGCTAGAGAAAGTCATGTGAGTGTAACACATCGGATTTTTTCAACCTGCTTTGCTTTAACACCGACTTATCAGCACCTGATACCCACAACTTTAACGCTATGTAGCTGCGTTATGTTTATCCGGGGACCGATCTCAAATTACTTATATCAGTCACGTGCGCACTATTTCGGTGTAGTTCATTAACATCCTGTATATGTAACACAGATCTGTTTTAAGGTTTGATAACTATTAATTAACACCTGCATTTTAAGCTAGCATAAAATAAGGTTGCTCATGTCTGCTTATCATAACTCCCCAGGTGTTGCAGTTATCAGTGCTGGTGGCAATAAACTTGTGGTCTGAGTGAAGTTAACGTGAACGCTGACTTAGTGGCTTCATTAAGCCTCGTACAGCGGGGCCCATTTGCTTCAATTAGGTCGTACACTCTTCTGAGCAAGTGGAAGCTTTACAACCACAATTTGCTTCCACACAAATCCCAAGTCGACGTCTGCGCGGGTGATGGAGAAGTCAATTAGATTATTGCAGAGCTTTTCCATGTCTCTCCACACTGTGACAACTCTCTCGCCTAGAAGCAAGAAGCTCTGCGGACCAGTAAAATGTAGTACCCTAGTGTAAGGGAGCATTCTGGTCAGAGTGTCCTTCTACTTTCTCTACACGTACTAAATACATATACAGGGCTATTCAAAAAGAAAGAACAAACTTCAAACTTTTATTGCTTCCAAACTACAAAACATAGAAGCCTGATTCCAACGTTTATGAAGAGAGAAAAGTTTACAATTGAAATAGCATGTAGAAGTTCCAATCACGGCCGCATTGGCACTGTTGTTTGTTGTTGTTTGTCTTTAGTGAAATGGCGGCGACACCTCAATAGAAATCATTTTGTGTGCTGCAATTAGCAAAGCTAGTTATTGCAGTTCAACGAGCATTTCGCCGTCAATTTCATAAACAATCGCCGCGTCACAAGCAAATTTACGAGTGGCATCGAAAATTCGTAGAAGATGATTCCTGTGCAAAAGGAAAAGCATGGGACGTCCTCGCACATCGGACGCGAACGTCGAGCATATTCGTACACTATACGAAAGGAGCCCAAAGAAATCCACATCACGAGCAAGCAACCAATGGTATGGCGAGTTCTAAAACATCGTCTGCACCTGAAGTCATACAAACTGCAGTTCTTGCAAGCATTGAATCCTGATGACCACAACAAAAGGTACGAATTGTACATTGGCAGGTTAGAAAATGTGGAAGAAGACAATTGTACTCAACGATTAATTTTTTCATGCG
Source organism: Hymenopus coronatus (assembly GCA_030762935.1). Lineage (NCBI taxonomy): Eukaryota > Metazoa > Arthropoda > Insecta > Mantodea > Hymenopodidae > Hymenopus > Hymenopus coronatus. Next base: position 64,247,933 of record CM060884.1, read on the forward strand.
AGATGGTGCCCCGCCTCATTTCTCTTACCACGTCCAACGTTACTTGAATAACACGTTTGCAGGATGTTGGATTGGGAGAGGAGTAGCAGATCAACTTTATCGCCGGAGGCCTCCTAGGTCTCCAGATCTCACTCCATGTGATTTTTATCTATGGGGTTACGTAAAAGACCAAGCTTTTATCCCTCCTATGCCTGGCACTCTTGAAGATCTACGACATCGAATTGTTGAAGCTGTAATTTCGATAACTGGAGACCAGCTGATTCGTGTGTGGCAAGAAATGAGCCACTATTTTGACATATATCGTGTAACACACGCTGCTCTTATTGAATGCATATTATAAAAAACATTTATACACTTTTCTCTCTCCATGAACATTGGAATCATGTTTCTATATTTTGTAGTTTGGAAGCACTAAATGCTTGAAGTATTTTTTTTTTTTAAATAACCCTGTATAAAATCTGAATATCTTACCCCGGCACCTAGCTTACTATACCGGGTCATATATCCAAACTTCATATTAATTTCCCCAAAAATAATACATAAAAGTTACAAAATATATTTATTTACACATTTTTTTCAGATAACTTAGCCTAATCAACTTATAAAACAAAATAAATTAAAATAGCACAACGAAAAAAGTACTAAATCAAACTAAATAAAATAAAGCAAATAAAATTTACTTCTAAAAATGAGAAAAAAGGTATTTCATTACAGTAACTAAAACTACACCACAGGGAGTAGGTTAAACCAAAAATAATAAACCTATAAATATACTTATATCTAATATTTACTGAAAACCAGTGAATGTAACTGGTAACCTATTACATCTAACTAGTTTCTATCCACTGGAAACCAGCAGTCAACTAATATTAACCTATGTATAGTAAGTTTCTACTAGTTAAGTTTATAAATTCCACAAAATGACCTTTATTATTTATTTTTATTATTGTTAATATTAAGAATCTTATTATTACTTTCTTCGTCTTCTTCTTTTTATTATTACTATTATTATTACTGTTATTACTATTTTATTATTATTATTATATTCATTTCCCATCTCAATTTGTTTATTTAAAATACTAAATAAATCAATTTATTCTCTCAATTTAACATTTTAGTTAATAACTACTTCATTTCTTTATTTTCTAAATTTACTATAAAGCATTTTTACTTTCTTTATACGTACCATGTATAGAGAAGGTATTGTAATGTACCCAAAACTTCGATACTGAGATTTCACCGGAAATACATGTTTTGAGACTTACTGAATCCAAAAAGAGCATTTTAGAAAAATGTCCGTGTGTGTTTCTGTTTGTGTGTGTGTGTTTGTCCGCAGCATAGCTCAAAAGCAGCATAGCAGCTTGGTATTTAGGTTTGGTATCTTCCAAGAATGCGACACGTAGATTTTCAAGAAAATCACCCCATTCCCAACGTACCCTTTACATGGAACTTTTCTCGAAAATTTTGATTTTCTAAAAAATGGCTGTAATGATTTCGATTAAAATATCATGTATTAAAGACATTTACCTGCCAAATAAAGTGTATATCTTGAATTTTTTGAGAATAGCCTCTAAAGACTACTTTATTCTGGATGGATTTTGCATAACTACTAATCCGTAAGAGATGGACAAAAACTTAATACACAAAAGATGAGCACGATAAAATACATAATTTATTTTATATAAATGTTTTTCGTTGAGTTGTTCATTTTTTAGATATTCCTTATTTTTTATTTCAGCTTTGAAAATCTAATACTTTTCTCATACAGGAATTTGCCAACTCCTGTCCATATAAACAAACGAACTTCAGTCACATAGCAACCAGCTTTTGACCTTCACTTTAACCTATGGTACTCCCTTATTTCGCTTCTACTTAAAATTAAGCAAGAAATAAGACTATTTTGCTAATTTTTCTCGCTTAGCATGAAATAAATAAAAGAATAAGCTTATTAACAATAATTTGTTACAGGGATGTAGAGAAATTCGTGTGGATTAAACACGTCAGATTTTTAAACCTGCCTTTGCACCTAAAAAACACATTCCTATTAGCCGAATGTTTTCGCGTCGGTTTCTTAATTTCCCTGCAGTTTGTAACCTGTCGGCTTCCCATTTGCTGAAATTATTTATCCTCATGGACAAATATTGAGAATGTCTAGTGGCCTCTCTTGACCTCACGCGCCAAACGGGACATTTGGAATTCAATGCAACATAACGGTAAAATTCATAGCGACTTCGGGCGATTCCGAAATATCCTGCGAGAACCTGTTCTTTCCTCTCAAAAGAACACCCCAGATTTACGTATATAATTGTTACATACATTGATAGATAATTACATGTTCGAGAAGAAATTCCGGCCTTAATTTTCAGGAAACCCTCCTCTCTTCAAATTACTATTTTTTAGGAAAATACTTCTAAACTGTCGACTATCACAAAAATGACTAACGACTTAATAGCGTATAATAAATATATTTACATGGTCAATACAATTTACATCCTGAACTTCTTGGGAACAGAGCCTGAATCCCGCTTTTCTTGCATAAGTTTTAAACAGTAAGAAATAGAAAAGTCTGAGGTGTTCCGATCACATGATTTGCTCTAAAACTCTGCAACAAATTATTGTGAAAATTCCTAAGCTTCTTTTACTTCATACTAAGTGAGAAAAAATCAGCAGAAATAGTCTTATTAAATGCTTCCTTGTAAGTAGAAGCGAAACATGGGAGTACCAAAGGTTAAAGTGATAGTCAAAAACTGGTTGCTATGGGATTGAAGTTCTTTTGTTTGTATGGACAGGAGTTGACAAGTTCCTGTATGAGAAAAGTGTAAGTTTTTTAAACGTGAAATCAAAAACTAAGAATAATTCAAAAACGATTAACTCCACGAAAAAAATGACATGTATTGTGTGTTTTAACGTGCTCTACATTTTTTGTGTGGTAAGTTTTTGTCCATCTCTTACGGTTTAGTAGTTATGCAAAATTTCGTAAAATTCATTCAGAATAAAGTAGTCTTCACAGTCTATTGCCAGAAAATTCAAGATATACATTTTATTTGACATGTAAATATCTTTAATAGACGATATTTTAATCAAAATCGTTAGATCCATTTTCAGAAAATCAAAATTTTGGAAAAAAAAATCCATGTAAAGGGTATTTGGAATAGGGGTATTTTCTTGAAAATCTTCGTGTCGCATTCTTGAAACATACCAAACTTAAATACCAAGTTTGGTATACAACAGTTTTTTCGTTTTTGAGCTATACTGTCCACCCAGACACACACGGACCGTTTTCTGAAAATCCATTTTTTTATACAGGGGACCCTAAAACATATATTTGCAGTGAAATATCGTTATCCAATTTTGGATGGAGTGCAATACCTTCTCTATATACTATGTACATGGTGCGTATAGAGAAAGTAAAAAGTATACCACACAGAAAATCTTGTCAATCACGAATTAATAATTTTATATATTTTATTGAGCTAACCATTTTCTAGAAATCCAATTTCCTTGGTTTCTATTTTAAAATACTTAAATGTTTGTCAAACGAGTAGTTTCATCCGTTTCAGAGCTTTTTTATTTTACTCCTCATTTTTCAGTATCAAGGGCAGAGCGTTTACAAAATAAAGAGTTTTGTTGCAGTAAACAAAATCTGATGCGTTCCATTCACGCGACCTTCTCAATATCTGTGTAACAAGAATATATAAGAAATAAACCGATAGTCAAATATTTTAAAATGTGGTTACTATAGGAACAAGCTCCCGTATGAGAAAAGTTTAAGTATTTTAAAGCTGAACCAATAACGGGAATACCTCGAAAATTTATAACTCAATGAGAAAAACCTGATGTGTTCCATTCACTTGACTTTCTCTACATATCTGCAACAAATTATTCTTAAAACGATTATGCTTCTATTTACTTCATGCTAGTTGAGAAAAAATTAGCAGAAATAGCCTTATTACTTGCCTCTTTGTAAGTGGAAGCGAAATAAGGGAGTACCATAGGTTAAAGTGATAGTCAAAAGCTGGATGCTAATTGACTAGTTCCTTTGTTTGTATGGACAGGATTTGACAAATTCCTGTATGACAAAAGTATATATAATTCAAAATCTTCTCGGGCTTCTAGCCAGGTAAAAACTTGGCTTGACACCAACGTTTCGAAGAAGTGCATCTTCCTCGTCTTCATCCCAGCTCTTATAAATACCAGTCTCCGCAAGCTCAAACCATCAGTTCACCCTGAAGACGAGGAAGATGCACTTCTTCGAAACGTTGGTGTCAAGCCAAGTTTTTACCTGGCTAGAAGCCCGAGAAGATTTTGAATTAACACGTCGCCAGGAAAGCTTTAGTTCTTATTTTAAAAGTATATATGTTTTTCAAAACTGAAACCAAAAACAAGGTATATTTCAAAAACTAGCAAGTCCACGAAAAAAAAAAATGTATATAACATAATTTGTGTGTTTAACGTGGTCTACATTTATGTCCATCTTTTACGCTTTAGCAGTTATGCAAAATTCTGTAAAATTGATCCAGAATAAAGTAGTCATTAGAGGGTATTCCCATAAAATCCAAGATATACGTTTTAGCTGTCAGGTAATTATCTTTATTATACTATATTTTAATCACAATCGTTAGAGCAATTTTTAGTGGAATCAAAATTTTCGAAAAAAGTTCCATGTAAAGGGTAGCTGGGGGTGGTGGGATTTTCTTGAAAATATTCGTGTTGCATCCTTGGAGTATACCAAACTTAAATAACAAGTTTGGGTTTCAACGGTTTTTTCGTTTTTGAGTTATGCTGTTCAGTCACACAGACACACACCCGGAGCTTTTCCTGAAAATGATTCTTTGGATTCAGGGGGACCCAATGCATGTATTTCCGGTGAAACCTCGGTGTTGAATTTTTGGGTACAATACAATACCTTCTTTATACATTATGTACGTAGTACATGTAGAGGAAGTAAAATGTATTTGATATAAATTGCGTGTTTTAAGGCTATCTATATTTTTTGTGTAGTAAGGTTTTGTCTATCTTTACTGTTTACCAGTTACGCGATATTCAGAAAAATTCATCCTCAATAAATAGGTCTTTAAAGGCTCTACCCAGAAAATTCAAGATATTTATTTTATTTGTCATGTAAATATTTTAAACATAAGATCAATCAAAATCGTTAGGGCCATTTTTGAGAAAATTAAAATTTTCGACAATTCTTTCCATGTAAAGGGTAGTTGGTGTGGGGGAATTTTCTTGAAAATATTTTAATTTTTTATTTAGGAGTTCTCAAAAGATGTATTCCTGGCGAAATCTTGGTATCGAATTTTTGGATGGAATACACTATGTATATAGTATGTGTAGAAAAGGTAAACATTTCTGGAAAAACCATTGAGGAATTTAAATACAGTGGTAATTTAACTCGAATAAGATTCAATTTCCATATTTTCAGACTATTTTGTCCCCTTAAATAGAATTGTTTAGTACTTCTTAAGTTTTCCATTAAATTAACCCTTAGTTGCCTGCATTAGTATACCACATATGCCGTTTTTGCTTCAATTCAAATTTAAAAGTGGAGTTCTAGTAAAAAATATATGGGAATAAACCTATTAAATTATTATATAAAATAATATAAAATATAATAAAAATGAAAATAATCTTTTGCTTCCCAATTGAAACTTTAAATTCGTCTAAACCAGTTTCCATAACACTGCCAAAGGCAGTAGCAAAAAAGGGGTTCAAATGACCATGAGTGTTAGGTGGTAGTTAATGGACTGGCCGAAGCTCAAAACCCAACTGTGGTAAAGAATGGGGTGAGCCCAAGTAAAATAATCGGTGTGATGTTTGGAAGTTAATCGAGATATATTTGACTATAGTTATGTGGGTTTTTCTCTTTTTATTTATTACTTTTCTACACGTACTATGTGCATAGTGTATAGAGAAGGTAATGCACTCCACCAACAAATTGGATACCCAGATTTCATCGAAAATATGTGTTTTAGGGTCCCTTATATCCAAAATAGGTATTTTCAGAAAAAGGTCCTTGTGTGTGTCCGTGTGTCTGTGAACACGATAAATCAAAAACTAAAAGTCTATAAAATACCAAACTTGGTAGTTAAGTTTAGCATCTTCCAGGGATGCGACAAGAAGATTTTGAGAAAATCCCCACCCCAAACTACCCTTTACATGGAGCTGCTTTCGGAAATTTTGATTTTCTATAAAATGGCTCTTAACAATTTTGATTAAAATTTCGTATATTAAAGATATTTATCTGACAAATAAAATGTATATTTTGAATTTTCTGATAACAGACTCTGAAGACTACTTTATTCTTGGTCAATTTTACGGAATTTTGCATAACTGCTAAACCGTAAGAGATGGACAAAAACTTACTACACAACAAATGTAGAGCACTTTAAAGCACACACTTTATGTTATATACATTTTTTTTCGTGGAGTTGATTGTTTTTTTATATATTCCTTGTTTTTGATTTCAGCTGTAAACACATACTTTTCTCATACTGGACTTTGTGAACTTCAGTACATACAAACAAAGAACTTCAGTCACATAGCAACCAGCTTTTTACTGTGAATTTAACCTATGGCTACTTCCTTATTTATCTTCTACTTACAAGGAAGTAAGTAATAAGACTATTTCTGCTATTTTTTTCTCGATTAGCATGAAGTAAGTATAAGCAAGATTTTTAACGATAATTTGTTGCAGAGATATAGAGAAAGTCATGTGAATGGAACACATCAGATTTTTACTGTATAAAACAGTGTTGATTATTTTCCGTTTAAGGTTGAAGGTTAGTGTAACATGACATTAATCCTAGAGTACAACCCTATTTGTATAGTTACGATTAAAGCAAGCGGACCTTATAGGTACCGACAGGCAACAAAGGGTTAATAAAATCAGCTTTTAGAAAATTATATTGGGAATAAAGGGAGTTGATAAGTTGAGAATGCAAGTATATGCTTGCTTGGAGAACTGTGAAATTCAGCGCGTTAGAGGGAGCTGCTACATTAGTAATAATCCGTGATGGTCCCTTAGGAGGGCATGCTCGCTGAGCTAGTAGCCAACCCCAAGGTGGAGTACGAGCGGGTCACGAGGTCAATGCAACGTCATCTCCGCCGGGCTATACTACCTCTCATATTAGGCAGATCCTCAATTATCCTCACGAGGCCAAGGGAATTCTATTCCAGTACCACCCCATTTCGAAACACACCAAGGGACGAGAAGCCCTAGGACCAGCAGCCGGATTGCTAGCTTGAGGTATCAATACCATTACGACAATATAGACACAGTGGATACTGTTCCTTGATATGCAAATTTGTTGTTCGATAATTTATTTAGGCTATTTCATTATGAGAAGTATGATGTGCTCCATTCAATTGCCTTTCTTTAGCTCCTCTACAAACAAACTTCTTTCAAAAGATTATTCTTCTTTTTACACCATGCTTATCGAGATAAACATTAGCAGAATGTTCTTAATACTTAGTTCCTTAGAACTAGAAGGGAACTAAAGGAATACACTAGTCTAAAGTGATAGTCAAATGTTTTAAAAGCTGGCGTTATGCGATTGTCATTGCAAATCGCTTCTTTGCTTGGCCAGGAGTAGAACAAAAGAAAAACGACAGTTCTTGACTGATAGAAGTGTAAGTCCTTTACAATTCAAACGAATAACAAGGAATATCTCGGAAACGGTTACCTCCACAACAAAAATAAAAAGGACATAAATCGTGTGTTTTGCTACATTTCTTGTGCAGTAAGTTTTTGTCTATCTCTTACGTTTAGCAGTTAAGCAAAATTCGGACACATTCCGAATAAGGATGTCTTCAAAGGCTATTTTTTGGGGTAGGGTTTAGCTCCCGCTTTTGCTACTTGTGGCAGCGCAGTGATACATTGGTGATACGTGGTGATACATGAAATGAAGGCGGAGCACCAGCGGAATGTAATGGCGGGTGAAACCGGAGAACCCGGAGTAAACCCGTCCCTGCGCCGCTTTGTCTACCACAAATCTCACATGCGGGTGCTAAGGATCAAACCCGGGCCGTTTAGGTCTTAAAAGACTATTTCCAGAAGATGCAAGATATAGATCTTATTTTGAATGTAAACATGTTTAATATGGGATTTTAAACAAATTCGTTAGTGCCATTTTTGAGAAAATAAGAAAATTCGAAATGTTTTCCATATAAAGGGTAGTTTGAGGTGGGGGGATTTTTCTGAAAAGCTTCGTGTCGCATCTCTGGAAGATAGTTATTTTAAATACCAAGTTTGATATTTTACCGAGTTTGCGTTTTTGAGTTATCGTGTTCACAGACACACGGACCTACTTCTAGAAATGCTCTTTTTACATAGAGGGGACCCTAAAACTATATTTCCGGAGAAATCTCGGTATTGAATGTTTTGGGTGGAATGCAATACCTTGCCTATAGAAAATGTACATAGTACGTATAGAGAAAGTAAAAATGGAATAGTGACACTCAAATGTCTTAAGAACTTGAGGTAATCATTTGCAGTCTGTAGAAATAGCTGAAAGTAGACACTCAAAGAGAAAGTAGTTTTAATCACCTAACGACCCCTTTTAAATGTTTTGACTATCCGTTTAGGCTAGTGTATTCCTTTACTATCGTTCCGTCGCCTTCTGGGTGTAATGGTTGCTATGCTAACTGCATATACCCAAAGTCGCGGGTGATGGGTTTTTTGGGCGCAAAACTCGTTAGCATGGCTTCATTCGGAAGGGAAGTTGATCCGTTGGTCCCGTGCAAGTAAAAGAACCTCTATCCTGATAAAAGAGGCTCCTGGCCAAATTAAGCGGTCTTTCACTTCCAGTATAGAATGGGACGCTGAGAACCTCAGCAGTTAAAGAGTGGCCATAAATAAAACTACATTTCCAATACTTCCCTACTTACAAAGAAGCAAGTCAGTTCTTTGGACGCCCTGGTTAATAATGTTACAGGAAGACTTTCTTCAGTGTCAGAATTTGTGTTACTCTGGTATTGTTATGGACAGTCTCTACAGGTGTGTTTTGACTTCTGAATTTGGCCATAGTTGATGAACTCTTCTTAAGTTTGGCAAATGGGCTATAACCTGGGAAGCCCTGGTTGATAATGTTACAGAAAGACTTTCTTCAGTGTCAGAACTTGTGTTACTCTGGTATTGTTATGGACAATCTCTACTAGTGAGTGTTGACTTCTGAATTTGGCCATAGTTGATGAACTCTTCCTAATTGTGGGGGATTGAACAGTACTTGGGAACTCCTGGTTGATAATGTTACAGGAAGACTTTCCTCAGTGTCAGAATTTGTGTTACTCTGGTATTGTTATGGACAATTGAATGTTGACTTCTGAATTTGGCCATAGTTGATGAACTCCTCCTGATTGTGGGGGAGTGAACAGTACTTGGGAAGCCCTGGTTGATAATGTTACAGGAAGACTTTCTTCAGTGTCAGAATTTGTGTTACTCTGGTATTGTTATGGACAATCTCCACTAGTGAATGTTGACTTCTGAATTTGGCCATAGTTGATGAACTCTTCCTAATTATGGGGGATTGAACAGTACTTGGGAAGCCCTGGTTGATAATGTTACAGGAAGACTTTCTTCAGTGTCAGAATTTGTGTTACTCTGGTATTGTTATGGACAGTCTCAACAGGTGAGTGTTGACTTCTAAATCTGGCCGTAGTTGATGAACCCTTCCCAAGTGTGGGAAATGGGATACAACTTGTCGATAATTTTACATGAAGACTCTCTTCAGCGTCAGAATCAGTGTTACTCTGGTATCTTTTTAAACTGAGCCGTTTTACTAGTGAGTATCGACTTCTTAATCTGGCCATATTTGTTGAACCCATCTTAAGTGGGCCCCTGGTGGAATAGTTCTTGGAAAGCCTTAGTTGATAATGATACAGGAACTGTTGATAGCATCAGAATTAGAGTCACTTTGGCATTGCTTAGGTACCGTCATTACTAGTGGGTACCTCCATGCTGATGATTTGGCGATTAATATAGCACTCTTATGGATCCTAAAGTTGTGAAGCTGTCCAATATAATGAAAAAATGGTGTAAACTTAATAGCCTTATGTTAACAATAGCAAAACTGTTGATTTAGCTTTCTATGTTAATTTATCTAGTTCTGATTATTTTGTTAATTCTATTAATTTTTAGGGAATTAATATCCCACGCTGTCTAGGTTGGCATTCTCATATCAATAGTATTGCTAGTAAAATAAGCAGAGGACTCTTTTTATTAACAATCCTAAAAAATACATATCTTTGAATGCCTTGAAACCCATATATTATGGATGTATAAATATTCATATGAGCTATGGTATTTTATTCTGGGGCAACCATGTTTCTGCAATAAAGTTTTTGTACTTCAAAGACATTCGGGGAATGTGCGGTATATTCCCCAGGACACATTTCAATTTATTAAATTGGGTATAATGACTATGACATCTCTTTTTTGTTCTGAATTGTCTACTTTATATATTATATATTGCAAAATGTAAGTATAGCATAGTTCAAAACTCTTTTGAAACTGTATCTTTAAATCTATTTAATAGCCTTCACCAGCGGGAGATCTGGATTCGATTCCCGGTACCGGTGTGGGGATTTTTTCGTTTGCTGGGAGACCTGGCCTGAGGTGCACTCAGCCTCGCGAGGTCCCTTGAGGGCCAATTGAGGAGCTATTTGATGGAGAAGTAGCAGCTCCAGGTCATGAGGACCGCATTAACCGATCCGGGGGCTTAGAGGTGCTGTCCACGTCTCACCCTCAAATACTTCACCCCATCCATGACGTCTGTCCTGAACTGAGATGGGGGACGCAGCGGCCGGGTGGTAGGCTACGGTTCCTTGAGCTGTCGTGCCATGGAGTTAATAGCCTTCCCAATAACGTAAAAACCTTGTCTTTATCATTATTAAAAAAGAAAAATTAGGGCTGTTCTGCTTTCGAATCTATTGTACAGTGTTTCTGGGTTTTATAGTTGTAAGAGTAGTATGTTTTGTGACTTGTTTTGATATATTTTTCAGTTATAGACGTTGCTACACAAACTTGTATCGTTCTAGGGAATAAATCATCCATCCATCCATATCTATCCATCCATGTCCATCCATCCATGTGCATCCATTCATATCCATCCATCCATGCCCATCCATCCATATCCATCCATCCATATCCATCCATGTCCATCCATCCATGTGCATCCATCCATGTCCATCCATGTCCATCCATCCATGTCCATCCATCCATGTCCATCCATCCATGTCCATCCATCATTTCCATCCACCCATGTCAATCCATCCATGTCCATCCATCCATATCCATCCATCCATATCCATCCATGTCCATCCATCCATGTCCATCCATCCATGTCCATCCATCTATGTCCATCCATCCATATCCATCCATCTATCCATATCCATCCATCTATCCATCTATATCCATCCATGTCCATCCATCCATGTCCATCCATCCATATCCATCCATCCAAATCCATACATCTATCCATTCATATCCATATCATCCATCCATATCCATCCATCCATATCCATCCAAAATCTTTCGTCTTCCAAATGTGGTTGTTTTTCGTATGATCGGCGGTTGCCTCTTCCTATGGGGCATAGATGGTGCGTTCTTTAGACGCCCGGGGAGAAAGGTAACTCCAGTGCTGTTATGAACCCCGACCTTGATAGCGCGTATCGCTATCCTTCGGGTCTCCCTTCATCATTTGCTCCCAGGTGTCGTACACCAATATAATACACAGTTGTTCCTACTGAAATGCGCTGCTGAACTCGAATAGAGATGGGGTTGCTACGTCTAAAAGCACAAAAGCACTAAAAATGATGATCAAAATTGCATGAGCAAGTAATAAGAGAGATATATTCCGGCATTTTCCCCTTCCTTATTCGCTCCATTTAGTGCTAGCCACAACAGTTTTTGGAGCACTCTCTAATTATCCCAATAAATCGTATGTGAAGTTCATGGTGAACGGATGTGTGCGTTTTCTACTTTGCTCGCTACTTTGTCTCACTTCCATTTGTTGCGGCTCTCTGACATAATTGTCTTTCCAGGCCTGGCACTCATAGAAAGAGACATTGGGCAGTTAAAAATGCCAGAGGTAGTTTAATGTAATATAACTTTGAAACACAAACTGGAGCTGTAAAATGAGAAAACTTCCTACGCTAACTAGGCCCCCTTCTACGCTTTTTTGCCCTTTTAATTTAACTGTTTTGGATTGTCTGCCCTCAAAAACCATTTATCTTTTCGTTAACCGTCCTGTTTGTTTTATCGAACGGATTTCCCGAGAGTATTAAAACAGAAATAAAGACTATATATTCAACGGATGTGTACAATTATATCATAAACATTGTAAAGAAGAAGGAAGGAGGCCATGATTTGCTTCACTGCAATTTATTTGTTATACGCTACACAACAATTATTTTGCCCGCCTGGTTAGTGTGGTGGTAGCGTGTCTGCTTCGCATTCAAAAGGCCGTGAGTTCGAATCTCGCTTAGGGTGAGTTACCCGGATAAGGTTGTTTTTCGGGGTTTTCCCTTATCCTGAGAAGATGAATGTCGAGTAACTTTAAGCTCCATGGGCCCCGAGATCATTTGAGCATCATTTCACCAATTTCATTCGTCGTTCAATATGACCAACCAGGTTAAGCTGCAAAACAGCGTTCCAACAAAATCAAAGCTGAGAGTAGCCCACATCGATAGTGTGAGGGTAGCGTGTTTGCCTTACATTCAAGAGATCGCAAGTTCAAATCTCGGTTAAGATGGAGTATCTGTGAAATTTTACGAAAAATTGTGTAAAATTCAAATATTATTTAGTTTCGCTAGCCCGTGTGTACTTAATATATCTAAATAGTATCTAGAGAAGATAATGTATTCTACTCAAAAGCTCTATTTGGAGATTTCACCGGAAATGTATGTTTTGATGTTCCTGTTCCTAAAAAAATTATGATCCGCGTGTGTGTACCTATGGAAAGCATAGTTCAAGAACGAAAAAACAGTTGTGTACCAAACTTGGTATTTGTGTTTAGTATCTTATCTTCCAAGAATTCGCCGCGAAGATTTCCAAGAAAATCCTCAAACCACAAATTGCTCTTTACGTGGAAAAATGTTTGAACATTTTATTTTTCTCTCAAAAATTACTTTAATGTGTAATCTAAAAGTATTGTGTATGTAACCAGCTTTATTTTGTTTTTAAAAGTTGAATTTTGGGAGAAAATCCTTCCTGTTTTTTGAGGGGAGGACATTTGTTTATTTTTACTAAATCTATCTCTAATCAACCTAAGCGATTGATTAAATTGCCTTTTAACAAAGATATACATAGGAAATGAAGTGTATATTTTGAATATTCTAACCACTCAACCACTGCGACACCCTGGAACTGTTTATAAACATCTGACATGTTCCATTCACATGCATTTTTGTACATATTTGTAAAAAATTATCCTAAAACCTTAGTTATTTTATTTACTTAATTGTAGTCGAGATAAACATTGGCAGAAATGCTGTTATTACATAGTTCCTTACAAACAAAAGGGAAACAAAGGAATACACTGGACGAGATTGCAAGCCCCACTTTATGATAATTTTAATGTGTAAATTGAAACCTATAACAATGAATATCTTAGAAGTAACTAATTCTACATGAAAAATATTGTGTGCTTTACAAAGCTCTACTTTTTATGGAGGAACTTTTTTCTATCTCTTTGAAATTTGCATAACTGATAAACTATTTCAGAATGAAAAGTACTTAGAGCTTTTGCAAAAATGTTAAGAATATGCATTTTATTTGTTATATAAATTATCTTTAATATAAGGTATTGTAATAAAAATAGTTGATGCAATATTTTACAAAATTGAGTCAAGACAAACACCTTAATACCAGATTTGATATTTAAGTTTGGTATCTTCCAAGTACACGAAGATTTTCAACAAAATCCCCCACCCCCAACTACCCTTTACATGGAAATGTTTTCGAAAATGTTGATTTTCTTAAAATTGGCTCTAGCAATTTTTAATAAACATATTTACCTGACAAATAATATGTATATCTCGAATTTTCTGAGAATAGCCTCTGAAGACTTCTTTAATCTGGATGAGTTTTGCATAACTACTTAACCGTAAGAGACGGACAAAAAATTAACACACAAAAAGTTAGAGACGTTAAAACAAACAATGTATGTTGTGTACATTTTTGTCGTGGAGTTGATCATTTTTTAGATATTCTTTATTTTTGGTTTCAGCTTTGAAAAACTTATATTTTTCTCATATAGGAATTTGCCAACTCGTGTCCATACAAACAAACGAACTTCAGTCACATAGCAACCAGCTTTTGATTATCACTTTAACCTATGGTACTCCCTTATTTCTCTTCTACTTACAAGGCGGCAAGAAATAAGACTGTTTCTGCTAATTTTTCTCAATTAGCATGAAGGAAATAAGAAACATAAGCTTTATAGCAATAATTTGTCGCAAAGATGAAGAGCGTGTCATGTGAATGGAACACATCAGATTTTTCATTTGTTGCTTAGCTCCTCTGGACAGTTTTAGATTTGTTGAAATTCAAAAATTAGGGGAGCATGTGTCAGAACGCTTCTTGCCACAGAAATTTTAATCACGTTATGACGGTAGTTGGCCGTCTGCGAGCTAAACCACGTACCGGAACGGAGGTGACACTCTGCCACTGACATGTCGCCCTAACTTCAACTTATTGTTTGCGGTGGTAGTGGAGTTTGCTGGGGCGGAAGCTGCCCGAGTGAACTGTTGCATGTGAGAAACCTCGGAGCGGCGAATAAGCATGACACCAAAACTAATTCATGCCAGTCTCACTTGCAAAAGTAGTGCAGCATTTTGTTAAAAATCTGATGTGTTCCACTCACATAACTTTCTCTATATCTCTGTAACAAATTATAGTTAAAATGGTTATTCTCCTATCTACTTTATGCTTCAAGATACACTTTAGCAGAAATAGTTTTATCACCTGCTTCACTATAAGCTGAAGGTATGAGGGCTGTCTCAGCACCACCCGACCTAACAAAGACAGTACAAACATTTGGGGGGAAAATATCTCTACAATGTCTCCTTTCAGCTCGATACACTTTTCAATAGCCTCTATACTGTTTATAGTGAGAACTATCGACATCTGCAAAATAGCCATCAACTGCAAGATTCCACCTCTTCATGCTGGTGAACCTTCTACCACTAAACCATTTCTTCAAATTTGGAAGGGGCTAAATCTGCGAATACGGTGTATAAGGTAGCAATTCGAACTTTAACTCTTTGATTTTGGTTATGGCGATAATGGACGTGCAAACTGGTGCATTGTATTGAGGAAACAAAACTTTTTTTCGTTAAAGCAGCAGTTTTTGTTCCATTTCTTCACTGTAACAAGTCGCATAATATTCGTCATTGATCACTTTTCCTTTTTTGAGATAATCAGTGAAAATTATCCCGCGTGCGTCCCAGAAAACTGACGCCATGACCTTGCCTGCAGATGGAACTGTCTCTGCCTTCTTTGGAGCCGATTCTCCCCTTCTATTGCACCGTTTTAATTGTTTCTTCGACTCAGGTGCGAAGTAATGAGTCCAGGTTTCATCCATTGTTATGAACCGACTCAAAATCTCAGCTTTATTGCAGCGAAATATTGCTAAACACTCGACTGAAACATCCTCACGATGTTTTTGTTCTATTGTGACCAAACGCGGCACCCACCTTGCACACAACTTTCTCATATCCAAGTTTTCAGTCAGTATGCAGTGTACAGAACTTTCTGAAATGTCTGCAAAATCAGCCAGCTCGCGCACTTTCAGTCAACGGTCATCCAATACCATTTTGGGGATTTTCCTTGCAATTTCTGGACTGGTAACCTCATTTGGTCGACCACTGCGATGTTCGTCTTGACAGCTCGTATGGCCACGCTTAAACTCTGCCACCCAATATTTCATTGTTGTAAACAAAGGAGCAGACTCCCCCAAAGTAGAATCTAGCTCAGCTTTAATATTAGTTGGACTAAGACCTTTCAAATGAAAGTATTGTATCACATTACGATGACCAGTTTTATTTATGTTTACAAATTCGCTGAGAGCATTCACAAATGACGGCTGCAAACAAATGTAAAATCGTCAAACTTCAAACTTAAGCTTTCTAAGGTTGGTACTTTTTGCTATTGTTGTTAACAACAACTGCTATCCATACTCAGGTCAGGTACTTCTGGGACAGCCCTAGTATTAAGGGAATACACCAGACTCAAACAATAATCAAATGTTTTAAAATGTGGTTGCTATGGAATAGAAATCCGTTTCTTTGCACGACTAGGAGTTGTAATGTTGCCGTATGAGAAAACTGAAACAAATAACAAGGAATATCTGGAACGGTCAACCCCACGAAAAGTTGCTATTACATGAACTATGTGTTTTAACGATACCTACATTTTTGTATAGTAAGTTTTGTCTATCTTTTACGGTTTAGCATTTCAGAAAAATTCTGCAAAGTTCATCCAGAATAAAAAGGTCTTTAGAGGCTATTCCAAGAAAATTCAAGATATATATTTTATTTGGGATGTAAATAGCTTTAATATACGGGTTTTGAATCAAAAGCATTAGTTATTTTTAAGAAAATAAAAATATTCGAAAAAGTTTCAGTGTATAGGGTAGTTTGTGGTGGGGGATTTTTCTTGAAAATATTTGTGTCACATCCTTGGAAGACATTAAACCTAAATACCAAGTTGGTATTTAGCGCTATTTTCGTTTTTGAACTATGCTGTCCAGAGACACACACACACACACACACACACACACACACACACACACACACACTAACACTCGCACACACAAGAACCATTTTCTAAAAACAGGAAACAGGAGACCCTAAAACATATATTTCCGGGAATACAATACCTTCTCTATCCATTAAGTACATAGTATGTGCGGGTTAGAGAAAGTAAAGACGAGGCAACCTTTAAAAAAAAATAAATGGCGTGTTATTTAAATACTGTGGTTCTCAGCGTCCCATTCTAAATTGGATGTGAAAGACCGCTTAATTTTCCTCAGAGGCCTCTCTATCAGGCTTGAGATTCTTTTACGTAACCATTACACCACGGAAGGCGACTGAAACATTTTAAGCTAAACTTTGCATGGATACCAGCGATGGCACGCCTCTCACCGATCCTAACATCTTTGTCGTGAGTTATAAATTAGCTCCTCTTGGATGATGGCAGTACGACATTACCGCGTCCGTTCGGAAGGAGGTGAGAGTCCTCCAAAATACATCCGCCAGCTTGCCCTCAACTCAGGTGACCAGAGAGGCCGACCAAGTAATCCCAGACAAACCATAAATTATATCATCATCACCATAAGAAAATCCGATTTCCATTCACTTGACTTTCTCTACATCTATACAACTAATTATTGTTAAAAAAAGAGCTTATGCTTCCATTTACTTCATGCTAATCGAGAAAAAATTAGAGAAATATTTTTATTTGCTTCCTTATAAGTAAAAGCGAAATAAGGGAGTACCGTAGCCTAAAGTTATAGTCAAAAGCTGGTTGCTACGTGACTGATGTTCCTTGTTTGTATGAACAGGAGTTGACAAATTCCTGTCTGATAAAAGTTTTTCAAAGCTGATCAGAAACAAGAAATATCAAAAAAACGATCAACTCCACGATATATATAACATAAATTGTGTGTTTTATCGTGATCTTCATTTTTGTATATTAAATTTTTGTCCAGCTCTTACGGTTTACCAGTCATACAAAATACAATAAATATCATCCAGAATAAAGAGGAGACTATTCCCAAAAAATTCAAGGTATACATTTTATTTCGCATGTAAATATCATAAATATAAGAGATTTTAATCAAAATTATTCAAGCCATTTTTGAGAGAGTCAAAACTTTCGAATTTTTCCCAGGTAAAGGGTAGTTTGGGGTGGGGGATTTTATTGAGAATCTTCTTGTCACATTCTTGGAAGATACAAACTTAAATACCAAGTTTGGTATTTAACGGTGTTTTCGTGCTTGAGCTATACTCTCCACAGACACACACATACACACGGAAATTTTTCCAAAGATGCTATTTTTGGATTCGGGGGGACCCAAAACAAAACAAGTATTTCCGGTGTAATCTCGTCACCAAATTTTAGGATGGAGTACAATACCTTCTCTATACACTATGTATATAGTACTACGTGTAGAGAAAGTAAAGATTCAAGGCTGGAACCCTTTAGATTCATTCCTTCCCCATCAGTAATTGAGTCCATGTCCTCTTCAGTTTTCTTACATTTGTAAGATTGTATTTCATTGGTATTTTAGGTAATCAGTTACTGTTCATAGCATTTACATGTTGTAGCTGTTTGGTCCTTTTTGTTAAGTAAAATATTCTTAATTATTTTCTATTCCTCCGTTTGTTTAATAATTTAACAGAGAATATCCAGGCACTGATCTTAGAAACATAATTTCAGCTAATCTAATGTTTAATTTATGTTATTTTGTTAAACTACGTGTTTCGCTTGAATACAAAATTTGTCTTATAGAATTTAATTTTCGTTCAACTTCAGATTTTCTTTCTGTTACTCTTTATTTTGCCGCAAAGAACATTAAATTTATTCAGTTTGTGGTCAACATTTTTTTCTGCTTCGCCTATTCCTGATACTATACAGGGTGTTTCAAAAATACGGGGCATAATTTCAGGTATGTATTTCGCATATGTAGACAATCAAATTAGTTCATTTATATCATGTGTCCGGAAATGCTTCATTTCCGAGTTGTGGCCTTCACAACATTGCAATTCACTGGAAAGTTTCTCTTTCCGCAGGTTGTTGTCATTACAGAAGATGTTCAAAATCTCCACCTCCTGCTTGAATACAGAATTCACATCGATGTCTCATTGACCTGCGAACACGATCCCAAACCCCAGGAGTATTGTGTATGTCCTCACAACTTGCCACAATTCGATTCCGAAGGGATTCCAAATCTGGCACCAGAGACGAATAAACCAATGATTTTAAATGGCCCCACAAGTAGAAGTCGAGAGGGTTCAGATCAGGTGAGCGTGGAGGCCAAGCAATTGGGCCACCTCTACCTATCCATCGATCAGAAAACCTTCGATCCAAGTATCGGCGAGCTGTAAGACAAGCGTGCAGGAGCGCCATCATGCAAGAAGTGAATGTGTTGATGATTGATCAGTGGAGTGTCTTCGAAAACATCAGGTATGGTATTTTCCAGGAAGTTTGTTTACGCCTGCCCCGTAAGTCTGTTTACAAGTACATGGGGTTCAACTAATCGATCACCAATGATACCGGCCCACATGTTGAGAGAGAACCGCACCTGGTGATGAGATACAACAGTTGCACGTGGGTTTTCATGCGACCATACATGCTGATTGTGGAAATTTGTTATGCCATCTCTTGTGAACTGTGCTCCATCTGTAAACAATACGACGGCAGAAAAGTTCGGATTTACACCACACTGCTGCAAGAACCACTGACAGAACCTAACTCGTTCAGGGTAATCTGCTGGTGACAGGGCCTGTACACGTTGCAAATGATAAGGATACAATTGATACTCGTTCAACAGTCTCCAGACAGGAACATTGAATTGCAACGCTAACCGTCGTGTGCTGATAGGAGTCCTGTCCACAGCCTCCAGAATCTCCTCCTGCACTTCTGGAGTTGTAGATCTTGGTCGTCCCCTTCCCAACCAGGAGAGGTGAATGTTCCATACTCGCACAGACGAGGATGGAGACGTACAAATGTCTTCCGATATGGACATTGTCGCTGTGGGTACCTCTCCTGGTACAAACAACGAGCCAGCGCAGCATTGCCGTCCGCCTTACCGTACATGAAGTGTATCTCTGCCAGCTCTTGATTTGAATACATGTCGCACAATCTTAACGCCTAAAGAACACTGAATGTAACCTTCCTCAGAATGAACTATCAGAGCACCCTCTTAATGTCTCCTTTCACGGTAATGACCTGCGAAAAGAAAAACGTTCCAGTGAATTCCAATGTTGTGAAGGCCATAATTCGGAAATGAAGCATTTCCGGACATGAACTATTTTGATTGTCTACAGGTGGGACTTTCAATGTTGTAAAGGCCATAACTCGGAAATGAAGCATTTCCGGACACATGTTATAAGGAATTATTTTGATTTGTCTTAATGTGGGAAATGCAAACCTGAAATTATGCCCCGTATTTTTTAAACATCCTGTATAATTGAATGCTGACACGTCTGTGTTTTCTATTCCTTAAATAAAACTGGCTTCTAATATGCTGATTCATTTTAAACGAAAAAGCTTTCGTTTTTTATGTCTGTAGATATTTTTAAATGGTAAGTTTCTAATTAATGTATGTACCTTCATTTGTAAGGCGTCCACCTATTCTGCAGCAAGAGTCTCGTCCTCTTCACTGTGAGCATTGTTTAATATTATAATGGACATAATTGCTTCATTTTTTTATTTATTTTTAATGTGCGATTGCTAACATTATTTGTTACGTAATTTTGATGATAGCTTCTAATACCTTTTTCGTGTTTGTTAAATGTCCTTGTGACCGGTCAACACATCCATTTGAATTACTCCGCGGGTGCAATAGCGGTACCGCTGCATTTTCACTCACACTTACATCTTTTTAATTCTTGTTATCCTACCGGTGGAGGGTTTTTAGGCGGAATGTTCAGGTGATATGTACCCATTCTTGATTGGTTAGTCTATAACAGACGTGTCCAATTGAAGCAGCACAGGGAAAGGGGTGGTGGCTTCTTCTACTCCGTGAAGCTATGGCTTATGGCGCAATGCGACATAGTGGAATGTTTGTATACACGAGACATTTCTCGTGTGAACCTAAAGCTTGTCTTGTTTATTTCGGTGATATTTTACTCAAGATTATATATGAGACTTCAGAGATCAACCAAGTGAACGTTGATGGTTTATTGTAATGACGGTTTTAAAATTCACTTCAGAAAAATGTGTCTATTATATGTATTTGTAGCTAAACATTTACAGAATGTAATGCAAATAATCGCAATTTGGAAGATGAATACTTAGGAAACCATTTAAAGAACTGATTACCTTTTTCTTTAGAAATTTTATATCTTACAATTTTCTAGTGCAAGTCAATCCATTTACAGTTCATGTGGAGTCTTTGAAAACGATATGAAAATGATATTCGTGACGTTCTGTTTATGTTTGCTTACAAACAACATACTCGTTATCAACCACTTTAAGTATATATGACAGTATGTGTGACGCACCAGATTTTTCACTCCTTGCCTGAAGTAGAGAAGAACGACGTTCTGACTTCAGTACCTCGTGAAAGACATGTTTGGACATAGTTGGTTTATAAGGTAGATTCACTCGGAAAAAAAAATTGTTGGCAGGTTTTATTTAAACTGTGAGAGTGTTAGGCTTTGAATAGCAATTAAATATTTGATCGAAGCGAGGAGTTTTAACAATTTTAGGTTTTAGTTTTGGATGACTCCTTCCAGCCTAGAAGATTTTAAGATTCGATTAATTAACTGTGGCCGAGAAAGTCTTCGCACATATTTCAACTATTGAAGTATTCTAAAATTGGTAAGGTCAGACTGAAAAATCCAAAGCTATGTCCGAATTTTTCCATGGATCTCCTGATCTTCATCAGGTTGCCTTTCCCACTCACCTATCATGGAAATTGCGAACACGACGCTAAATTCACCAACTGACTCAGTCTTCCCAATAGCCAGGTAGCTAAGTGGTTAGAGAAACCGGACAGAGGCCGGAAGATCCGGAGTTCAAATCCGGTAATGGTATTGAATTATTCAGTGGTATTCTGTCTATTTCCTGACCTACTCATGGATGGTGTGGAGAAAACAATTAATTATATATGATTGACCTAATATGTAGTTGGTTAAACTAGAAGCCTGGGACTTTAAGTATTTACGACTTTGAAAGTCGCCATTGGAGTATACTATCCCAAAGTAATTCAAAATCTTCATGTAGTTTAACGGAAAAAATATATGTATTCCATTCACATGACTTTCTCTATATCTCTGTAACAAATTATTGTTAAATCTTATGCTTCTATTTACTTCATACTAATTGAGAAAAAAGTAACAGAAATAGTGTTATTATTTGCTTCCTTGTAAGTAGAAGCGAAATAAGGGTGTACCATAGGTTAAAGTGATACTCAAAAGCTGCTTGCTACGTGATTGAAGTTCATTTGTTTGAATGGAAAGGAGTTGACAAATTTCTGTATGATAAAATTATAAGTTTTTAAAGCTGAAAATAAAAACAAGGAATATCTTTATATATAAAAAAAAAAAAAAAAAAAAAAAAAAAAAAAAAAAAAACGATCAACTCCACAAAAAAAATGTATATATCATAAATTGTGTGTTTTAACGTGCTCTACAATTTTTGTGTGGTACATTTTTAGTAACCTCTTGCGGTTTAGCAGTTATGCAAAATTCCGTAAAATTGATCCAGCGGCTAGTCCCAGAAAATTCAAGACATACATTCTATTTGTCAGGTAAATAAATATCTTTAGTATAGGATACTGTAATCAAAGTCGTTAGACCCAGTTTTGAGAAAACAAAGGATTTCTTAAACATCTTCCTGTCGTATCCTTGCAGGATACCAAACTTAAATGCCAAGTTTGATATTCAACGGTATTATCGATTTTGAACTGTACTGTCCACAGACACACACGCACACACACATGGACCATTTTCCAATTTTTTTTTTTTTTTTGGATTCAGGGGGACCCAAAACATATATTTCCGGTGAAATATCGATATGGAATTTTGGATGGAATGCAATACCTTCTCTATGTACATAGTACGTTTAGACAAAGTAAAAAGCGAAAGAGCTAGGGAATTTACTATTATGTCGGCATTTCTCATTGTAGCTCAGTGGACGGAAACCAAGCCAGGTGCGTTTCACCAGGAACTGGCATTCGGAAGGTCCGTGTTCGATCCCCGTTGACCGGGCACTCTGGCCCTAGGACTTTCCTGGGGCCGCTTAGGCGGTGCTGTATATCTACCACGGTTCCTTTCCCTTTTATTCCTTCATTTCATTACCCTTCTTCATCTTTCAGGTTGGCAGCTGGTGTGGCCCCGGACTTTACAGGCGGATGGTGCTGTTGCTTACTCCGAGTAAAACTTTCTTCCTCCTGGCTGCTCCGGTTGAGGCTAGATGCCGTTGCAGAGGCTTGCTTTCAACGACCTGTGTGCGAGATTGCAGATTCTAGTTCAATTTTATACTGAGCCTTTCCTGTTGATAACTGAGACAATATGCTGTGACAAGGTTCAAAATTTCGACGAGATTAGGTTAGGTGTGTGTAAACGAACTATATTGAAATACGAGGCAAAATCGGCTCTTCTTTCCAATTCGAGATGCACAGTCTCCCTCATGCGCAACCTTGTTGGTTCAGGCTTAAACTGAACTAGAATATGCAATGTTGCCACCTGTATAGCCTTCGTGGCGCGCCAGGGTGCCATCTGTAACAGCTAGGGACTTCTGTGCGTCTCTGCGCTTGGCGCCGTCCGCTCCTATGGTTCCCCCTCCTCTCAACCATTCCCCCGTAGGGATGGTCGCAATAGATCAATACTGGTCGCAGTTGGCGAGGTATCACCCGCCGCTAGCACACTCATATCTCAAACTCATTTTCTGTTTGAGAAACATTTCTAGATTTTGTATTTGTTTAATTTTTTAGCGACTCCTGACCTAATAAAGCAAATAGCTATATTAAATCCTACCTATTTCAAATATTGCTTCCCGATTTACTCATTGGGTCCAAATATCCTTTGAATGCAATCCCCTGTGTCCTTTGCGTCCTACAGAGTCGATGTAGAGGCATTCTTCCGACGGCCTCCCGGCGCCTGTATAGCCTTAGTGGTGCGCTAGGATTGCTATCTGGTAACACTGTGAGGGACTTTTACGAGTCTGCGCTTATCTTGGTTCACCCTCCTCTCATCCATTCCGCCAAGGAAGGTTCCAAGAAATGCATACTGGTCGCAGTTGCGGAGTTGTCTCTCGCCGCTAGCACACTCATATCTCAAACTCATTTTCCCTTTGAGAAATCATTTCTAGATTTTGCATTTGTTTAATTTTAGCAACTCGTACGTAATAAAGCACATAGCTATATTAAATCCGACCTGTTTCAAATATTACTTCCCGATTCGCCGAATATCCTTTGAATGCCATCTGCTATGTCCTTTGCTTCACACAGAGCCGATGTCACATCACTAAAATGTAATACATTTGCACATCCATTCACATTTCCTTTCGCTCGATTTAACATGTACAAACCCCTGCCAGCGAGCGGTAGAGTCAAAAAGAGGTGGAGGGGGGGGAGACATCGCAGAGCATTTTAACGCCATGTTGCTTGTTAACGAAGAAAGGGCACATCCCCACCCAGCTTTCCAATCTACCGGAGAGCTCCGTTCCATTAGAAAATGGGCATGCACGTCATTTTCCCCAGACACTTCGCCATCACGTCTATTTGCTTCTTTGTGTCCTTGTGCAACATCAATGATATTTGTTTCTGCAAATATGTGCACCTCTTTTCATTATCACATTATTCTTGAATTTCAGTGACAGTAAAGTCAAAGGGACGGATATGACAAGGCTGTCAGTCTTTTCTTTTTAAATAGCAGGCAGATTTGTACACAGACAAGCCTATGTTTTATTTTGCTTCAAAATTCTGTTCCTTCATTTTAAAACATTAACACAAATATTTCATCTTAGCTCAAGCTTCCCTTTTAATAGTGTGCAGATTTATTCAAAATCAATTATATGCATCATTTTAATTTAAAATTAATGTTATATTTTTAACAGTGGTAGATTTACCAACAAGAACACTTACGTTTTAATTCAATTAAAATATTTCTCTGTAGTTTACCAAACAAATATGTGTTTCATTTTAATTGATAATTAATGTCTTAATTTTGAAAACTTGTTACATTTAAGCACAAATAAACCTAAGTTTAGTTTTAATTAAAACATTGTGACCGTTTCAAGATTAGTGGAAGATCTGTCCATTTCATTTTAATCAACAAAATATCTTCATTTAAATTGTGGGTGAAGTCGCAGAGAAATAAACCCATGCTTTATTTTAATTCAATATAACCGATCTATTTTTGCTTTCTCTAGCACCGTATGTACTATATACGAATAAAGAAGCATTGTATTCTACCTAAAAATTCTATGTCGAGATTTCACCGGAAATACATGTTTTAGGACCCCCAAAATCCAAATAAAGTACTTTTAGAAACAGGTCCGTGTGTGTGTCTGTGGATAGCATATCCCAAAAACGAAAAGGGGTTAAATACCAAAGCCCCCCACTCCTAACTACCCTTTACATTGAAAAAATTTCTAAAATTTTGTTTTTCTTAAAAATGGGTCTAATAATTTTGATTAAAATACCACATATTAAAGTCATTTCTATGTAAAATAAAATGTATATATTGCATTTTCTGGGAATATATTCTACAGACCTGTTTAATCTGAACGAATTTTGCTTAATTTGGCATAACTAGTAAACCGAAACAGATAAACAAAAACTTACTATACAACAAACCTAGATATTGTTAAAATACACAAGTTTCCATATACATTTTTTTCGTTGAGCTTACCGTTTTCGAGGTATTCCTCATTATTAGTTTCAGTTGTGAGGTACTTCTAATTTTCTCTGACGGGAGTGTGTGTTTCTTTTGTTCTACTCCTGGTCAAGTCAAATAAGCGATTTGCAATGTCAGTCGTATTTAGTCAGCTTTTAAAACATTTAACTACACTTTGGCCTTGCGCATTCACTTACTTCCAGTCTACTTATAAGGAATTAAGTAATAACATTCTGGTAATGTTTTTCTCGATTAGCGTGGTGTTGAAAGAAGAGTTATCTTTTGTAAGAAGTTTGTTTTTAGAGAAGCCGGAGAAAGTCATGTGACTGTAACACATCAGATTTTTATTATTATGAAGATTTATCCACAAATACACCTATGGTTCATTTTAATTAAAATGGTACTCCTTTTTGAATACAGGGAAAAGTTATCCACAAGTAAATCTATGGTTCATTTTAAATAAAATTGAACAGTATGAAGATTTATCTCCGAAGAAAAACATTTATTATTTTAATTTATAAATAGTGTCCGCATTTTTAAAAACGGGTAGATTCATCCACAAACAAAGCGATGGTTTTATTTGAACTTATAGTGCTCTCTTTTTGAATAGAGGGTTAATGTATTCACAGACAAAAATGTTTCATTTTAATTTAAAATTATTACTTTTTAGAGATGTATACACTAAGAAACGGTTTTTATAATTTAATTCAAAATTTGTGCCCTTTTGTTGCATAGAAAATGTGTTTACAAACAAAGCAATGTTTAATTCCCCTACATTACAATCAACAAAAATCTGATGTGTACCATTCACATGACTTTCTCTACATCTCTGCAAGAAATTACTCTTAGAAAGCTTGTACTTCTATTTACTTCGTGTTAATCAGACTAAAATAGCAGAAGTGGTCTTATTACTTGGTACCTTGTTGCTATGTTTGCTTTGTTCCTTGCTGGTTGCTATGTCACGGAAGTTCCTTTGTTTGTATGGAAGCAGTTGACAATTTCCTATATGAGAAAAGTATAAGTTATCATAGCAGAAAACAAAAACAAGGAATGACTCAGAAACGATGACTCCACGAAAAAAAATTATTAACATAAATTGTGTGCTTTAACGTGCTCTACATTTTTCGTGTAGTGAGTCCTTGTCCATCTCTTACGGTTTAGCAGTTATTAAAAATTCCGTAAAATTCATCCAGAATAAATTAGTCTTCACAGGCTATTCCCAGAAAATTCACGATATACATTTTATTTGTCAGATAAATATCTCTAATATACGATATTTTAATCAACATCGTTAGAACCATTTTTTAGAAAATCACAATTTTTGAAAAAAGTTCCATGTAAAGGGTAGTTTGGGGTGGGGGAGACTTTTCTGAAAATCTTCGGAAGATACTAAACTTAAATACCAAGTTTGCTATTTTAGCGACTTTTCGTTTTTGAGTTATGGTGTTCACAGACACATGGATACCCACACGGACCTTTTTCTGAAAATACCTTTTTTGGATACAGGGGACCCAAAAACATATATTTTCGGTGAAATCTCGGTATCGAATTTTTTGTTGGAGTGCAATAGCTTCTCTATACACTATGTACATAGTACTTATAGAGAAAGTAAAAAATGTGTGCCTAAGGCTTTGTTAAATTTTAATAGCTTCTGGTTTCTTTCCCAACACAAACGGCGTTTATGTAAGGCCATAGTTTAAGGTATTTTGTTATTTTGGTATATAAATACATAAGTATGTATGTTCATAAGTATATGTATGTACTTACACAATACTTTTAACTGTTATTGTCATGTTCTTCATCACGGTTTAGACTGTATTGGTCTATTCCGTCCCCAAATTTTAGCGGATTTCATATTTTCCAAGGTCTTCCCAAGCTTATATCTATATGATGCTAGAAAATAAGTGACCTGCTGTGTTCCTACTTGGGATGGCGCAACAAGGCGGAGAACGTGAGCCTTCTGTATATGCAACCACCAAAACTTGTGTGTGAGCGGGTAAGCTAAAATTTCGAGTGCGGTCATTATAGCTCAAAAGGATATAGATGAAGCAATATGCGTTTGATCTATTGACATTAAAAGTAATGTAATTTTAACAAACCCGAATAAACTTTTGTTTACACAACTCAACAGAGACTAGAAATTCTGTTGGTATTTTAGAATAATAGATTGGTTTATCTCATACCAAGTCAACGGTTTATTTATTAATTCATACCATTAATCTGTAATTAATGTGCAATTCTTTTCCATTTTGAGGATGCGTCTCTACTCAATATTCCTTTTGAATATAATATTGAAAGGGAGAAATATTTTTTTTTTAAATTAATAGATGTTCATTCACTTTTGTGATTAGCAGTTTGTACATTCATTATTTTAGGGTTCATAACCAGCGGTTATTTTCATAAATGATGTTTCACTACTTTATGCATTTGTTTATATAAAGTACTTCTTTGCATTACCAATATTTCAGAGTGGTGGCGCCAAGGAGTGGTTAGACCTCTCGCCTCCCATCTAGGCAGTCCGGGTTCGATCCCAAGCGCCCGCATGTGGGATTTGTTGTGGACGAAGCGCCGTCTTCGAATCCTCCGGTTTCCCTCGCCATTGATTCCATCAATTGCTCCATCTTGTTCATGCCGGCATTGAGTTATAATTCCTAGGGGAGGGGTGTCAGTTCTACGAATATGGGGAGGGTAAGCCGATTACGAAACGAAACATATTTGAGGACCACCTAATAATTTGTATTCATTTTCCATAAATAGAAACAGTAATATCTGGTAGGCACCAAAAATATGCGTGCTAGTGCGTGAGATTAATTATTCCTTTCTCCTTAAATCGTACAGAACTTATACTTGAAAATTAAAATTGAATTATATTTATGGACGCTCTTTAACTGTTGAGATTCTCGGCGAACCTTTCTATAATGCCTGAGAAAGATCGCTTATACGACACGGGACCAAAGCTTGACTTCCCTTCCGAAGAAAGTCATGCTAGGAATTTTTACGTCAAAAATGTATTGCCCTCTGCCAAGTATGAAACCGCGATCTTGGGTAGCCAGGGAGTAGTATATTACCCCTAAAATATGGAGAAAGACGAACTTAATTGTGTTGTCGTATAAAGGAGAGTTTCCTACAGTTAACATGCAGAAAAGTCGAACGAACGTAGCGTTAAGGCAAACTTCGGTAGCAGCGACATCAGCAAAACATGAACAGAGATGTTAATTCGAGAAAATGTCCACGCTCTAGCAGAGATTATTATTCCAAAGAGGAAACAGAAACCATTACACTAACCACAGGGAGAGTTGTCGTAACCTATGGAAGATGTTAGGCATGGATACCAAGTTTGGTTTTTTAACGTATTTTCGTTTTGGGGCTATGCCATTCACAGAAACATGTACATATATTCACAGGATCATTTTATAAAAATGCTCTTATTTGGGTCCAGGGGATCCTAAAACGTGTATTCCTGTGAAATTTTGGTATCAAAGTTTTGGGACGAGTGAATACATACCTTCTCTTACAACGTTCTATGTTTTATGCAGAGAAAGTTAAATAGCAACAGATTTCTGTGTGTAAACAAGATAAATCAAAAACTGTCTGCTTGTTATCAACTTAGAGCATATTTGAGAAATTAAAATTTTGAAAAATGTTTGGTGTTAAGTTAGTTGGAGGTGGGAGGATTTATTTGAAAATCTCGTTTCGCATCCTTGATTTATGATGTCTATAGACAAACGTAGACAAACGCGCCCGCACACACACACACACACACGCGTTTCTTGGTTTTAGGATTCAGTGTGTTTCGAAACATGTATTCCCGTTCAAATCTTGACATTTAAATGTTGGGTGGAAGTACCTTCTCCATATTATGCATGGGTACTAGAGAAAGTAAAATATGATTTTTCTACCCGTCCCGCCAAAAAAACTACTCTTACAGAAGATTATTACTTTCTCTAACCCCGTATGTACAATATACATAGGGATAGATAAGGTATTGTAGTCCAACCAAAAATTTGAAACCGAGTTTTCACCGGAAATACATGTTTTGGATCACCCTAAATCCAAAAAAGCATTTTTAAGGAAAGATCCGTGTGTTTGTGTACGTGTGTGCGAGACTGCGAGTCTGTGGACAGCACAGCTCAAAAGCGAAAAGGCCGTTAAATACCAAACTTCGTATTTAACTTTGGCATCTTCCAAGGCTGCGACACAAAAATTTGCAAGAAAATCCCCCCAGCCCCAACTACGCTTTACATGAAATATTTTTCGAAAATTGTTATTTAATAAAAATGGCTCTAACGATTTTGATCAAAATATCCTATATTAAAGATATTTACCTGACAAATAAAATGTATATTTTAATTTTTTTGGGAATATCCTCTGAATACTACTTTATTCTGGATTTTTACGGAAGTTTGCATAACTGCTAAACGTTAAGTTATAGACAAAACTTACCACACAAACATGTATATTGCATTAAAACACAAACTTGATGTTATATCAATTTTTTTCGTAGAGTTGATCTTTTTTTTTTTTTTAGATATTCCTTGTTTTTGGTTTCAGCTTTGAGAAACTTACACTTTTGTCATACAGGAATTTGTCAACTCCTGCCCATACAAAAAAGGAACTTCAATCACATAGCAACCAGCTTTTGACTATCACTTTAACCTGTGGTACTCTATTATTTCGCTTCTACTTACAAGGAAGTTATTTTTTCTTGATTAGCATGAGGTAAATGAGTAAACTGTTACAGAGATATAGAGAAAGTCATGTGAATTGAACACATGAGATTTTGTTTCATGCTAATCGAGATAAACATTAGCGGAACTGGTTTTGTTACTTAGTTCCTTATAAGTAGAGGCGAAATGGGAGATTATACAAGGAAAAAGTGATTGTTGAATATTTTAGACGGTAACGGCTGCTTCTATGTGGTTATTTCTATTTCATTTTGTTAGTATAGAAATAAATAAAATAAAAAAAACGAATAACTTCTCATTTGAGGAAGGCTTACACATAAACACAGAATCTGACGGAAATATCAATACAACACAGAAAGTGTGTGTTTTATCGAGTTTCTATTTTTGTTGATTAACATTTGGTGTATCTCTTATGGTTTACCTGCCACACAAAACTCATCCGGAATGAATAAGTCGTCAGAGGCTATTTCCATAAAATCAAAGTATACAATTTTTGTTACGTAAATATCTTAGTGTTAATTAAAATCCTTAACAAAGTCATAAACCCGCATAATTTACATATAAAGGGTAGCAATAAGTAAGAATTTTTTCAAAAATATGCTTGTTGCACTTTTACAAGATACTGATGAAATATAAACTTTGTTACTCAACTGAATTTTCCTTTTAGAGTTATGCGTGCTCACAGACACACAGCTACTCACATGCACGGGTGCTTAAAACATATTTACGCTGAAATATCGGTATCAAATACTTAGGTAGAATCCAACCTTCTATACCTCTTATTTACTCAGTTTGGGTAGAGGAAGTAACCAAGAAAACTCTTGCAAACCCAGGATAAGATAAATTAGGAAGGAAGGAATAAAGGGAGTAAACAAGTAAATAGATACAAAAGCATAGAAATAGTACAGTAGAATGGCAGAATTTCCAAATTAAGGAAAGGAGAAGGTGATAAGAGAATGGAAGAAAGGTCTTCGTGTGATACAACAATATTTCGGCTACAAAACAAACACGTTTCTGGAACGATATCTGCATGGTAAACAGCCTGCTGATCCGTTTATGTATTTTGTGCAGAACGCTTCGATTCTTGGTAAACACAAGTTGCGTTCTCATTCATCCATTTCCTCAAGAATATCCTTCTCGCACATCCGTAAGTAGGCCTGTGTATCCGTGCAAGCTGAACCTTCGTAGCGTGCTTTAACAAAAGTAAACATAGACATCCTCGTCTATTGGCAATATCGGAAGTTTCAAATAAGGTAACTGCATTAACTCTATATGATACAGGCACGGAATCAATGGCCTCGTTAAAAGTGTTGTGACTGGACGGTGATAACTGGAATAATAGTGCTAACAGAAATGTTTATAATAAGTTAGTGTTGGTTATGATTGTTGGTTGGCTACTGATGAGGAAATGTTGGTGGTGTCGATGGTTTTTGTGGTGATGGTGATGATGATTGCGGTAATGTTAACAGTGGTTTTGGTGGTGATGGAGATGGGATATTGGTGATGACAGTAGTGTTTGTGGTGATACGGGTGTTGATGATGATGGTGTTGGAAGTTTAGGCGTTGAGCGTGAGGCAGGTGCTGTATTATTGGTGATAACGGTGTTGGTGTTGGTAGTAATGTGGGTGCTGGTGATAGTAAAGCGAGTGTGTTGGTGGTGATGGGTGTGTTGTGGTGATGTGAGGGTTAGTGGTGTCAGTATGTTGGTGGTGATGATGGTGATTCTGATGATAGGGATGTTGGTGGGGTTGGTAGGAATTTTGCAGTGCTGGTTGTGATGTCAGAGTTGATGGTGAAGTGGATAGTGTTAATGAAGACATAGATGTTGGTTTTGTTGAATATTATGGTGGTGTGGGTAATGATGGATACTGTTGATGATGTTGATAATAATAGTGATGGATTTGGCACGCACCTTGACGTTACAATTACAAGTCAATTACGTCGACTTCGGCGTCAGTACGGGATAATAATCCCAGTAGAATCGCTAGCTGCATTCCGATCTCTATGGAGAAGCTTCAAGGAATTTTATCCTTGGATTTGGGCGGAGCATGCCGAGACAGACTACAAGATCGTCCTGACGAGGGTGCATCAACTTTAGTACTTCAGGGGGAAGGAATGGGTCAACGTTTAGGATAGCAGCTCAGGGCCGACTGCTTTGCGTAAGTCTGGTGCGAGAATATTTCGGCTTGTTTAAATTCTTTTTTATTTTCTGTATGCATCACGGATTTAACTTTGCAAAATATTCAACCTCGCTCGCACACAGGGAAGCTTTAATCTTGCTAATCAGAAAGAAACAGCTAATGGCATTTTAGAATCATTTTGTAACTCTGTGCAAACATTATTTATTCAAGAGTTGTGTTGCCTGGGATTTCCAATTTTGGGAAATTTATATCTTGTATTTTAATTGCGAAAATTGTGTTTTTACAATAAAAATGATAAATTTGGACTCTGATTTAACACTAATAAAGCTCATCTATTTAGTGCCTTTATCCCTGAGTAGATCATACTCCGGGCATTATTTTTATTTGTACCTTTTACAAGATTATGTATTTTATTGTTTTGTTTTTTTTACCACGGTTAGGGCGGGTGATGTTGATCATGCTACTGGAGCCGGTGATGATAGTGGTGTATGGTGAGGGTGAGACGGATTGTATTTTATATCAAGGGGATGTTGGTAATGGCGATTAACGACTTCCCATTTGAGAAAAGGTAAGCTTAATCCAATATCGAGAAATATCTCGAAAATGATTAACTAAACAAATGTAAAACCCATAAATCGTGTGTTCAATTTAGATTTAAATCTTTGTGCATTAACTTTTTGGTCTACTAACTATCAATATATATACATATAATGCATTTTGTCATAAAGTGTCTCAAAAACAGGTGGTATTAATCAAAAAAGTCAAAGCCCCTTTTAAGAAAATAGAAGTTTTTCAAATGCGCTGTCGTTATCTTAGGTAAGTAACTAATGCACAATATCCCAGAGGGAATCGTAAAAAAATCCTTAAAGGCCTAGGGAGAACATTTACACAGGAAAGTGCAAAAAGCACTGACCGAGTTTCACAATTTATTAGATTAAAATCTTTTAATAAGCAGTCAAAAAATATATACAGGTATATAATTATATTATTTTAATATTAATGTTTATGTTTAGAATAAGTTTCACATTCGTGACATGTTTAAGTTGCAACTTTGCCTAATCTTGGCGGCTACGCATTGAGCTCAGCTGTGCTCTTAAAGAGGGTCTATCCCTCGGCTGGTTTCCAGCAGACTGAATGTGACTGTCCAACAACGGCCGACCGAAGAGCGGAGGAAGGTTTCTCGCCAGGTCGCGGCTGAATCTCTCATACATCACCCTGAAGATGGTGGGAGGACTTGTTTATCTCTTGGATGCGTGACGTCAAAAGATGTAACCACATCTGGTTCCAAACTTGTGGAAGGGGTAAACAAACAGCTAAAAGAATTTCCAAGGAAACGGTAGATCGATGCAAAGGATATTTTTCCAAAAGGTTTTAATTCTTGTGATATGTTGAAGTTGTATATGATGTTTGCTATTTAACGAAAGTTTCGATTTTGATTTATGCTTTCCACGGACACAGACAAAGACAGTCGAAGAGCAACTGAACGGAATCTGCAGAATCCTTGGTTTAATTCTTGGCCAAAGCATTGGATTTTTCAGTCTGATTCTACCTCCCAGCTTGAGCTCTGTATATATTCAAACTCTCAACTATTTAGATTAACATTATGGGGTTTCAGTCAGTGGCAACGACATTGTATTCACCTACATTAATTTCTTAGATACAAAAAATATGATGTGTCACATTCGCATGACCTTCTCTCCTGTTCTACAAACAACATATTCTTACAAAAGATTATTCTTCTATCTACTTCATTCTACGCGAGATCAGCATTAGTACAAATCATTACTACTTGCTTTCTCCTAAGCAGAAGGAAAATGAGGAAATACACAGGCTAAAGCGATATTAGAATATATAAAAGGCTGGTAGCTATGTGAACTATTGAATTTCGGTTCGCTATGCATTGCCAGCAGAAGAGCAAAAGAGAAATTAAACGAAGTCAAATGCACCATAGTTTGAGAAATTTATCGTCATTTAAATTTGAAACCAATAACAAAGAATATCTTGGAAACGGTTAACTCTACAATAAAATGAATATGGCACATCAGATTTGTACATATGTACAGGAGATGAAATGTTACGTATTTATATCTTCATTGTGGGGAAGGCCAGATTGAATTAGTTTTCTGAATCTTTACATGAATTTTACGACTGATTTAGCATACAAAATATTTTATTTATTAAGTAATAGTGTACATTATTTAAGAGTTATGGCCCGGTCAGCTTGGAAACGGCTCTCCGTGTTCTCTTGTGTTAAAAATTGACAAAACCTGTTTTTGTTGTTGATTGGCTGTTATTAAGGTCATAACAGCATGACGAGTGTGAAATGTGAGCCCAACGGAAATTAATATTATGTCAATGCTTTAATAGAAGGTTACTTTTATAAAATGTAGTGAGAAGAGCTTTGGTACATATTCTTTTAAACTGTGAATCGAGTTTGGTCCGCTGTGATATCTACTCTGACTTGCAAGGGATTTATGACGAAACATCTAAAAGAAATAATTTACAAGGTTATTCAAAAAGAGGGGAAAGATTTCAAACATTTATTTCTTCCAAACTACAAAGCTATCAAGACAATTCCAACGTTCGCGACATAGAGAAGATGTATTTTTTTCTTTCTTTTTTAATTTTTATTAATTCAATATGAGTCTATATATTATACGACAAATATCAAAATGGTGACTCTAGTTATCGAATTCATAGCTTCAACAATTTGATGTAGACTTTCAAGGGTGTCAGGCAGAGGTGGGATAAAACCACGGTCTTTTCATAACTCCTACAGATAAAAGACACATAGAAATGGCAGGCCGCCGGCGATGAAGTTGATTTCCTGCTCCTGCTCATCCAATCTAACATCCTGGAATGATGCTATTCAGGTAACGTTGAGCGTGCTTAGAGAAATGAGGCTGAGCACCATCTTGCATGAAGCTGAAGTCATCTGAATCATATTCAGGATGACAAAATAACCAGTTTTGAAGCATGTTTAGATAGGTTAGTCCTGTCTACATGAAGAAGAAATGTCCACAAACTATGTTTACGAAAGACGTTAATCACCGGTGAATCTCTTTCATGTTCAATAACTGTCATAAAATTTTTAACATTATGTCTATTTACTTTACCATGAGATGGAAAGTGGGTTCATCTTAAAAAATCCATTGTTTAGAAAAATGGTCATCTTCCATATCATCTAGCATGTTTATGCACAATTTATACCTTTTGTTGGGACGCCACAACAATAACTGCAGTTTGTACAGTGTTTCCGAACCCTCCTTTCCATTGTTGGAGGAATGTAAAGTTCTTGCTTGCTCGTACTGAGGACTTTTTATGGCTCCTTTCGTAAACTGTACGACATTTTTAAGATGTGCGAGGACGTCCCGAGCTCTTCCATTTGCAGATACAACCATTTTCTAGTATTTTCGATGCTACTGGTAAATCTGTGTATGCTGAGGCAGTTGTTTGTTAAACTGACGGCGAAAAGTATATTGAACTCTAATAAGTCACTCTAGTTTTACTAATTGCAGCCACAAGATGCTTTTTCCTGTTGTGTAAAGAAAATGAAATGTACTTTTACTTATGGGCGCTCTCTAACTGCTGTGATCCTCAGCGTCCCATTCTATACTGGGCGTGAAAGACCACTTAATTTTGCTCAGAGGACTCTTATATCAGGCTTGAGGATGTTTTACGTGCCGTAAATCTACGTCACGTGAACCACGGCCTTATTTCGCTTCCATAGTAAGCCATGCTAAGGATTTTTACGCCCGAAAAATCCATCGTCCTCCACCGGGTTTGAATCCTTGGATATATGAAGTAAGCATGGTAAGCATTACTCCACGGAGGTTGATTTCCTGTTATGTCGCCATTTTACTACAGACAATAAACATGACAAGGAACAGCGCCAATGTGGCCATGAATGGAACTTCTACCTGAACTGTGATAATTTAACTGTTTTCTCATAGAAACCGTCTGTAGGACAGGAGTTAGATAGACAGAGTCAGACTGAAAAGTTCAATGCTATAGCCAGAATCTCCCGATCTCTAGCCGGATGCTCAACCACTGAGCTACAATGGCAATAAGCTGTTAGGACATTACATCTCTCAACTGACTCGCATGTTTCCCGGCAAACCACAAGGCGATCTCCATTATTTTGAGATGACAAACAATGTCGTAAGTACTTCAAGAACCAGGATTCATAGTATAGCCAACTATTATGGACAATTATGTTAATTTTATAGTTTTCTCACAGAAACCGTGTGAAACCGGTAGCTCTAACACTGAGCTACCATGACAACATGTTGGTACGCCATTACATTTTTCAACTGACTCACATTTTTCACGGCCAAACCAGCTCCTGTCCTACACACGGTTTCTGTGAGAAATTGTCCATAATAGTTGGCTATACTATGAATCTAGAGTCTTGAAGTACTTAGGACATTGTAAGTCGCCATTAGTGTATGTCATCTCAAAATAATTTGAAATTTCCTTGTGGTTTGCCGAGAAACATGCAAGACAGTTTAGAAGTTTAATGCCGTACCTGCATGTTGCCATGGTAGCTCAGTAGTAGAGCAACCGACTACAGACCGGGAGATCCGTGGTTCAAATTTCAGTTATGCGTTTAATTTTTCAGTCTGACTCTTTCTATCCAACTTCTACGTGGTCTGTTCAAATTTAAACTTTTGCCTGTCCAGAAATTTTGAGATTATGGTTCTACCTTTGGTAATTTGGAAGAAATAAATGTTTGAAATCTGTTCATGCGTTTTGAATAGTCCTGTATTTATTCATAATTAATTGTCCCTTCACACAGGTCGTAAGTAGAGTATATCTGCAACAAATGACTGCAGCTAGAATTCCCGTCCAAATAAATCTAGGTGGCACAGCGTCGCGTGAAATGTCAACTGTGAAACTTTTCACAGTCGGAAATTCCTGCAAATGATTTTAACTTAGTTACGAAAACTTGGAAAAGCACTAGAAACCTAGGGAGAAGTTATGGGTCGAAACTACTAGCAGAAGGTGTCAGAGTTAGGAAATCATCATCTTCGTCGAGTCAACCCAGTCACGAAAGGCACGACTACAGTACAGACTCCAAATATAGCAAAATGCGATGGTATCATGATGTTTAACGCCTTCTTTCCCTCGTTTTACTCCTCTCCACTGCCTAAGCTCTATTAATTCTATTACTCCGATAGGCAGGACCTAATATTGGAGTTGATTAAAGTTCTGATTACTTATAAAGCTGAAACTGTCGCTTGGTTCACGTCATGCCGTACGTATCAAAAAGTGCACGTTGCCGGATTATTGGTCTGTGACAAGTTGGTAACACAATTCGTCAAATTTGAGAAGCTGTATAATCAAAGAAATGTAATTATACAGAAACCCAGAATCGTTTACCTCAATGACTGCTGCTTATTCTAAGCAACTGTGCATTACAGGCATTAAGAACTCGGTTATGAATCTAAATATAATTTAAACATGACTCATCTACTCTTCTCCTCATTACAGTGCCAGGCATCTAGCCACCTATTGCAACTGTCATTGGTCAGCAGTAATACCTCACATCCTTCACGACTCCCATAAGACAGTAAGAGCCTGAGAGCTGCCCCCAAACACTTTCCGGTGTAACAAAGAGAGAAGTAACGCAGGAAGCACGTTCGGCAGCTAACATTACAAGATAGCAATGACAAGTGATTAATAAAAAACTGAGATAATGACGGTTTTCACTGAAAGGTTTAAAGTTTGGGGCTGTTTAATAGCGTTTAACTCGCTGTAGGAGGACATACCATATGTAAAATTGTACAAAATATTATACTTGTAAATAATATGCAATGATAAAACAGTTGAGAATCTTTATAGGTAAAAATATGTATAAAACCTAGTTGTAACTTAGGTAATAAAGCAGAGGCAAGCTAGCTTAATTTCAGGTTACAGTCCATCAACCACCACTTGGTAATGAGCATAGGTTTAGGTTAATAATGTAAAATAGAAAAGAAAATATATAGGAATGAGTGAGGAAAAAGTAGTGACTTGTCTTCTAGGAAGTACAAGGACTTGGAAAAATAGACGACGTAAGATGGAAGTTAGGGTGAGAGGGAACTATTGGGTTTACCCAGACGCGTCAAGTGAACGCGATACTGACAAAACTTCACACAATTTATCCTCATAGAATGTAATGTGATGCTACCAAGGGACCAATCGATGATGTTATATTTTATGGCACGAAGGTTGGCGGCACCCAGTGGCAGTTTAAGAGAGAGCATATCTCATTCTCGCTGACTTACTCTCTTCATTCTGTAGATTTGTGTTGTGAGCAAAACACGTGTAAGACGACGAAGGTACGTCCACGTTCTTAAGGGGTGAGGAACGATGTGCTGATGGATACATTAGGCTACTTGTAAATTTATTGAAGTGGTGGGAAGATTATTAATGTAAATATACTGTTGGAAAGCAAGCTAGCCGCATGTTAAGCATTTTAAAGTATCCTGGAAGTAATAAATTCAAGTATTGGGGGCAGTGCAGTGTTGTTCGATATTTTCCTCACCCATAAAGTACCCTGAGATATAATTAGCTAGGCAACATTAGAATTGGAATATTCATCAGCTGCTGAGCCGAAACCGACGGAGATCGACCCCGCTACATCCCGCTTTAATTACATCATATGACACCGCAGGTGATGAAACTCATGATACATAACTCCATGGCACGACGGCTCACGGGGAACCTTGGCCTGCCGCCCGGCCGCTGCGTCCCCCATCTCGGTCCACTACAGACGTCATGGATGGGGTGCAGTATTGGAGGGTGAGACGTGGTCAGCGCCTCGAGCCCCTCCCGGCCGGTTAATGCGGTCCTCACGACCTGGAGCCGCTACTTCTCCATCAAGTAGCTCCTCAATTGGCCCCCTAGGGACCTCACGAGGCTGAGTGCACCCCGGTCCAGGTCTCCCAGCGGGGGAAAAATCCCTACGCCGGTACTGGGAATCGAACCCAGGTCTCCTGCTTGGTAGGCAGCTGCGCTACCACCGCGCTAAGGAGACGACCAAAACTCATGATACATTGAATGTAAATGACGCGCCGCTGGATTGCGATGTCGAGTGATACCGGATAACCCGGAGAAAATCCACCCTGCGCCGCCTTGTCCAAGACAAACGGTCGTCTGGGATCAAACCCGGGCGGCCTAGGTGAGAGGCGAGTGGTATAACTAAAAGTGGCCGTAACATTTGAGGTAGAAAAAGCTTGCTAGCATTGCAAAACTGTTAGCATCGCCAAAGCTGAGGTGTTGAGTTAACTCCAATAAAAATGGTACAAATTATGGCTACAAACACTGAAGAACCAATGTGGAGTGGATTAATTATCACCACTAGTTGCGATAGTTTTAAACTAAAGTCAGAAGAACAATAAGCGAATGATGAGAAAGAAATATCCTCGTTAAACTGAAGATGTACTTAGCCTTAATAATACTAGAGAAACCAGAGAGCCTGGATTTGACGGCACATTGCAAGTTTACAGAAACATCTGCATACAATGGGAATCTTCGACGAAGAACCAATCCATGTAACGCAGAGGGCAAAATTGTCTCTCATATCATCTTTAAGTGTGAAGAACTGCGTAGGAAAACAACTGAAATACTGGGGTTGCTAAACCCAGATAATGATCTTCCTAAGCAAATTTAGCTCAACCATTGAATCCACATATACAATAGCGAGATTAGACGATTTAAACCAGTCAGAGTCATCTTACATGATATTGTTGAAACATCTTAAGGGGAGGCGAAATGGCATTCTCATATTATTTTTCCATTTGGATGCTTTAATTGTATATGAATATTTGGATTATCAAGTTCATTTTGGTATAACTTTCTTATAGATAGGCTAGTTGTAAACAATTTAAAAATACAGTTGAAAATAAGTAGTAGTAGTTTTTACTTTCTCTACACTTACTATGTAAATAGTGTAATTCGATACCGAGATTTCACAGGAAACACATGTTTTGGGTCCCCCTGAATCCAAAAAAATCATTTTGGAAAAGGTCCGGTGTGCGTGTGTGTGTGTCTGTGGACAGCATAGTTCAAAATCGAAAAGACCGTTAAATACCAAACTTGGTATTTAAGTTTGGTATCTTCCAAGGATGCGACACGAAGATTTTCAAGAAAATCCCCCCCACAATCAACTTCCCTTTATATGGAACTTTTTTTAGAAAAGTTTGATTTTCTCAAAGATGACTCTGACGATTTCGATTAAAATTTCGTACTTTAAAGATATTTACCTGACAAATAATATGTATATCTTGAATTTTCTGGGAATAGCCTCTGAAGAGTACTTTATTCTGGATGAATTTTACGGAATTTTGAATACCTGCTAAACCGTAAGAGATGGACAAAAACTTACTGCACGAAAAATGTAGAGAACGTTAAAACACACAATTTATATTATATACATTTTTTTCGTGGAGTTAAGCATTTTTGAGGTATTCATTGTTTTTGGTTGCAGCTTTGAAAAACTTGCACTTTTCTCATACAGGAATTTGTCAACTCGTGTCCATACAAACAAAGGAACTTCAGTCACATAGCAACCAGCTTTTGAGTATCACTTTAACATTTGTTAGTCCTTTATTTCGCTTCTACTTACAAGGAAGCAAGTAGTAAGACTATTTATGCTAATGTTTTCTGATTAGCATAAAGTAAATAGAAGTATAAGCTTTTTAAGAAACATTTGTTTATTTTTAGAACATTTTGGCACGTGAAATTGTCAACTCTTGGCCACACAAAGAAACGGATTTCAATCCCATAGCAACCACATTTTGAAACATTTGACTGTTGATTTAGCCTAGTGCATTCCCTTATTTCCCTTCTACTAGTAAAGGAAATAAGTAATAAGATCGTTTCGTAAAAGAATAAGTTTATTAACAATAATTTGCTACAGAGATGTAGAGAAAGTCATGTGAATGGAGCACATCAGATTTTTTCCCTGCCAATTAACACTGAGTATCTTGACTAATGTACTTATGTGCTTGTGTTCCGGCTTGATCTCATGCTACTATATCTCTCTGTCTGTGTTTCGCTGCCCTAGTTCATCCGTTGCCGAATGTTTTGTTGAGATCG
Organism: Hymenopus coronatus; assembly: GCA_030762935.1. Taxonomy (NCBI): domain Eukaryota; kingdom Metazoa; phylum Arthropoda; class Insecta; order Mantodea; family Hymenopodidae; genus Hymenopus; species Hymenopus coronatus. Next base: position 64,289,418 of record CM060884.1, read on the forward strand.
TCTGACCAACTTGTTCGTTGACGTCCATCTTCTTCGTCCTCTCCTTGGTTCCCAATTCGTTATAGAGTCCATTTCTAAATGTTTGACTTTTACCGAATAATTTGAGGAACGCCCAAAATGATCGGTGTTCTTTATACACTTATATTCCATTTAAACATGGTATGTTGCCAATAATTTTAAAGCTAAAAGGAATTCGCTAAATAATAAAAATGTTGTATTGGATAACGATAAAGCGTTACGCTCGCTGCATTGCGGCATTTATAAAATGTAAGCCGAGTGATTTAGTTTTGTAAACGTAGGCTTTTACCAGCTTTCAAATAAATGCCTCTGACTGAATTTTAAATAATACACAAATAAAATGTAGTGGACACAAACAACAAATAATTAACAATTCATATTTAACATGTGCATAAAAGAGAGGAAGTGCGAAACATATTCACTACGGTTTGATTTTAATTATTTCATATATACAAGCGCAAACTTTCTTTCCTAGTTTACGCCGTTTAGCAATACTTAACTATTGTATGATTATATATTTCACTCAAAAAACTAAAAGTAAAAATCTGATGTGTTCCATTCATATGACTTTCTCTATATATCTGCAATAACTTATTTTCTATTTACTTCCTGCTATTCGTGAAAAAATTAGCAGAAATTGTCTTATCACTTACTTCCTTGTAAGTAGAACCGAATAAGTGAGTACCGTAGGTTAAAGAGATAGACAAAAGTTGGTTGCTAGGTGACTGAAGTTCCTTTGTTTGTATGGACACGAGTTCACAAAGTCCTGTATGAGAAAAATATAAGTTTTTATAGCTTAAACCAAAAACAAGGAATATCAAAAACAATCAACTCCATGATAAAAATGTATACAACATAAATTATGTTTTAATGTGCCCTACATTTTTTGTGTGGTTTTTGTCTCTCTCTTACGGTTTAGCACTTATGCAAAATTCCGTAAAATTCACTCAGAGTAAAGTAGTCTTAGGAGGCTATTCCCAGAAAATTCAAAATATACATTTTATTTGCCAGGTGAGTATCTTTAATATACGATATTTTAATCAAAATCGTTAGTCATTTTTTAGGAAATACAAATTTTCCAAAAAAAAGATCCATGTAAAGGGTAGTTGGGGGTGGGGGTATTTTTCTCAAAATCTTCGTGTCGCATCTCCGGAAGATACTAAATTTAAGTACCAAGTTTGGTATTTTACCGACTTTTCGTTTTTGAGTTATCGTGTTCACAGACACACGGACACACTCAGACCTTTTTCTGAAAATACTTTTTTTTGGGTACAGGGAACCCTAAAACATATATTTCCGGTGAAATCTCGGTATCGAATTTTTGGTGGAGTGCAATACATTCTCTATGCACTATGTACATAGTACGTATAGAGAAAGTACAAATCTGATGTGGTTCATTTATATAACTTTCTATACCCTTTCCAAATATGAACTATGATATTAGTAAGAAACTATTCTTACTATTCTCGTGCTGATTGAGATAAATATTATACGAGGGCAATTTTTAATTTCAACCTCCGATAGGCTATAAATAAAAGACAAGTTCATAGAAAAAAAGTATTCCATTACTAAAAGTTTTGTATACTGATGGTTACTTTTCAACATAATCACCGAACAAATTGAGACATTTATCGTACCTGTGCACAAACTTTGCAATACCGCTTAAAAATGTTACCGCCAGTGGTTTTAAATGAACATTGGCGTTGTTTTTGAGATCCTCGTTGGTTTAAAGGTGCTTCCCTCCTAGCCATGTCTTCAGTTCAGGGAAAAGGCGAAAGTTGCTGGGTGCCAGGACTGTACAGCGGATGATCGAAAATGTATCATTTAAATTATTCGCGGAACCGATGGGTTGTGCCAGCAGTATGTGGATGAGCGTTGTCATGGATCAACACAATTCCTGAAGTCAGCATTCCTCTTCGTTTGTTTTGAATGGATATCCGCAAACATCATAAAGTACGAAGATCTTCAAAACAACGTCAATGCTCATTTGAAATAATTAGCGGCTGCATTTTTTGAAGCGGGTATTGCAAAGCTTGTGCATAGGTACAATAAATGTCTCAATGTTTTCGGAGATTATGTGGAAAAGTAACCATAACTGTACAAACGTTTAGTAATAAAATAATTGTTTCGGAGGTTGGAAAAAAAACGGCCCTAGTAATTTGGTCTTATTACCCGCTTCCTTGTAAGTGTAAGGGAAATAAGGGAATAAACTACACTACTGCAATAATCAAAGCTTTTAAAAGCGAAACAATTGAGGTTTAGTTCTCTTTGCATTACTGCGTTTCAAAAACGCTCGCTAGAAATGAAATGGCGTTTTATTTATGGACGCTATTTAACTGCTGTGATTCTCAACGTCACATTCTATACTGGGCGTGAAAGACTGCTTAATTTTGCTTAGAGGTCTCTGTATGAGGCTTGAGGTTCTTTTATGTGACGTACGACACGGGACCCACGATCTTACCCCGTTCGAAGAAAACCATGCTAAGAATTTTTACGCCCCAAAAAATTCACCGTCCTCCATCGGGTTAAGTTCGGTAGTTTAATACTGATACCAATAATAAGGTATATCTCAAAAACAGTCTGCCCTAAAAAAAAAACTAATATGACATTCACTATGTATTTTAACGACATCTACATTTTTGTGTAGTAAGTTTTGGTCTCTCTCTTACGGTTTAACCTTATGCAAAATTCTGCTGATCTCATCCAAAATAAAGAGGTATTCATAGGCTATTTCTAGAAAATCCAAATATATACTTTACTTTTTATGTAACTATTTTAATACACGGTATATTAATAAAAATAATTGGTCATTTTTAAAACTTAAAAATGTCAAAAATGTTTCAATTTAAAGAGCATCATGTCTAGAAAAAGTCCGTGTATGTTTGTGGTGTCTTTGGACAGCATAGCTGAAAAACGAAAATACCTTTGAATACCAAACTTGGCATTTATGTTTAGTAACTTCTAAGACTGCGACAGAAGCTTTTCAAGAAAATTCCACAAGTTTTGAAAATTTGTATTTTTCAAAAATGACTAACAATTTTGATAAAATACCCTACATTAATAACAAATACCCTTCTGTTTACATCAGAAATAAAATGTATACCCTGTGTATTCTGAGAATACCTTCCAAGGTTTTGTTCATTCTGGATGCATTTCTTTGAATTTGCATAACTGGTAAACCGTAAGAGATAGAGAAAAACTTAGTACACAAAAATGTAGAACACACAATTTATATCATATGCATTTTTTTTTTGCAGAATTTACCATTTCCGAGATATTTCTTGTTATTGGTTTCAATTTTAAACTGCGCATCTTCTTAAACGGGGCCACTTTTCATTTCATATCTCTTTAGTTTTTCTGGAAATGCAAAACGATCTGAACTTCAGTATTTTATATATCGACCGACTTTTAAAAGATTTGATTATCGCTTTAGCCCGATATATTCTCTTATTTCCCTTTTGCTTATAAGGAACTAAGTAAAAGACCAATTCTGTTAATGTTTATCTCGTTTAGCAATAGAATAGTCTTTTGTAAGAATACTTTTTTTCAGAACTTGTTTATGTAGGGTCTCAAAGTGCGATGTCTCATATACCAGCTCCACTGCTGCATACCAGATCGAACGGGATAGTGGACACAAACACCGAGGCATTGTTATAATATTAAAGACAGCTTTGAGGAGTGTAGTGCTCAAGCATTTAGTCTAATATGACAGGATTTCTATAAGAATGTCCCAGATAAGGCTGCATTTTCATAAAATATCATATGGTGTAAAATGTTGCATTATGATTTGTGATACTATAATAAGTATTATATTTACCAGACGATTCGATTAATCGATTAATTATGTTTGATCGATTAGTTTTACAGCAGAAATTGATCGATTAAATGATTCGACTAATCGATTATATTCTACAACGTTGTTTGCTACCGAACACCATTAAAGATAAATATAACTTGCATTATATTTTCATTAATAGCAGAGGCCCATCACAAGGAATGATAAAATTTGAGATAAGTCTTTCTTATTCACGATGTTTCTGAGAATCAAGAACTGACAAATGTTACTGTTGCACCGAGGCTCACAGCGGCCATTATTCTGAAGAACCAAATGATGGCGGCACCACAGGAACAAGATCTCGTTCTAGATGTGTCACTCTCCGGGTAATAGATTGCCCATTCCTTTGGTTCAGGTAGGATCCGTCAAGTGTCATTGCAATATATTGTTTTGGGTCGATTCCATCCACCGTGAGGTCTAAGGTAAACTTCGTTCAGCTCCACACCTCAATACCTTATTCTTATAAGTGAATGCATTTACCCATATTTCACTGAAATGTACTTTTTAATGTATTTACCATGTATAGTAAGTTAGGAACTATTATATTCCATTAAAAAAATCGAGATTTCACCACAATTATATGTTTTAATATCCTCTGAATTAACAAAAAAAAAAAAAAAAAAAAAAAAGAACAATTTTACTTTCACCAGCATGTAAGTATAATGGATATAGAACGTAGATATTGTATTCCACTTAAAAATTAGATCCATATATTTCACCGGAAACACATATCTGATGTGTTCCATTCACATGCTTTTCTCTACATCTCTGCAACAAATTATTGTTAAAAATCTTATACTTCTATTTACATCATGCTAATTGAGAACAAATTAGTAGTAATAGTCTTATTACTTGCTTCCTTGTAAGTAGATGCGAAATAAGGGAATACCATAAGGTGATAGTCAGAAGCTGGTTGCTATGTGAATGAAACTCCTTTGTTTGTATGGAGAGGAGTTGACAAATTCCTGTATGAGAAAATTAAGTTTTCAAAGGTGAAACCAAAAACAAGGAATATCTCGAAAACGATCAACTCCACGAAAAAAATGTATGCAACATAAATTGTGTGTTTTAATTTACTCTACATTTTTTGTGAAGTAAGTTTTTGCCCAGCTCTTACGGTTTAGCAGTTATGCAAAATTTCGTAAAATTCACCCAGAATAAAGTAATCTTCAGAGGCTATTCCTAGAAAATTCAAATTATACATTTTATTTGTCAGGTAAATATCTTTAATATACGATATTTTAATCAAAATCGTTTGAGCCATTTTTAGAAAATCAAAAATTTTGAAAAACGTTCCATGCAAAGGGTAGTTTGGGGTGGGGGAATTTTTCTCAAAATCTTCGTGTCATATCCCTGGAAGATACTAAACTTAAATACTCAGTTTGGTATTTTAGCGACTTTTCGTTTTTTGAGTTATCGTGTGCACAGACACACGGACACACACACACACACATACACACACATGGACCTTTTTCTGAAAATACATTTTTTGGATGCAGGGGACCCTAAAACATATATATCCGATGAAATCTCTGCATCGAATACACTATGTACATAGTACGTGTAGAGAAAGTGGGTAGCATAGTTCAAAACTGAAGAATTGGTTAAATACTAAGCTTGGTATATCAATTTGGTATCTTCCAGGGATGTGACACAAAGATTTTCAAGAAAATGCCCTCATTTCCAACTACCCTTTACATTCTGATTTTTTCAAAAATGGCTCTAAGTATTTTTATTGAAATGACAAATGTTTAAGATGGATTCAGCTACAATAATTGACACCACACATTTCTAAACATTGTCCATAAGGTATCCCTGGATGATTAATTCAACAAGTTGCTTGATTTATGATGGAGAAAATACAAATAAAAATGAAATTAATTAATATATTTACCATGATGTAGATTTTTTGAAATTTATATCTTTAATTTTATGGAAATAACCTCTGAAGAACTTTTCATTTTGGATAATTTTGTATAATTTTGCATAAATGTTAAACTGTAAGATATAGACCAAAAATTTACTACACAAAAAAATGTGAAAACCTAATTACCACTTACAATTTACATCATATATATTTATTGTAAAATTAAATGTCTTTGAGATGTTCCAAGTTACTGGTTTCCTTTTTAAGCTACTTAAACTTTTCTGAAACTGCAAGACATCTTTGTTTTCGTCTTTTATTTGTTCACTCCTATCAAGCAAAGAGAATCGAATGTGAATTGTTTTGCATAGTGACAGCTTCTATAAAAACTGCCTATCGCTTTATCCCAGTATTCTCTTTAGATATTTTCCTTCTGCTTTAAAGGAAGCAAAGAGCAAGATCAATTTTGGTAATGTTCATCTTGATTACCATGATGTAGATAAAAGAATAAACACTTGTAGTAAACGTCTATTTGTGCAACAGCTAGAGAAAATCATGTGGAATGGAACACATCAGATTTTACTTTCTCTACACGTACATGCACGTAGCGTATAGAGAAGGTATTGCAATGCACCCAAAAATTCGATTGCGAGATTTCACCGGAAATACATGCTTTAGGTGCCCCTGAATCAAAAAGAATTAATTTTTAGAAAAAGGTCCATGTGTGTGTGCGCGTGTGTGTGTGTGTGTGTTGTTTGTGGACAGTATAACTCAAAAACGAAAATACCGTGACACAACAAACTTGGTATTTAAGTTTGGTATTTTCCGAGGATGCGACACGAAGATTTTTAAGAAAACTTCGCCATTCTAAACTGTCATGTAACATTTCCCGAAATGTTTATTTTCTCAAAAATGGCTCTAACGAATTTTATTAAAATATCTTATATTTCAGATAGTTTTGTGACAAATGAAATGTGTATCTTGAATTTTCTGGGAATAGCATCTGAAGTCCTCCTCATTTTGGATGACTTTTGTGTAACTGGCAATCCGTAAAAAATATAGGAAAATTTACTACACAAAAATTTAGATCTCATTAAAAACTTACAATTTATGTGATATACATTTTCTTTCGAGGACTTAACCGTTTTCGAGATCTTCTGTATTATATTGATTTCAATTTTAACCAGATTGATTTCTATCTTTAATTTTTAATAAATATCTTAGTACATTAGGACCAATTATTTCAAATAATTTTACTGATATTGAATTTTATTAATTTGACTATTTTGGCAGAAGAATGTGTAACAGATTAAGAATATTCAAATAGGATTAATAATTATAAGCAGTAAAATGGCGGGAGATTTATTAACAACAATATTAATATGTTTAATTTAATTTTATTTATTTTTGTGATAGTAGAAGTAGACTTTTTTACTTTATTAGAGCGGAAAAATATTAGAATATATTCATCTTCGTAAAGTTCCTAAATTTCCTTCATCGTAATAATATTAACCATTTGTTTTAATGAAATTGGTATTGAAGGCCTGGATTTTACACAATTAGATCTTCTCTTACGATTCTTATTTTTAATTTTTGGTGTTGAAATTATGCTTGTAGGTTGCAAAATGATCTAAATAATTATAGAGGAATAAGTCTTCTGAGCTGCGCAAACGATCAACAGCAGTTCAACAGCAAACGCTTTTAGAGTGGCTGTACGGAGAGCCGTTTTTTCGAATTGGCATGCGGAGTGGTCGGCTCTCCGTGGTAATAAGCTGTGAGAACAGGTGAAGGACCTCCATGTCAACTGAGTAACCTCCTCTCGTTTATCCCGCCGGGAGGAGGTAGATCTAGCTCGGCTACGAATTGGCCACTGTATTTTTACTCACCGTTGCCTTTTTAACCGCGAATCTGCTCCTGTCTGTGCGCTCTGTGGGGAGGCACAGTCAGTTCGTCATGTGTTGCTGGAGTGCGGTCACCTGGCACGCATTCGGTCATCTATGGGCATGCCGGCCTCTCTTGCCGAGGTCCTGGCAGGTAACCCAAGAGCAGTGGATAGGGTTTTTAAATTTTTAGCAAAAGTGTCTTTTACCTTGAGGTTTTAGTGTGATAGCAGATTTTTTAACTCTTAGCTAGCTCTTTTAGTTTTAAAGTGTTAGTTATAGGTGGAGTTTTATATCCAGCTCTGGTTACAGGGCTGGACAGTTCTTTTACTTCTGTTCTCTACTCTTTTAGCTCTACTTTTACCTTTGTTGGATTTTTTGCAATGGTGTTTTCTTACTGCCTATTGCCAAGTTTTAATCATAAGGGCGCTAATGACCTCGGCAGTTGAGCGCCCTTAAACACCATCAGCATCATCATCCATCATCATCATCAGTTATTATTTAAAATCTATAATATGTTAATTTAGAGAAAGAAAAACCTGGGAATATCATGCAGCGCTAATATCTTTAGTTTAAACGAATTTTAGAAAAAAATGAAGTCAATTTAGAGACTCACACTGCTTTTGTTGACTTTGAAAAGGCGTTTGATTTGATGAGCAGATAATATATGGAAAGCATTGGACAAATGAGTGTACCCCGGGCACATTTTAAAGGTTATTAAAATCATATATATATATACACACATAAAGTACTAAAGTTATTAAACATTTAGGCTCATCATAATCGGAACCGATCATAACAAACCAAGGAGTAAGACAAGGATGTATCCTGTCACCTATTTTATTTAATATATACATAGATGATCTTATAAAATATGGAAAAGAGAAGGAATTCCATTGAATAGAGATTCATATGTAAACAAGTGTTATACGCAGATGATATCGCAATATTAGAGAACAGCGAAAGAATTTGATTTTATCAAAAAATTTGATCAATATATCATATATTAAAGACATTTATATGGCAAATAAAATGTATATCTTGAATTTTCTGGTAATAGCCTCTAAAGACGTCTTTATACTGGATGAATTTTGCTGAATTTTGCGTAACTTGTAAACCGTACGAGATGGAGAAAAACTTACTACACAACAACATGTAGATTACGTTAAAACACACCATTTATATCATATACGTTTTTTTCGTTGAATGGTCATTTCTGAGATATCCGTTTTATTCGTTTCAGATTTAAAATACTTAAAACAGTTTCACACGGAGAGTGCCAAACACTTCATCTAGTGCATTCTCTAATTTTCCTTCTACTTACAAGGAAGCAAGTAATTAAGACAATTTCTGTTAATGTATGCTCAATTATCATAAAGTAGAGTATGCTTTTTAACAATAATTATTACAGCAGTGTAGAGAAAGTCATGTGAATGGAACACATACAATTTTTATGTTTTATTGATAGGGCTAATAACAATTGCCGGAGTAAAGGGATATCTTGAAACAGACAAGGAAGAATGCAAATCAATGAGGAATGGTGTGTTCCCGATGACATCCAGACTGATCTATATACACCAATGCAATGGAAAGATATAGTCAAACAAATCTGGTGCATATTGCTAGAACATAAATTCCATCAAGATTATCTGTGTTTGACGTAACTGCTGTAGGGCATTGACTCCAGTAGCATGCGTACCATATTGTTGAATTGGAAAGGCTATCTGTTCAAAGCAGAAGTCTGTTCAAGTTCAAGTCTGCAGTCAAATGTGCCTATGGTAAAGAACGGGGAGGGCCCAAGTAAATTAACCGGTGTGATGGCACACTTGGATACTGGCGGGATTGCATTTCATTCTAGGTGCAACTATTTTTCTCCTTTTTATTAAACATGAAGAACGTAATCCATGAGTAATTACTAAAACAAAAGGTATATAAAATCCTCAAATATTTAATGTTATTAATCTTCATATTACCAATCCTGTATTAGCTACAGAAAAATAATAAATTAAAGTTTATATGTACTTAACTTTAACATATTAATCTAACTAAAAACCCTCCAAACTACATTGTTACAAAAGCATTCATCTTTTTTTACAGTACAAAGCAGTTATAAATAGCCTAATGCTAATGTTGAATGTTAGTGTAATACGAAATTAGAAGTAAATCTTGTGTGTTACATTCACATGATTTTCTCTACATCTCTGCAACAAATTATTCTATTTACTTCATCTAATCGAGAAAAAATTAACAGAAATAGTCTTATTACTTGCTTCCTTGTTGGTAGAAGCGAAAAAAGGGGGTACCATAGGTTAAAGTGATAATCAAAAGCTAGTTGCAATGTAACTGAAGTTCCTTTGTTTGTATGGACATGAGTTGACAAATTCCTGTATAAGAAAGGTATAAGTTTTTTATAGCTGAAACCAAAAACAATGAATATCTCAAAAACAATCAATTCCACGAAAAAATGTATAGGATATATATTGTGTGTTTTAAGGTGCTCTACATGTGTTGTGTGGTAAGTTTTTATCCATCTCTTACGGCTTAGCAGTTATGCAAAATTCCGTAAAATTGACCCAGAATAAAGTAGTCTTCAGAGGCTATTCCCAGAAAATTCAAAATATACATTTTATTTGTCAGGTAATTATCTTTAATATACAATATTTTAATCAAAATCGTTAGTCATTTTTTAGAAAATCAAACACACGGACCTTTTACTGAAAATACTTTTTTTGGATACAGGGGACCCTAAAACTTATATTTTCGGTGAAATCTCGGTATCGAATTTTTGGGTGAAGTGCAATACCTTTTCTATACACTATGTACATACCACGTATAGAGAAATTAAAAAAGTCCATTTAAAATACTAAAATGCTTACTAATCATGTTTGTTGAATATATGCACCTCCATGCAATTAAGGACTAAATTCCTCAACTGACTCGCATGTTTCCTGGTAAACCACAAGGTAATCTCAAATTAGTTTGAGATAACAAACCCAGATGGCAATTTAAAATGTCGTAAGTACTTTAATTTCTGGGCTTCATTATTTAGCCAACTATTATTAGGTAAATTAGTGTTTAGTTTTTTTTTTTACGCAAGCCGTGTGTAGGACAGAAGTTGGATATGAAATTGGATTTTTCAGTCTATCACTACCTATCTATGAATATACTTATAAGTTATATTGGCAGGGTTTAATAAAAATTCCAAAGTAAAGTAAAGTGATTTATTGAAAAAGACATACAAGAATGCAAGTCAATGAGGAATGGTGTGTTTCCGATGACATCCAGACTGATCTATATACAGCAATGTAATGGAAATATATAGTCATGCTCTCTCTGGTGCACATTGCTAGAACAAATTCTATCAGTATTATCTATGTTTGAGTAACTGCTGTAGGGCATTGACTCCAGTATCATGTGGACCTCTATTATTGAACTGAAAATACCATGCATTCAAAGCCGGGTTCAAGTCTCAGCGATAGCAGTCAAATGTGCCTATGCTAAAGGACGGGAAGGGCCCAAGTAAAATATCCGGTGTGATGACACGCTTTTTTATTTAAAACAACACTACAGGTTTGTTGCAAAAATATTATCTATTTTTACAATAAAAGATATATAGAAATAGCCTAATGTTGATGCTGAAGGATAGAGTGATATGAAATTAGCATAAAAGTCCTTTGAAAATACTAAAAGTGTTGACAATTCATGTTTGTTGCGATGCAACACCAAGCAATTACGGGTTAAATTCCTCTACTGAATGTTTCCTGGTAAAGCACAAGGAGACCTAAATTATTTTGTGATGAAATTTCCCAAAGGCGACTTACAAATCGCAAGTTAAGTTCCGGACTTCATTGTTATTAGGTCAACTAGTGTTAATTACTTTTCTATACGCACTATGTACATAGTGTATAGAGAAAGTATTGCACTCCACCCAAAAATTCGGTACCGTGATTGCCCCAAAAATACATGTTTTAGGGTCCCCAATGTCCAAAAAAAGCATTTTCACAAAAAGGTCCGTGAGTGTGTGTGTGTGTGTGTGTACGTGTGTCTGTGAACACGATAACTCAAAAACGAGAAGTCGGTAAAATACCAAACTTGGTATTTAAGTTTAGTATTTACCAGGGATGCGACACGAAGATTTTGAGAAAAATCCCCCAACCCCAACTACCCTTTACATGGAACTTTTTTAAAAAATTTTGATTTTCTCAAAAATGGCTCTAACGATTGTGATTAAAATTTCGTATGTTAGAGATATTTACTTGACAAATAAAATGTATATCTTGAATTTTCTGGGAATAGCCTCTGAAGAGTAGTTTATTCTGGATGAATTTTACGGCATTTTGAATAACTGCTAAACCGTAAGAGATGGACAAAAACTTGCTACACAAAAAATTTAGAGCACATTAAAGCACACAATTTATGTTATATACATTTTTTTCGTGGAGTTCGTCGTTTTTGAGACATTCCTTATTTTTGGTTTCTGCTATGAAAAACGTAGACTTTTCTCATACAGGAACCTGTCAACTTCTATCCATATAAACAAAGGAACTTCATTGCTATAACAACCAACTTTTGACTATCACTTTAACCTATGGCTGTCCCTTATTTCGCTTTCACTTACAAGGAAGCATGTAATAAGGCTATTTCAACTAATTTTTTCTGATTAGCATAAAATAAATAGAAGTATAATCTTTTTAGGAATAATTTGTTGCAGGGATATAGAGAAAGTCATGTGAATGGTACACATCAGATTTTTTATAGTTTTTTTCACACAAGCCATGTGTAGCACAGGGGTTGGATATGACATTGCATTTTTCAGTCTGCCACTACCTATGCAATTAGTAAGTTATTTTGGTGGGGTTTAATAAAAATTGTGGGATGCCTTCAAACAGACATATATGACTGCAATAGTGTGTTCGCGATGACATCCAGACTGATCCATATACACCAATGTAATGGAAAGATATAGTCACACCTCTCTCTGGTGCACATTGCTAGAACATAAATTCCATCAATATTATCTGTGTTTGACGCAACTGCTGTAGGGCATTGACTCCAGTATCATGCGGACTTCTATTGTTGAACTGAGGCCAATTTCTGAGAGGAGCGATTACCATTAATAATGTTCTGTGACGAAGCCACATTTTATGTTCCGCCAGAACGTGTAGGGCTGGTGTATAGCGGAGTAAAAGTTCATAAAGGCATATTCCAACACGTCCCCGTATAGCGTCTGATAGGTATTGCAGCAGTATGTGGAATAAAATACTTTCACAAATCAGATAATATAGTAATGCATGTGGCAAATCTATTTCACATGTATTTTTCCATGTCAAATGGTTCAGAAATGGGATATAATAGAATAATAAAATTTACTGCTCCTATAATTCTAGATATTCCTGCAAGGTGTAAGGAAAAAATAGTTAAAACTGCTGCTGCTTTACTTGAATTGTTTGACTACTCCATAACACAAGTTGTGAGCCAGATATATTATCTGCCTGAACAATAAATGCAGACGGCCACGAGTGGAAGCTTGCGTAAACACACACGGATAAGCGGTTTTACGTCTTCACTCCCGGTGCATGTCCTTTACAGATCTCTAATACTGGATGTAGCAGCTGATTCTCTTACAGTAGACAGGTTGGAATCAGATCAAAATGCAAACACCGCCACGCATAGTCATATGATCACAAAGTAAACAATTAATACATATTATCGATAAAAAAAAACTGATGTGTACCATTCACATGAATTTCTTTACATCTCTGTATAAAATTATTGTATAATAGCTTATGCTTCAATTTACTTCATGCTAATTGAGCAAACATTAGCAGAAATGGTATCATTACTTGCTTCCTTGTAAGTAGAAGAGAAATTAGTAAATATGTTATAGTGATAGTCAAAAGCTCTATGGATACGCGTTGACAAATTTTTGTATGAGAAAAGTTCAAAATGTTTAAAGCTGAAACCAAAAACAAGGAACATCTCAAAAACAATCAACTCCGCGAAAAAACTTATATAATATACATTGTGTGTTTTAACTTCCTCTACATTTTTCATGTGGTAAGTTTTTCTCTATTTCTTACGGTTTAGCAGTTAAGCAAATTTCCGTAAAATTCATCCAGAATAAAGTAGTCTTCAGAGGCTCTTCCCAGAAAATTCAAGATATACATTCTATTTGTCAGGTAATATATCATTAATATACGATATTTTGATCAAAATCGTTAGAGCCATTTTTGAGAAAATCAAAATTTTTGACAAAAGTTCTATGTAAAGAGCAGTTGGGGGTGGGGGATTTTCTTGAAAATCTTCGTGTCGCATCCTTGTAATATACCAAACTTAAATACCAAGTTTGGTATTTAACGGTCTTTTCGTTTTTTTTGTTTTTGTTTTTTTTTAAAAACAGTAACGGAGTCTTATCAGGACTCCGGTACTGTATCCCTATTTACATTTCCCCCCGTAGGTTTTACTGATTACTGGTTTAGTAATTTTACTGTTTCTTTTACAAACATATACACATTGCACAAACATATAACATCCATGCCCAAGGCGGGACTCGAACCCACGAAGCACCAAAGTGAGACGCTTTAGCGAGCGTGGCCATGGGGACCGGCTAAACATATAACATCCATGCCCAAGGCGGAACTCGAACCCACGATCCCCTGCCCAGGAAGCACCAAAGCGGGACGCTGTTTTTGAGCTATGCTGCCCACAGACACTCACAGACAGGCAGGCAGACAGACAGACAGACAGACAGACAGACAAGCTCACGGACATTCTTCTAAAGTTGTTTTTATTTGGATTCATGGGGTCTCAAAATATGTATTTCCGGTGAAATCTCGGTATGTAATTTTTGGATGCTTACAACACCTTCTCTATACACTGTACATATAGTAGTGTAGAGAACGTAAAAATATAACGTTTAACGTATTTGGGATCAATTAATGCATTCCTGTTTAAGTATGCTGTGCTAACGTTTTAAGGGTCAGGCTGTACTGCACTATATTCCAGCCTTCTCTGCCGCTCTAAACCGTGTCATGCTACACCAGCGACCTCCCCTAAAACTGCATTCTTTCATCAGACAGGTGGTAGCTATTTCCACTGACGTCACGCATTATTGGGATAAACAAAACCTCACCAAAATCTTCATAACGGCTTACGCGACTTCGTAGGAAAAGTACAAACTATTCATTCTTTCGCCTTTCGGCGGGCCACCATGAGAAGAACTCCTGGTGTCGAGCACAAAATTTGCCGAGGGACTGACCATCTTAGACCACAATGAAGTTTCGCTGCGTAGCAGCCAAGGGTAAATAAAAGTAGGATTTTTTCGGTTTGGACAAAATTGTTTTTCTTTTTTGATAGTGTTTAACGTCCACTTTTACTGCCAAAGCACCGCAGGCGATGACACTGGTGATAGACAGACAGACAGACAGATAGATACTTTATTTCACTGCTTAGGGTGTGGCCCAGTGGCAGCGCTGTCAATGTAATAATACAATGGACAATACAATTGTGTTAAATAAACAATAATGTGGGTAATACCCTGTTAAAATGCCAATGACATCATAGTATACTAATATATACATAATTGTAACAACAGTAATAATAACGCAATATTTTTATTTACTATCCTGACTATAAATCACTCTTCTTTAGTCTCTTTTTAAAACTATTTACACTTTGAGGCAAAGTCTCCAGTAAATCTGCAGGTATTTTGTTCCATTCGTTTATTGTTCTATTTGTGAAGGAAGATTTACCTAAGTCTGTTTTCTGTTCCCTATTTCTTATTTTTTCCGAGTGATCATTCCTCCCACAGTATAATGGCTTTAATAATCGTTTGGATATGTCTTTCCATGCAGGTTCCCCCTTATAGGGTCTAAAAATTGCACATAGCCTTGCTCGTCTCCTACGTTTTTCAAGTGTTTCCCAGGAAGTAGCAGTGCTGGTATGATTTTTGAATCGTTTACTTCTGTCTCCAAATTTAGCTGCTCTTTTTTGAACTCTCTCTAGTGCCAGTTTTAGCCCCACTCGATACGGATCCCAGCATGCAGCACTATATTCTAATATTGGTCGAACTAAAGAAGTTTATGCCAAATTTCGCGACTTTCCACTGCTGCGTTTTAAAATCCTCATTACGAAATGGAACGCTTTGCACGCCTTCCCAGTGATCGAGTTTACATGAAGATGGAGCACCGGTGGAATGCTATGGCAGGGGCAACCGGATAACCCGGAGAAAACCCGCCCCTGCGCCGCTTTGTCCATCACAAATCTCGCATACGGTCGCTTGGGATCGAACCCGGCCCGGCCCGTCTAGGTGAGAGGCGAGTGGTCTAACCACACGGCGCGGCCCTTGCCTTTGGAAATTCAAGGTGTGGGAATGTAGGATAATTCAGAGGCTTCTCTCCAGTTGGAGACGCATTTGTGTTTTATTGTTTTACTGTTGCCCTGTCAGAGAGGATATGTTTCATTGTTGTATTTTTAAACAGTAATATTAACGTTGTTTCTCCACACAAGCCGTATGCAGAAAATGAAGTTCCCGTAATCCTATCCAACTATATTAATGTTTTTAATGTGCATGGAATACTATTGAAAATGCGCTAACAAGGTCAAAGTCATTAATCCGATTAATAAGTCATTAAGCATTGCTAGGATCTTACATGCTTCTATCCCTTATGGACAGGGTGCTGTTCTATTCTCTGTGGTTCATGCTCAGATTTTTGAGCGTCGTTTTTAAATTATTCGTTGTGAAAACAAGGACCTATCAATGCTTAAATTTAATTATTCTGATTAATGTGTTATGGATATAGTTTTATTTTACGTCTTAGGTGTGTCAATGTCTCAACGCAAAGGAACATTCCATTAGAGATTTGTGTTTATCATCAGTTGATAGTCCCTCTTTTCCTAGGGGCGGCATTTACTCACAAAATATGAAATTCTAGTCCAAGTTGCCCCCTTTTCATCACGTGGTAAGATACTTCCGTAATTACAGGTCACTATTGCGGGAGTAAGTATAGATACAAAGGGGCACTCGAAAGAGCATTAAGCATAAGTTTAGCTCTCACTATAGTGTTTTATGGATTTAGTTCTGTTTCCACATTTTATTATGTGGCAGTGTTCGCACTCCCGGTCACATAGTGAATATATATAGTTTTCATCCGGTTGGTGTACTCTTTGTGTTCTGCATATCTCGTTGTAGAAGCCATGAATGGCAAGTTTGGTTACCCTTGCAGGCCTCTGTCCACTTACGTCACGGAGCTTGCGCCATAGAAGTCTGGATTGATGTCCTCCCGTTTACTGCGTAGTGTCTCTTGTAATGGGTAAGTAGATGACAACAATTGCTCCGACCTGCGGTCTTTTATAAAGAAGCAATCCCTGGCGAGTACATAGACCAACCTTCAGGATGAACGTTTCTCAACTCCTAAGACTCTCTTCAGGAATCGTACTTTTACGTTTTCCAATCTTGCGAGCTCATTAGCTTCTCCCAAATTAGGTTCTATGCCATAAGAGGCTATCGGTTTTATGACTGCATGGAATAATGACATTGCTGTGGTCAGGGAGAGCTTGCTGAAGTTTTGAAATCTGTGTATCATGTGTCTTTGGTTCTAGCATATTTCTGTCCACTTCTGGGTCTCTGCGCTTGCGCCATAGACATCTGGATCAACGTCCTCCCGTTTATTGCGTCGTGTTTCTAGGTGTGCTTGGTATGGACCAGTAGATGACAGCAATTGCTCCGACCTGAGGTCTTCTATAAAGGAGCTTTCTCTGGCCAGTACATAGACCAACCGTGAGAGTAAAAGCTTCTCAACTCCTAAGTCTCACTTCAGGAATCGTAGCTTCACATTTTCTAATCTTGCAAGGTCGCTTCTCCCATATTAGTTCTATGTCATAAGAGACTATTGAAATAATGACATTGCTGTGGTTAGTAAGAGTTTCCTGACGTTTTGAATTCTGTTTATGGTCTTTGTGGCTGTCGTTGCTCTTATATATTGTAGGAATTCATGGTCGGTTGTAAGGTTACACCTAGGTAATGAAAGTTGTAACTTAGTAATGTTACCTAGTAACATTAAAATTGTGTAAAATGCCTTACTTTTATGTATGCACTAGAGAATCTGTTAATTGGATGATTATAAATAGCAACATTCACCACTTACTATGTTTGTTATGTTTTTGATTTAATTGTCTTTTCACAGAAGCCATGAGTAGAACAGAGTTGGATAGGTATAGTCAGACTGAACAATTCAATGCCATAACCGGAATTTGAACCACGGATCTCCCGGTCTCTAGCCGGTTGCCCTACCACTGAGCTACCATGGCAACATGCCGACAAGCATTGAATTTCTCAACTGTCTCGCATGTTTCCTGGTAAACCATAAGGTGATCTCAAATTATTTTTGAGATGACAATCCTAATAGCGACTTACATTTGTAGCATTGCGATCACAATATGTGATTAACAGGAAATATGCAAGTCAGTTGAGAAATTCAATGCTATGCAAGCTTTATTGCCATGGTAGCTCAGTGGTAGAGGAACCGGCTAGAGACCGGGAAATCCGTAGTTCACCTCCCGGCTGTGGTATTGAATTTTTCAGTCTGACTCTACGTTTCTACTCTTGTGTATTTGTTACGTTACATTGTCCCTTTTCTCTTGCATTTCATAGACCAATCTCGTAGTAATTCATGCAGCAAACACTCCGCAGTAAAACTGAATGAATTACACCTCTGACACCACTTTTAAGATCCCTCAATATCAGAAAAATCCCATAACAACATTGGAAATTTATCCAGAGGCTTTCTACCCCAGATAGCAATTTTATCACCAGAAGGACTGTCATGAACACATGTTAGTGAATCTACCTAAAAGAACGCGTGTAACTATTTATCGGGTTGTATTGCATTTAGGAAAACAGACAACTGTAACGTATCAAAGACATTAGGTACTGTTAGACATGTAGATGTTCTGGCAATTCCATATGGCGGTTAGAATATCCAGCGAAAAAACCGCAGAATGTAATTGAGTATGAGAGGGCAAAACGCTTTTATTGTGCTGGTGTCTTCCCCTTCAGCGATTTTTAGATTAATTAAAATATTTTGCACAGTGACCATGATACGTCATTGTGACGCTTTGACATGCATAGCACAATGCATCCCATTATGACGGCT
The DNA here is from genome assembly GCA_030762935.1 of Hymenopus coronatus. Taxonomy (NCBI): domain Eukaryota; kingdom Metazoa; phylum Arthropoda; class Insecta; order Mantodea; family Hymenopodidae; genus Hymenopus; species Hymenopus coronatus. The sequence goes on from CM060884.1 coordinate 64,308,168, forward strand.
TCGCTTTATGTTTTGCTCGTTCATTTTTTGATTTCCTCTTTCCATTGCACGGATCTCGTTTGTCTGTCCATTCATGCGCGAAGAATTGATTTACAAACAACGGTTTTCATTTAAAATGATTGCTGGACCAGTCTTGAAAGTAAAAAAAAATGAGAGATATGCTCGCCGAAAAACAAAATGACTTTTCTTATTGCATCGTCAACATAGCGATATTAATTTAATTATAGCAGAAGTCGTTTTGGTTTGTATTATTCCTTTAGCAGTTGGAATTATTCTCTACATCTGTCTCTCTTTTCTCCCTCTCTTTGTCTTTAAATCCACACAAATAAATAGAGAAAAGTTATATTGTTTTTATATTCAGAGTGGAAGATAACTTATTAAATAGGGGTATTATAAACCGAAATAAAGGGTGTCTCAAATGTGTCTCTACGGTGAGAAGATGTTCTAGAATTTCTAGAAGGGGAAAAGTTAGAAATGAGATTATAAAGGAAAATAAGACTATAAGGAAAATTATTATCCGGGCATGTAGGCCGTGGTCTACTGGGCTCCTCCTTCTTCATCTTCCCAGACGTTTCATCTGCGGCTGCGGCAGACATCTTCACTGGCAGTGCGATCGGAGTGTCCTGGTGGAGGTCTCAACAGCGACTGTGCTGTTAGCTTTTTTTCTGGGGGGAACAGGAATAAAGGATATAAGGATAACAGGTCAATAAGGTATTTGGAAAGGATAAGAGAAAATGGGAGAGAAAGGATTTGATTCTGTGGTGTCTCTATTTATTGGGATAACATTAGTGTAATGGGGCTCAGTACCGCCTAAGCAAACCGTGTATTCGTGGGTGCTTACTTGGGTTGGTCGGAATTCCGACAATGGAGGGTAGGTATTACGCCTTGACCTAAGCCCAGACGTATACCTATATCTTGAGGTGTAGACTTTAGTTAATGTTGGTGATAGTGCTGTGGTGTGGATGTGTATATGTGTAGGGGTAGCCATAGTTAATTACGATATGGACTTCCCTTTTTGTAGCGCGTGGTATCTCCTGTAAACGGCGGAGGATTGTGTGGATCTAATGCCCTGATTAAAATGTTCTGGCTTTCTATGATGTATGTCGTGATCAGATTTTTTGCCTTCTCCTGAGCATCAAGGCTGGCAAGGTGGTTTTCTGACGAGCAGCTTGATCTGATTTGTGAGTGTGTCTTCGAGTGCTGTGATTCGTGTCGGCAGATTCAGGGTTTCGGCACGAAGGTCCAGCGTTGGTCTCCAAGCTTGCTGCGATGATGATGTTGGTTGTCCTGGAGATAAGCGTTGTTGTGTGTAGGCCTGGCTGGGCGGCGGAGTTGGCTATTCAGATGAGGCGTGTGTTGCAGAGTTGGCGCGCATGCTCCCTGGTAGACGGTAGTTACCTACGCGTTGGCTTGCTTGCGTGTCCGTTGGAGCTGGCTTTGGGTACAGTGGGCAGCGAGACTGTCCAGTGTAGTGGTCAGACCTGCAACAGGTGGCGCAAAAACTTTTGCGCTTGGTCAGGTCGTGGTGCTGGCAGGCAGACGTCAACTCCGGGGTGCCACAATAGTAGCAGCGTGGCGGCGCAGAGCAATCCTCCATTGCGTGCCCGTAGAGACAACAACGGCGGCACGGCGGAGTCCAAAAAGTTCTGTTGGCTTAGAAGCGCAGCGTGAAACCAAAAAGGTCCACGCGCGTATGGAGAGCAGCGTCGTAATGTGCTTTGTCCCGAAAGACTAGTCGTACAAGTGGAGTAGGTCCGCTCCTGGTAACAATCCTAGTGGCATTCAAGAGTGAGGGCCAGTGATGTCGAAGTTGTTACAGGAGCAGCTGTGGGGCCAGGTGTCTATGTACCCCTGTCGCGACGGCACTGTAGTGGCCGTGACATTTGGATGTGTTGACTGCATTCTGACTTGAAGTGTCGGTAGTTGCGCTGCTGTCCGGCGGAGGCGTGAAGGTCATGATGGTGGCAGTGCAGGTCTCCGTGGCTGGTGTTGCTATGTTTTCGCCGTGTCTATTCTCAGCTTCGATGAGTGTAGGCTGTGTCGGTGGAGCGCTAGTGGGCGGCTGGGAGGTCTGCGCTGAAGCCGTGTCACTCAAGTCGGCACTCGCGGAGTCGTAGGCGAAAGCAATGTTGGATGGCTCTTCATCCGGTTGCGGTTGTTTCTGCCTCCTATTGCCTTTACCCATGTCGGTGTAGCTCTTTACTCTACGGCGACCAGAGGCGAAAGACCAAGGGTTGCGGTATATATACCGGTCGCTGGCCGGAGAGCTGGCTGTGACTGGTTCGGGTTGATGCTGGGCTGGTGCTTCGTTTTTCTGACGTATGTTTGGTGTGGGAGGAATCCTTGGTTTTGACCTTTGTTAATGCTGTTGTCCATATTCTGTTTAGTTTCAAACCTTCTTCTTTACGGTTCATGTTATTTTCATGTTTGTATATTTCAATGGCTTCTCGGTATAAACGAGAATGAAAGTGTGAAGTTGAAGTCAGTACTTCTGTATTATCAAACTGAATGATGTGCTCTCCTTTTTTAAGACTAGCGTGTTCTGCTATTGCTGACTTTTCTGTTTGGCCCAGGACACTTCAATCACACTGCCACTGAAGATGTCTGCCGCAGCCGCGGACGAAACGTCTGGGAAGATGAAGAAGGAGGAGCCCATTAGACCACGGCCTACATGCCCGGATAATAATTTTTCTTATACTGACACCGGCCGTGAAAGCCTACAAATTTCAATGAAAATAAGACTGTTAGAAATTGAATTTTAGATTTTATTGCAATTAAAACAGCATAGATTTGCTTAACTAAAGAACATGAAAGACTATCCAAATGAATAATGGAGTGTGTGCCAACAGGAATGAGGAAAAAGGAGGAACGCATAGCACGTGAATTCAAGAATTAGAGAATGGATTAGGAAGTTAAGGAGGCAAGACAAAGAAAGTGATGCGATAGTCTTGGGTGTCGTTAATGAACTATACCGAAATATTTTCACAGAATATGTACATTACTTAAATAAGTAATTTGAGATGGGAGACTTATGGTCTGTTTATTGAAATGTCGAAGTAACGGCTATAACTTTCTGAGGTGCCAGTACGCCACTGGCTAATTTATCAACCATTCGAGAGCATAACACAAAAAACGAAGGGACATATTACAGCGTACCTCTCTAGCGTAGTGGTTATGATACTGGCTTTCAAGTGAAAGTTCGGGTCCGAGTTCGGGTCTCGTTCACGTATCGCGGCACTTCGTCTGGAATGAAAAAAAAATAATAATAAAATATTTACTCAATGACAGGAATCAAACTCATAACCTTTGGGATAGCAGCTTCCCCGTTACGCTTTAAGTCACCACAGCAGTTGTAAAAACGCCTCCAGAGTAGGTTACCTCAAGAACATAGTTAATGAAGCTCAGTGTCGCACTGTCAAGTGATTAGTTGGAGATTTTACAGATTTTTGCGACATTAATTCTTGAGAACGCAAGTAACGAGCTGGTATAAATCGATATTTCTATACTCGGGCAGCAGTTTTAAGGACATTCTAAGCCATTTTTTCAACCTGCTTTGCTTTAACACCGACTTAACAGCAGCTGATACCCACACGTTTAACGCTATTTAGCTGCGTAATGTTTATCCGGGAACCATGCATCACCGATCTCAAATTACTTATATCAGTAACGTGCACAATCTCGCAAATTATTTCGGTGTAGTTCATTAACACTCTGTGTGTGTGTGCGTGTGTGTGTATGCGCGTATATATATAGAGTGTCCCAGAATTTGACCGCATAAATTGACTGGATTTCAGAGAGGACCTAGATAAACATTTGAAACAGAAAATCTATTGTCCATTTTGCCAAATGTAAAAGTAAATTAATGTTTTCTGGATTGCACATCAGTGGCCAGAAATTAAAAGAATCTATGAATGCTATTTTCATTCAGAATGTCTTATTTATATACCAGTACTCGAAGGAATGCTATATATATGCAATATTTAAAATTATTGGATTTGTAGGTTTGGCAAAACTGCCACTTTGAGGGCGTGCACGCCTCTGATAACAGTTCCATTGATTTCGGATCATACGTAATTAGCTAGAGCTTCCCTCCAAAACGATGGGCTTTTGGCGGTTATTTGGTATAGCACCTCTCTCTAAAGTGTCCATTTTTACTTTCTCTACACGTACTATATACTAAGGTAGAAATGGTATTGTATTGCACCAAAAAAATCAGTACCGAGATTTCACCGAAAATACATTCCTTGGGACCCAATAAGTACAAAGAAAGCACTTCTAGACAAAGGTCCGTGAGTGTGTGTGTCTTTGGACAGAGGAGCTCAAAAACGAAAATGCCTTTAAATACCAAACTTAGTATTTAAGATTAAGATTAATTTTATTTTCGAAAATGCTTATATTTTCAAAAATGGCTTTTACGATTTGGATTGAAATATCGTACATTAAAGATATTTACATGACAATAAAATGTGTATCTTGAATTTTCTGAGAATAGACTCTAAAGACCTCTTTTTTGGAATGAACTCTACGTAACTGGTAAACAGTAAGAGATACAAAAAAACTACCACACAAAACATGTAGATCTCGTCAAAACACACAATTTATGTTATGCGCATTTTCTCCTGGAGTTGACCGTGTTTAAGATATTCCTTGTTATTGATTTCAGCTTTAAAATAGTTATATTTTTCTCATAAGGAACTTGCCAAAACCTGGCCACGCAAAGAATCTGATTTCCATACCATTTCCATTTCAGTTACTCTAACCACGGAACTTCCATGGCAGAATGCAGATAAAGAATTAAATGTCTCAACAAACTTGAATTTGCTGTCATTGGTTTATGTCATCTCAGAATTTTTGAGATCTCCTTGTGTGATTTACCGGGAAAAGCGCAAGTCCGTTGAGGAATTTCATGCTGTATCGGGATTTTATCATGCTAATTCAGTGATTAGAATGGACGTAGACCAAGATCCGGGGTTCAAATCCCAACTGTGGTTCTTATATTTTCAGTCTTTTCTACCCTTGATGATAGTGTGCAGTTGTTGGGGATTGGCTTCCCCAGTACCACGTATTATTGATATCCAAAGCTAACGGATTATCTGTCTTTTAAATTATGTCAAAAGGAAGACATGCTCTCTAGCGACTCTTGAAATGCATTTCTAGATCTCTGGGGATGAGCGGTCATGAGATTGAATCCCCAAACGGCTTGAGCCCCAGGAGCTGTTTCCAGCTCTTGATGATGAGCATCCCTTGAGGAGTTCTAGAGAAGATTTTGGGTCCCAAATGTAAAGTAGAGTTTTAGTTCAAATTCCTAAATAGCTACTCTGCCTTATCGACTTATGCTTCTCCCTACAAAAGCATTAGTTTTATAAAGCAAAATGATCGAAGCGAAAAAGTATTTAACCTTTTAAAGGCTGACTTATATTTTCTATTTTGAAATCCAGTACAATGTTTAAAAAATATCTCTCAAAAGCTTTATTTTTAAGAAAACCCGTTGGTTCTGTAATTAAATTAATGAAATAAGAGAAAAATGCGTGACATTCATATGATTTTTCCTTAGTTATTCTGCAAAAATCTACTATTACAAAACCCTATCCTTCTATCTTCTTCATGTAAATCGACATAAAATTGGCATAAAATCTCTTATTACTTATTCCGTTGTAGGTATAATGAGAATAAGGGAACACGCTTGGCTAAATTGATAGTCAAATCTTTTAAGAGCTGGTTGTTATTCCAGGCATGGAAAATTAGATGCTTCTTGTCGTGATTTCACTAAAATACGAGATTTAATCCAATAACTGATTTCTAGAAAAAGGGCCGAATTTGTGTCTACCTGTGAACAGTATAGTCCAAAAACGGATAGGCTGCGCCGTGGCCGAGTGTTTAGACCACTTGCCTCTCACCTAGATGACCCGAGTTCAGTCCCATGTGAGATTGTGGTGGACAAAGACGCACTGGGTGGGTTTTCTCCGGGTTTTCCGGTTTACCTCGCCATCGCATTCCACCGGTGGTCCATTTTCATTCCATGTGTCACCAGTGTGATCGCCTGCGGTGCCACAAGTAGTAAGGACCTGAAACACCACAAAAAAAGGAAATAGTTCATTAGGCACCACAATTGATATATAAGTTTCGAATCTTCCAAGAATACATGCAAAATGTTTCAAAAAATTTGTCAAAATGGCTCTTAATGATTTTTGTTAAAATAACATATGTGTAAGTGACAAATTAGATCTATCCATAAACATTTCCAGGAATATGTTCTAAGATCCTATTTATTCTGCGTGACTTTTGCATAACTAGTAAACCTAATTTATATAATCAGAAAATCGTATGAAATACACAAAGATTTAGATTTTGTTAAAGTATATACTTTATGTGAATGCGTCTAGCATATCTTTTGTTATTGGCTTAAATATTTCAATACTTATACTTTTCTCAAATGGGAAAATTGTTTATTTATTTATTTATTTATTTTCAATCATGGTCATTCAAAAATAACTGAATTTTAGAATAATATTATAGTAACCAGTTAGACTACCCAGTTATTTAATGCATTACCTTGTTTAACTTATGCCTACTGCGAAGTAAGTAATAAGATGGGTTATTTTAAGGTTTATGTCGATTCGGAAATAGGTATATAAAATCTTAATGTGCGCCACCTAGGTGCATATGTTCAAACCTTGAATTTATTTACAAAATATTAAAAATTCTTTACTTATTATTTTATACAGTTTACTAATCTAAGAACTAAAGAATCTAAGAAATAAGAACTAAAATTAACATTAAAGTCAGTAGATAAATATTTACAATATAAAAAGGGTAAACATATAATACGAGTAGAAATAAAATTATTAAAAATATAATTGCAGATCCAGTACTTTGCAGTTGGTATCAATTTTCTTCTTTTCCTATAACTTTATTTATTATATATATTCTATTCCCAAATATACATAGATTAATGGTCGCGATTTGTATTACTCAATTACATTTTTTACATTTCTATACGTACTATGTACATAGCATATAGAGAAGGTATTGCATTGTACCCAAAAATTCGATACCGAGATTTCACCGGAAATACATGTTTTCAGACCACCTGATTCCAAAAATAAAAAAAAAAAAATTTTTAGAAAAATGTCCCTGTGTGTGTTTGTCTTTCTGTGTGTATATGAGTGTGTCTGTGGGCAGCATAACTCAACAACGAAAAGACCGTTAAATACCAAACACGGTATTTAAGTTCAGTATCTTTCAAGGATACGACACGAAGATTTTTAGGAAAATCCCCCCACCCCCAACTACTCTTCACATGGTCAAATTTTCGAAAATGTTGATTTTCTAAAAAAATGGCTCTAAGGATTTTGATAAAAATATCATATATTAAAGATATATACTTGACAAATAATATGTATATCTTGAATTTTCTGGGAATAGCCTCTGAAGACTACTTTATTCTTGATGAATTTTACGGAGCTTTGTGTAACTGGTAAACTGTAAGAGATAGACAAAAACTTACCACACATAAAATGTAGAGCACATTAAAGTACACAATTTATGCTATATACATTTTTTTCGTGGAGTTGATCGTTTTTTTAGATATTCATTACCTTTTGTTTCAGCCTTAAAGAAAACTTATACTTTTCTCATACAGGAATTTGTCAACTCCTGTCCATATAAGAAAAAAAAAAAGATCAGTCACATAACAACCAGCTTTTGACTATCACTTTAACCTATGTTACTCCCTTATTTCGCTTCTACTTACAGGGTAGGAAGTAATAAGACTATTTCTGCTATTTTTTTTTCTAACTTGGCATGAAGTAAATAGAAGCATAAGCTTTTTAACAAAATTTTGTTGCAGAGGTATAGAGAAAGTCATGGGAATGAATTACATCGGATTTGTTGTACTTTGTTCTATGTGTATGAATTTAGATTTAATATTTTAAGACCATAAAAACAATTTAATTTTCTTTATAAGCGTAAACATGTATAAGAATATTCTGTTGTAGAATAAGTAGAGAAAGTTATGTGAAAGTAAGTTGCAATAATTTTATTTATGATATTCTCACTTGATGTTATTTTTTAAAATTCTTTTCTTTGAGTCCCAGAACCTAAAAACATGTGTTTCCGGTGACATATAAGTGTATAATTTCTGAAGAATATTCAATGTTTTCCCAGTATATTATGCATAATTAGCACTAAAGTGAAATAGTTAACTCAGTAAAATATGTTAGAAAGTAACAATTGCACAGTACCTCTTTGGAGTTTCTAGAGTTTATGTGGTTTAGAAGACAAGAAACTGGATGTTCAGGTCTGTTTTAAACTCAAAAGTTCACCAAAGCTACGTTCAACTCTTGATGAAGTCGTATTGATTTAGCTTTGAGAAAGGTTTTCTACGTTTAGTTTCAAAGTTTCAAATTCAGAATCAGCTGCCTCCAAGAATGCTTCTTTAATCATCGTCCCATCAAAATACCTTCCTTTGCTTCCCGGAAAATTCAAGAAATGAACTGACAAGCTGCTTTGTTTTTATCATTTGTTTCAATGAGTAACTTCTCTGACTCAGTGATTGACTTTTTTAAATTCTGGTTTCCCTTTACTGCTTCAGTGCTTACAATGAATACTAAAGTTTATTTCGATTTGCATGATGTAGATAAGGAATGATTTTTACTTTCTCTATACGAACTATGTTCATAGTGTATAGAGAAGGTACTGCACTCCACCAAAAAAATCGATACCTAGATTTCACCGGAAATATATGTTTTAAGGTCCCCTTTACCTAAAAAAAGTATTTTCCGAAAAAGTCCGTGTGTGTGTGTGTGTGCGTGTGTGTGTCCGTGTGTCTGTGAACACGATAACCCCAGAACGAAAAGTCGGTAAAATACCAAACTTGGTATTTAAGTTTAGAATCTTCCAGGGATGCGACACGAATATTTTGAGAAAAATCCCCTCACCCCAAACTACCCTTTACATGGAACTTTTTTCGAAAATTTTGATCGGCTAAAACATGGCTCTAACGATTTTGATTAAAATATCGTTTACTAAAGATATTTACCAGACAAATAAAATGTATATTTTGAATCTTCTGGGAATAGCCTCTCAAAACTACTTTATTCTGAAGAATTTTCCGGAATTTTGTATAACTGCTAAACCGTAAGAGATAGACAGAAACTTACTACACAAAAAATGTAGAGCACATTAAAACACACAATTTCTGTTTTATACATTTTTTTCTTGGAGATGATCCTTTTTGAGATATTCCTTGCTTTGGTTTTCAGGGGCGAAAATCTTTACTTTACTCATACAGAAATTTGTCAACTCATGTCCATACAAACAAAGGAACTTCAGTCACATAGCAACCAGCTTTTGACTATCGCTTTAACCTATGCTACTCCCTTATTTCCTTTCTACTTACAAGGAAGAAAGTAATAAGACTATTTCTGCTAGATTTTTAGATTAGCATGAAGTAAATAGAAGCATAAGCTTTTTAAGAATAATTTGTTGCAGGGATATAGAGTAAGTCATGTGAATGGTACACATAAGATTTTTCTAAGAACTGTTTTTTCGAGGAACAGATGAAGAAAAACATGTGATTGGAACACATCAGATTTTTTGTATAGTGTTTCTTCTTCTACGACATAGCATTTACCAGTTCCACATGATCAATAGGAATACTTCCGAACGGAAACAACTTTAAAGGTTCAAAATCTTCTCGGGCTTCTAGCCAGGTAATAACTTGGCTTGACACCAACGTTTCGAAGAAGTGCATCTTCCTCGTCTTCAGGGTGAACTGATGGTTTGAGCTTGCGGAGACTGGTATTTATAAGAGCTGGGATGAAGCTAACATCTGATTGGTTCGCGAGATATTATGGCCTGGTATTTAAGATGACTGAGACATGGGCACGGACTTCGTAGAAAACTATTTATAGCAAAATGTTTTGTGTTTGAGCATTTTGCTATAAATAGTTTTCTACGAAGTCCGTGCCCATGTCTCAGTCATCTTAAATACCAGGCCATAATATCTCGCGAACCAATCAGATGTTAGCTTCATCCCAGCTCTTATAAATACCAGTCTCCGCAAGCTCAAACCATCAGTTCACCCTGAAGACGAGGAAGATGCACTTCTTCGAAACGTTGGTGTCAAGCCAAGTTATTACCTGGCTAGAAGCCCGAGAAGATTTTGAATTAACACGTCGCCAGGAAAGCTATAGTTCTTATTTAACTTTAAAGGTTTACAGATAATTTAATATGTAAATTGTATAGCTCACATAAATATATTTAACATATGATATTATAATTAAAACGTTGAAATCTAGGAATTGAATGCGTGGATGCAATGCATTGTATATTCTTATAATTGTTCGCATTATTTTAAGCTATTTATTTCTTCACGTGATCAATTTTGTTATTTCAGTCTTTGTTATACCTTTTCATGAGAATGCTTCAGAAGGCTTTTGCGAAAATCATTATTTTCGAAATTATTTCCATGTAAGGGTAGTTTGTGTGGGGGGATTTTCTTGGGAGATACTGAACTAAAATATCAAATTTGGTATTTAACGTACTTATCGTTTTTGATCTACGTTGCTCACAGGCTTACGCGCATACACACATACGGACATTTTTCTAAAATGCTTTTTTCTGGGACTCTGGGGATTCCAATACATGTATTCCCAGTGAAATCTCGTTATCAAATTTTTGAGTGCGTTACAATAGGTATCTTCTGTATACACTATGTACATAGTACATGTAGAGAAAGTAAACATTCTAACATAAAAATGAAATAAATTCGAAAATTTAAGAAACGATAACGTTTTCCCACTTGGCTCAATTTAAGTATCAATTAACTGTAGCTATAAATAACCTATAAATGCTTATCAATGGGTACTCCCAGCTTTAAACCGTAATTTCTCTAAAAAATTCGGTGAGTGCCATATGAAGGCGAAGGGCCAATCCCTTGTCACCATTGATCACCCTCCGTGGCATAATGGTTTCCATAGTAACTTCATATACCCAAGATCGCGGGTTCAAACCCGGTGGAGGACTATGGATTTTTTTGGACCCAAAAATCATTATCATGGCTTCCTTCGGAAGGGAAATAAAAGCCGTGGGTTCCGTGTCGTGGGTTTACGGCACCTAAAAGAACTACAAGCCTGATAGGAAGGCCTCTGAGCATAACTAATCGATCTTTCACGCCCAGTATTGAATGGGACGACGAGAACCATAGCAGTTAAAGAGTGTCCATAAATAACACGCCATTTTTTGTCACCATGGCCCTTAGCTGCGAACTTACGGACTAGAAATTCAAATCCAATCAAAGAAACATCGTAAAGTTGCCCTATGCTACAGGAAACTAACTACTAAGCACAACTCTGACGTTAAAAGCTGCACATCCTTACCCAGGTTACTGCTTCTGGCAAACACAAATGCTATTATTTTCTAGAACTGCAACGTTGCTGAGGTTAGTTATTATATTTTAATGACTTTCATTTCGTGCAATATGCTATGCTTTAACGTTAAAATTATTGCTGTATAGTACACGTTTTCTGTTTGTTTTGCTCTACTTGTGTGTAAATAAATATCTGCTGGTGCCATTGCAGTATTGGAATTAATTAAAAGGCGTGCTGGCTGTGATACGAGCGCCATGTTTTCGAATGAGAGAGGCCTGGCGGCGCTATGCTTATCAGATTGAAAGTGGAAATGCAATCCTCCCCTTTGACATTTGTGATACGTCATGGCTAGCGCAGTTCCATATGCCCTAGAGGAAATAAAATAGAAAAATATCTTATAGCTCATAAACCAATTCTCTCTGGAAGGTAAATTATTGCAATTGTAAAGTATCAGCACAGCAGTTCAGGGCAATCATTGCGAGGGTACTAAACGTAACTATTAAAGCCACTACTGGATCCAACATTTTGTGGGATAAACACTAAAGTTTGAAGCCTCCTTATACGAGATCATTGGAAAAAAATATTGTTTAGTACTAAAAGACCGCAGCTTAAAGCTATTTGAGATTACCGAGGTTGTAAACATATCAAATAAACGTTCAAATAATATTTTAAGTAATGTTTTGGGATTTCACAAGGTCTGTGCAAAACGTGTGCCGCGTTTTTTGACACGTGATCAAAAGTTGCAAAGAAATATTGTTTCTGTTAAGAATTTGGAGCTCTACCGTAGGAATTCTAGTGAATTTTTGAGACGGCTTATTACCATGGATGAAACAGTAAGTAAATCACAGACAAAATAGTGGATTGCACTGGGTAACCAATTCCAAAAATGGCAAAATCAGCTAAAAAGGTTATGGTGAGTGTTTTATGAGATGCAGAGGGAATTATTTTTATTGATTACTTGGAAAGGAGTCAAAGTATCGCTGGAGACTGGTATGAAAGCTTACTGCAACGTTTGAGTGATGAGATGAAAAGAAAAAAACTTCATTTGGCAAAAAAAAAAATCTTGTTTCATCACGAAATTCTCCCATTTTTCAGCCATTGCAGTGGAAAAAATGTGCGAATGAAGTCAGAACTGCTTGAACATGCCCCTGTTCGCCAGATCTAGCAGCCAGTGACTACCACCTGTTCCAAAACCTCAAAAAAGTTCGTGGAGGACGAAGATTTCATGACAACAGTGAGAACATTGATGCGGTAAACAGCTATTTTGATGACCTTGATAAATCGCACTACGAGATGGTTTAATTAAATTAGGACACCGATATGACAAATGTATTAACCTTTCTCGAGATTATATTGAGAAATAAAGGAAAAAGAAAATGTTAAATTCGTTTTTCATTGAGAAGCCCGGGACTTATCAGCCGACCCTAGTAGTAGCTAAAATTATACAACATAGGTAAGAAGTATTGAACATCTTATAATGTCTTAAATTTTAATTTTAAGAATCTCAAGTGTTAAATTTACGGGTGCTTTTCCAGAGGTACCCGAACTAAGAGAGCTTAGGTGAAAAATATGTTTATTTCCCTATATAGTCTCCTTTCAGCTCGATACACTCCCAGTGATATTCAATAGTTTGATACCCTGTTTATAATGAGAACTATCGAAATCTGCAAATTAGTCGTCAACTGCAGACTCCACCTATTCATTGTTGGCAAATCTTCTACCACCAAGCCATTTCTTCAAGTTTGAAAACAGAAAATAATCAGAGGGAGCTAAATCTGGCAAATAAGATGCATGAGGAAGTAAAGAACTTGAACTCACTGATTTTGACCATGGCGGTAATGGACGTGTGAACTGGTGCATTGCCTTGATGAAACAAAGGTTACTTTTTTGCTAAGTGCGTGGCCGTTTTTGCTCGATTTCATCACTAAAATGATGTATTAAGTTCGCATCATATTCGCCATTGATTACTTTTACGTTTTTGAGATAATCAATGAAAATTATCCATCGTGCATCCCAGAAAATTGACACCATGTCTTTGCCTGCAGGTGTAACTGGCTTCACCTTCTTTGGAGCCGATTCTCTCCTTCCAATCCACTGTTATAATGTAAGCGAAATTGATGATTGAAGAGGTGATGATGGAGCAATTTGTGGAAAGAGTGGCGCAGGTAACCGGAGGACACGCCACCACGAACCCCACATGCAGGCAATTGGGTTCGAACCCGGGCCGCCTAGATACGATGCAAGATGTCTAAACACTCACAGCGCTCATTAGTTACTTTTATATTCTTGCCATGTAAACAGAAGGGAATATCAACTACAGCACATAGCAACCGGTTTGTAAAAGATAGAACCCTTATCTATTGCCTTATTCTCACGTATCTGCAAGAAAGTAAGCAATCAACAATTTCTTGTAATGTTTATGTCGATACACACAAAGTAGAAAGAAAATTAAGTTTTTACTTTCTCTATACGCACTATATACATAGTTATAGAGAAGGTATTGAAATACACCGAAAAACTCTATACCGAAATTTTACCAGAAATACATGTTTTGAGACTCCCTGAATTAAAAAAAATAAATTTTTAGAAAAATATCCGTGTGTGTGTCTGGGCAGCCTATCTCAAAAACGAAAACACCGTTGAATACCAAACTTCATATTTAATTTTGGTATCCTTCAAGGATGCGACGCAAAGATTTTTAAGAAAATCCCCCACCCCAAACTACTCTTTACATTGAACCTTTTTCGAAATTGTTGATTTTCTCAAAAATGGCTCTAACGATTTTGATTACAATTTACCTGACAAATAAAATATGTATCTTAAATTTACTGGAAATAACCTCTGAAGACAACTTTAATCTGGATACATTTTACAGAATTTTGCATAACTGCTAAACCGTAATAGAGGGACGAAATCCTACTCCACAAAAATGTACAACACGTTAAAACACACAATTAATGTTATATACATTTTTTTCGTGGAGTTGATCGTTTTTTTGACATGTTCCTTTTTATTGGCTTCAGCTTTAAAAAAACTTATTTTTCTCATACAGGAATTCGCCAACTTCTGTCCATACAAACAAAGGGACTTCAGTCACATAGCAACCAGCTTTTGACTATCACTTTAGCCTATGGTGCATCATTATTTCGCTTTTACTTCAAGGAAGCAAGTAATAAGACCATTTCTGCTAATGTTTTCTCGATTAGCTTGAAGAAAATAGAAGCATAGGCTTTTTAACAATAATTTGTTGCAGATATATACAGAAAGTCATGTAAATTCAACACATCAGATTTTTTTTGGAATACTTTGCTTCAGCAGAGTTAGAAAACGTTTTTAAATTTATCAGATGAAATTTGTTTTACAAACTACCTAAGCAGAAAGATGTTAGAAGAATTATGAAGCTGCAGTATTCACAAGTGTTGACGTAAAAACCCCTTGTGCACATTTTTATTTTCTCTACACGTACTATGTGCTTAGTGTATAGAGAAGGTAAAAATTCGATACTTAGATTTCACCGGATATACCGGATTTTGTACCCCATTAATCCAAAAAAAGTATTTTTAGGAAAAGGTGGGCAGCATAGCTCGGAAACGAAAATACCGTTAAATATCAAATTTGGTATTTAAGTTTGATATCTTCCAAGGATGCGACATGAAGATTTTCAAGAAAATCTCCTCACTCTACGTTTTAAATAGAAAATGTTTCAAAAACTTTGTTCTTTTTCCAAAACTGGCTCAAACAATTTTGGTTAAAATGCCACATATTAAAGTCATTTCTATCACAAATAGAGTGTACATTTTTTAGAAGTAGCTCCTGAAGTCCTATTTATTCTGAATGAATTTTCTGAATTTTGCATATCTATAAAACCGTAAGAGATAGCCAAAAACTTAATATACAGAAATGTAGATTCCGTCAAAACACACAATTTATGTTATTTGAATTTTTGTTATGGAGCTAACCATTTCCGAGATATTCTTTGTTACAATTGTTAAATATGTATGCTTTTCTTAGACAGAAAGTGTCCGCGTTACTATCGTTCTACTGCTAGCCAAACAAAGAAACGATTTGAAAACATTTGACTAACAATATCACATATCCTTTGTTCCTTTCTACTTATAAGGAACTAGGTAATAACAACATTCTACTAGTGTTTATCTCGATTAGCATTGTAAAGAAAGACGAATAATCTTTCGTAAATTGTTTGTAGCGTAGCTAGAGAAAGTTATGTGAGTATAAGACATCAGATTTTTTTATGAAAACTGTTTCTTGAAAATGGTTGCAAAATATGTGGTCATGTAAACCAAATTTTATACTGTTCATGCGCAGGCGAAACATTTCTAAAATAATTTGTGTATGGATTGGTAGAATCTGACTAAAACATTGCATTTCTCGACTGACTAGCATGTTTCACGGTAAACAACAAGGTGACCTCAAATTATTTTGAGATGACAACCCCAATGGCGACTTACAATGTTGTAAGTACTTTAAGTTCAAGAATTCATAGTACAGCCAAATACAGGGTTACTACAAAAGAAATAGACAACTTCAACTGCCTGTAAAATAAAAACTATTAGAGATAACAACCTAATTATTTTGGAGGTATGTTGAGAAACTCTCAAAGTTTTGTTTGTTGCTATTGGTAACGCTGTAGTGGTTTGTTTGTTGTTGCAGAAGCTGAAATGGCGGAAAATCCTGTGGAAAAGGCATATTGCGTGTTGGAATTTGCTAGAACGCAATCAGCAACTGTTGTCCAACGACATTTTAGAACACGTTACCACAAAACGCCTACGACTAGACAGTCAATCTACGACTGGTATAGAAAATTCGAGACAACGGGATGTTTGTGCAAAGGGAAGAGCTCGGGAAGACCAAGAGTTTCGGAAGAAAACGTTGAACGTGTTCGTTCTGCCCACATAAGAAGCCCACAGAAATCGACATCTTTTGGCAAGCATGCAATTACAAATTCCACAGCAAACTGTATGGAAAATCTTGCGGAAGCGACTGCACATGATGCCTTACAGATTACAGATGTTGCAGTTTCTGAGTGAAGAAGATAAGGACATACGGCGTGACTTTTGCATCGACATGTTGCGACATGATGAAGACGATGCTGGTTTTTGTGAGCGCATCATTTCATTTTTGTGGTAACGTGTTCTAAAATGTCGTTGGACAAGAGTTGCTGATTGCGTTCTAGCAAATTCCAACACCCAATATGCCTTTTCCACAGGATTTTCCGCCATTTCAGCTTCTGCAACAACAAACAAAACACTACAGCCTTACCAATAGTAACAAACAAAACTTTTAGAGTTTCTCAACATACCTCCAAAATAATTAGGTTGCTATCTCTAATAGTTTTTGTTTTACAGGCAGTTGAAGTTGTCTATTTCTTTTGTGGTAACCGTGTATTATGGTCAATTGGTATTGGATTAATGCTAGTCAGTTGAAAAATTCAATGCTATCCCGGCATATTGCCATGGTAGCTCAGTGGAAGTGCAACCGGCTAGAGACCGGGAGATCCGTAGTTCAAATCCCGGCTATGGCATTGCATTTTTCTGTCTGACTCTACCTATCCAACTCTCTCCTACACACAGCTTGTGTGAAAAAACAATTAATCCAATAACTGTATGTATGTTTGTTTGTTTTTTATACCATAAATCATAAAATATATATTTTCAGTGAAATCTTTGCTGTAAAATTTTGAATGTAAGAAATCTCAGCAAAATTATACATTGAATTTATTTGTAAAAGTAGTATTTACAGCAAATCTATCTATTGTAATGAAGCTGGTACTTCTGTGTGACTCTTAGCTCCAGTGAAACACTCGGCAGTGTGTGAACTTTACCTTCAACATGTTCCTATAGAACACACGTATTGTAAGCAGTGGAGCTTATGGAGATGGCATTTTAGTATAATGAAAATACACTAAGAGATTACATCTCAGAGTATTCGTCCAAAATTTGCTTCATGCCTGAGAGGTTTACATTTTACATCCGTCAGAGTGGTAGTGCTAAAAGTTCTACAGCGTTTCCCCCAGAGGTATTCGTAATGTTTCAGTGTGCATAACACACTGTTGGGTTCCAGTCTAGCTGTTGTTTGCGCACGTTACACCAATAAAACGCCATTTCAGTAATTACTGAGCTTTATGAAAGAGATAAACTTAGAAAAATGTTTTATATTGTGTTAGGACCATGAAACACTATTACTGCTTTTTTGAGATTTCCTTTTTACTCTCCAATGCATATTTAAATTAAATGAAATATTGTATATTAACCAGAAATTCCTGCTGAAATTTACCAGAAGTAGGTGTTCCGATGTTTTAGTGGCCCTTTATGAGGGCCAGTATTTTGAACCTTAGCAATCCTGATTGCCTAGGCGCCATATGGTGTTTTTGACATCGTTGAATTTAACGTATTTCAAAGATTTTGTCAATAGAGCATTATTTGTGTTGTATTTCAGTGACTACAATTGTGAAGAGTATGCATTTTTGGGAAATATTCCATTACCTTCTTCTAAAAATACTTTTTTGGATTAAGATGTCCTTAAAACATATATTCTCAGAGACAACCTCGTATCAATTTGTAGATGGAAGACAATACCTTCTCTACCTACTATGTATATTACATATCCTAGAGAATGTAAAAATAATAATATTCTATTACTTTCGGAATAATTTTAAGTTATCTATATCTTAACATTTTAATGGCATTAATAACATTTACATAAATAGGTAAATGAATGGTCAACACATGTAGTTTTAGTTTCTCTACACGTACTGTATACAAAGTGTATAGAGAAGGTATTGTATTACATCCAAAAATTCCATACCGAGATTTTACCGGATATACATATTTTGGGTCCTCCTGAATACAAAAAGAGCATTTTTAAAAAAATGTCCATGTGTGTGTGTCTGTGTCTGTGGGCAGCATACCACAAAAACGAAGATACCGTTAAATACCAAACTTGGTATTTAAGCTTAGTATCTTCCAAGGATGCGGCATGAAGATTTTCAAGAAAATCCCCCACCCCAAACTACACTTTGCATGAAACATTTTCCGAAAATTTTGATTTTCTCAAAAATGGATCTAAAGGGTTTGATTAAAATATCCTATACTGAAAATATATACTTGACAAATAAAATGTTTATCTTGCATTTTCTGGGAATAGCCTGTGAAGACTACTTTATTCTGGATGAACTTTAAGGAATATTGCATAACTGCTGAACTATAAGAGATTGACAAAACTTACCACAAAAGAATTGTAGGCCACTTTAAAACACACAATTTATGTTACATACTTTTTTTCGTGGGGTTGATCGTTTTTTAGATACTCCTTGTTTATGGTTTCAGCTTTAAAAAACTTATACTTTTCTCAACAAGAAATTTGTCAACTCCTGTCCATAGCGACCAGCTTTTGAATATCACATTGAACTATGGCACTCCCTTATTTCGCTTCTACTTACAGGGAAGCAAGTACTAACAATATTTGTGCTAATTTTTTCTCGATTAGCATGAAGTAAATAGAAGCATAAGCATTTTAACAGTAATTTGTTGCAGAGATGTGGAGAAAGTCATGTAAATTGAGCACATTCGATTTTTATACTGCCCACAGAAACACACACGAACTTTTTTTTTTTTAATTTTTTCTATAAATGGGTCCTCAAAACATGCATTTTCAATGAAAAATCTGGTATCACACTTGTAGATGGTTACAATATCTTCTCTATCTATAATCTCCATTGCACGACAGTCAACAAGGGACCTTGGCCTACCACCCTGCCGCTGCGTCCTCCTTCTGGGTACAAGACAAACGTCATAGATGAGGTGCAGTATTGGTGTGTAAGACGTCCTTTCCGGTCGGTTAATGTCAATCTCTTGACCAGAAACCGCTACTTCTCCATCCAGTTGGCCCTGATGAGGCTGAGTGCACCCCGGATCAGGTCTCCCAGCGGCAGACGTGTAAAAATACTAATAATTGATCATTTTCGCAATGATTATAAGTTATATCTTTACATTTTAATGACGTTACTAAAACATACATAAACATATAAATGAATATTGAACACATGGATTTCTTGTTCCTTAAAATACAGAATGACACTGAATGTCCGTGCCAATGTTTGTACAACCTGTGAAGGATCGTAAAAGCTTCGCAAAGCATGCCGTGTTCCTTTTGTGGATCAATTGCTGACCTATGTGATAAGGTTCGGTTCCTAGTTGCAGATAATGAGATAATTAGTGGAACATAATCTCGCACTTCGCTTCGCTACCCTGACTAAACGAGGCATTGTCGGCTTTTAATGAGCTGT
This sequence comes from Hymenopus coronatus, assembly GCA_030762935.1. NCBI lineage: Eukaryota > Metazoa > Arthropoda > Insecta > Mantodea > Hymenopodidae > Hymenopus > Hymenopus coronatus. The sequence goes on from CM060884.1 coordinate 64,327,845, forward strand.
GAACTCACCTGTGATAGTTTGTTGTCAGCCTGCGAGCCCCACACCTAAAATAAATACCAATTCAGGCATGGACCTCTAATAGATAAACAGCAAAGCAAGCAGGTGCAGATAAAAGATGTTGCGCATTGTTTAGCTCTGCCGTCATAAAGCTGCCTTTATTTTATCTAGCTATTTATACTTGGAGAGAGATGGCTCTTGTTATTAATTATTACACACACCGAGCTCCAACTGATCCTATTACGCTATCGACGTTTTCAGCATTTGGAAATGTGCAGTGAGAGAGAGGGAGCTTGATGGATTAAAAGGACCTCACTCTTGCTTTAGCATTAATTATGAAAATAAACAATATTCTGATTGTGTTTGTATACATATTACATCAGCATAAATGTTTATGCACTATAACTGGCACAACAGATCTGGACATGTGAAAATCTTAATGAGAGCTAGGAAGCTATTTTTACTTTCTCTACACGTACTATGTACATAGTGTATAGAGAACGTATTGCATTCCACCCAAAAATTCGATACCGAGATTTCACCGGAAATATACGTTTTAGGGTCCCCTGTATTAAAAAAAAAGTATTTAAAAAAATAGGTCCATGGTATGTGTGTGTGAGTGTGTGTTTGTGTGTCCGTACGTCTGTGAACACGATAACTCTAAAACGAAAAGTCGGTAAAAAACCAAACTTGGTATTTAAGTTTAGTATCTTCCAGGGATGCGACTCGAAGACTATGAGAAAAATCCCCCCACCCTAAACCACCCTTTACATGGAACTTTTTTACGAAAATTTTGATTTTCTTAAAAATGGCTGTAACGATTCTGATTAAAATATCGTATATTAAAGATATTTACCTGATAAATAAAATGTATATCTTGAATTTTCTGGGAATAGCCTCTGAAGACTACTTTGTTCTTAGTGAACGTTACGGAATTTTGCATAACTGCTAAACCGTAAGAGATAGATAAATACTTACCACACAGAGAATGTAGAGCACGTTAAAACACACAATTTATGTTACATACATTTTTTCTGGAAGTGATCATTTTTTCGATATTCCTTGTTTTTGGTTTCTACTATGAAAAACATACTTTTCTCATACTTTTCTCAACTGCTGTCCATACAAACAAAGGAACTTCAGTCTCCAGCTTTTGATAATCACTTTAACCTATGGTACTCCCTTATTTCCTTTCTACTTACAGGAAGCAAGTAATAAGACTATTTCTGCTATTTTTTTTTTCTTGATTAGCATAAAGTAAATAGAAGCATTAGTTTTTTAAGAATAATTTGTTGCAGAGATTTAGAGAAAGTCATGTGAATGGAACACATCAGATTTTTATAAATTGTATTTTTGTCCTTTATTCTTTTATTTATTGTATCATTGTTGAGTTGAATTTTAATGTATTGCCTGGTAGAGTGGTAGAGAAGGCCTTATAGCCTTAACTCCAACCAGGATAAATAAATAAATATTAAGGTATTTATTAAAGTATAATAACACCCTGTATAAAAGTGCAGACATAAAACTGAAATGCAAGAGACGCTTTGTAGATGTAGAAGATGGAAGAAGTTGTTGGCTATAACATCAGACATGTTATCTATATCGACTATAGTCGGCGCAGACCGATAGATATCGTTTACTGGTCACTATTGAGTCGTTAGCATACAAATATATGTGGAACGTGATACTCCGGGAACTGCTGCTTCGATAATACCCAGTATTACTGCACTTTACATTTCCAATTGAGGAAGTTGCCCACAAATCCTTGTGCTGTTTCCATAACCATGTTATCAGTTTTGTATTATGTTTCCTGCACAACGCACACGCAATGCTCTGCTAAGAATCGTACACAAAACCCCTTAATGCAGCGAGGAGATGTTTTTCATTGTGTGGAATCGCAGATTTATATATTCTGAAAAGAAGGAGCTGGAGATGGAAATGATTCCGCCTAGCGTGACGGTTTTATTGCTCCGCTTTTTCCTCTGATAGATCGCCCGCCTAACAATAACAATAATCTCTAGGGAAGTAAGCTTCAAGTAGAACTCTCAAGTGTTTCTTTTCATCCCAAGATTTCTTACAGTTCTTCTTATTTATTTATTTGTTTATCCATATTGAGCTCATATAGCATGAACTTCAAATGGAAAAGTTCCACAAAACATCTGTCAGCACAAATATGAACTCTTGCACAAAAACACACATGCTAACAAATGTAAATGTAAATGTAATAAAATCAATGCAGGAATTAGATCTCCATAACTTAGAGAAACGAGTGCTGGAATACCAGCAGCTTTTCCTAGTAAACACTGTTCTGTCATCTCAAACAATTCTGGTATTGTTAAGAAATACTACACTGCGATAAAAAGTTGTACTGTTTTTTACAGAATGCAGGGAATGGATTAAAACAGGAAGAAGCGACGACGGTTTTTATTACTTTCTCTATACGTAATATGCACATAGTGTATAGAGAATGTATTTCACTCCACCAAAAATCGATACCGAGATTTCACCGGATATATCTTTTATCCCCTGTGTCCAAAAAAAGTATTTTCAGAAAAAGGTCCGTGTGTGTCCGTGTATCAGTGTGTCTCAAAAACGAAAAGTCGGTAAAATACCAAACTTGGTATTTAAGTTTAGTATCTTCCAGGGATGCGTCACGAAGATTTTGAGAAAAATCCCCCCACTACAAACTACCCTTTACATGGAACTTTTTTCGAAAAGTTTGATTTTCTAATAAATGGCTCTAACGATTTTCATTAAAATATTGTACATTAAAGATATTTACCTGACAAATAAAATGTATATTTTGAATTTTTTGGGAATAGCCTCTGAAAAGTACTTTATTCTTAGTGAATTTTACGGAATTTTGCATAAGTTCTAAACCGTAAGACAGAGACAAAAACTTACCACACAAAAAATGTAGAGGAAATTAAAACACACAATTTATTTTGTATACATTTTTTTCGTGGAGTTGATTGTTTTTTAGATATTCCTTGTTTTTGGTTTAAGCTATAGAAACTTATATTTTTTTCATACAGGACGTTGTGAACTCTTGTCCATACAAACAAAGGAACTTCAGTCACGTGTTTATTTTTACTCAATTCACCCCTCCCTTACTGATCAAATTCACCCCTCCCTTACTGATCCAATTCACCCCTCCCTTACTGATCCAATTCACCCAGGTTCTATATGATTTATAGCTTTAATGTTTACTAAGGGAGTTAGCTTTAAACCTTTAACAATTAGCAACCAGCTTTTGACTTTCACTTTAACTTATGGTACTCCCTTATTTCGCTTCTACTTACAAGGAAGCAAGAGATAAACCTATTTCTGCTAGTTTTTTTCGCAATTAGCAGGAAGTAAATAGAAGCATAAGCTTTTTAAGAATAATTTATTGCAGAGATATAGAGAAATCATGTGAATGGAACTCATAAGATTTTCTTAGAGTTGCTATGATACACCTCACCAAGGTATATTATACTAGTACATATACATGCTAGATCGTCACCTTAGGGCGGTGGTAGTGGAGCTGCTTACCAAGCGGGAGACCTGGGGTCGAATCCCGGTACCGGCGTGGGGATTTTTCTCCCACTGGGAGACCTGGTCAGGGGTGCACTCAGACTCGTAAAGTCCCTGGGGGGGGGGGTGAATTGAGGAGCTAATTGCTGAAGAAGAAGCGGCTCCAGGTCATGAGGACCGCATTAACCACCCGGGGGGATTCGAGACGCCTAACACGTCTCAACCTCTGATGGCAGGCCAAGGTTTCCTGTGAGCTGTCGTGCCATGGAGTTATTATTATTTACATGTATGCTATTTAGCGTATTTTAAAATTCTATATTAAAAGCCTAATATTACGTTTGCATTCCTTTACATACCCACTACTACAATTAACAATATACCCATTACTGTTTGATAGAGTCAAACTAAACAATTCAATGCCGCAACTGGGATTGAACCACGAATCTCCCTGTTACTCTAACCACTGGCACAGCATTGAATTTCTCAACTGACTCGCATGTTTTGTGGTAAACCACAATGATCTCATATTATTTTGAGATGACAACCCCAATAGTGTCTTATATCGTAAGTACTTTAAGGCCCGGGCTTCATAGTTTAGCCAACTATTAGATCAATTATCTAATGTGTGTCGGCATGTTGCCATGGTAGCTCAATGATTAGAGAGACCGGGAGATCCTGGTTCAAATCCCAGCTATGGCATTGAATTTTTCAGTCTGACTCTACCTATCCAACATCTGATTCTACACACAACTTGTGTGAAAAAACAAATAAATTGTTCATTTTTGTTCATTTGTATACAGAATTTTCATACTATATCTATAAAGAGCTTTTTTATATACTATACTTAATACGAAAATATTGCATTTCACCCAAAATTTTGACAACGAATTTTCATCGGAAATACAAAGGGTTATGTGTAGGTATGTGTTTTTTTATGTATGTATGTCTGTCTGTCTGTTTGTCATTCTGTTTGTCTATATGTGTGTGAATATAACTCAAAAAATACCAAACTTGATATTTAAATTCCGCATCTTTCAATGATAGAACACGAAGATTTTCAAGAAAATGCCCCATCTCAAACTATGCTTTACATGGAATATTTTTCGGAAACATTTCTCAAAAATTGCTTTATCGGCTTTTCTTAAAATACCATGTGTTTCAGATATTATCATGATAAGTATCCTGTATATTTATTACTGCACGAAAAACAGGTATATGATATAAATTGTGTGTTTTGTGTAGTAAGTTTTTGTACCTCTCTTACATATTACTAGTTACGCAAAATTCTGAGAAAAAAAAACATTTAGAATAAAGAACTCTTCCGAGGCTATACCCAAAAAATTCAAGACATAAATTTTATTTTTCATGTAAATATCTTAAATATAAGACATTTTAATCAGGCGTTAGGCCATTTTTGAGAAAACCAAGTGTTTTGCAATTTTCATATAAAGGGTAGTTGTGGATGGGGGATTTTCTTAAAAACCTTCGTGTTGCATCCCTAGAAGATATTAAATTTCAGTAGCAACGAACTTTTCATTTGAGTTATATAGCCCATTGACACAGACACACGGACAGAAAGGCATACACAGACATTTTTGTAAAAATGTTTTTTTTTTTTTTGTTTTGGATGTAGGGAGGCCCAAAACATCTATTTCCGTTGAAATCTGTATTGAATTTTTGGTGACGACACAATATCTTCTGTAAACATTGAGTACACAGTATGTGTAGAGGAAGTAAAAACCAAATTTGGTATTTCACCCAGTCTTAAAAAAAAGTATTCTTGATAAACATTAGCAGAATTGGTGTATTTATTTGCTTATTTGTAAGCAGAAGGAAAATAAGGTAATAACTTTGGGTAAAGAGATAGCCAATTACTTCAAAAGCTGGTCACTTTGTGAAACAATCGAAATATGTTGTCTTTGTGTGCCAACAATAGGTAAACAGAGGACAGACGAAAGAAAGGTCACTATCACTCTAGAAAAGTTTAAGTAGCTAAATATTGAAACCAATAACAAGGAATACAGACACACACAGACACAGATACAAGGGTATTTTTCTACAATATCGCCCTCTGTGGTGTAATGGTTACCATGCTAACTTTTTATACCTAAATTCGCGGGTTCAAACCCGGCGGAGGACGATGGATTTTTTCGGTCGTAAAAATCCTTAGCATGGCTTTCTTCGGAAGGTAAGTAAAGCTGTTGGTCCCCTGTCGTAGATTTAGGGCACGTAAAAGAACCTCAAGCCTGATAGAGAGGAGAAAATTAAGCGACCTTTGACGTTCAATATAGAATGGGAAAGTGAGAACCAAAATAGTTAGCGTCCATAAATAAAACTCCACTTATTTATTTATTTTCTATATTTTTTTTTCATTCAGGAGTTTATAAAATAAACATTTCAGGTGAAATCTGGATAGCGAGATTTTGGCGGAATACAATGCCCTCTCTACCTACTATGAACGACCATGGCACCATGGTACTTAATAAGCTTTTGTAAAAATAATTGGTTTAAGATAGCATTTTTTTTAAATCTTATAGAAGGTTTCAGAGGAAATGAAATGGCGTATTTTATTTATGGACGTTCTTTAACTGCTGTGGTTCTCAGCGCCCCATTCTATATTAAAATCGTTTAATTTTGCTCAGATGCCTCTCTATCAGGCTTGAGGTTCTTTTAGGTGCCGTAAATCTATGACACTGGACCCACGGCTTTACTTCCCTTCCGAAGGACGCCATGCTAATGATTTTTACGCCGGAAAAAATCCATCGTCCTCCACCGGGTTTGAACCCCTGACCTTGGTAATATGAAGTTGGCATTGTAACCATTACACCACGGAGGGCGCTGATTTCAGAGGAGATTAGTGTCCCCTAAATGATATTAATATATGCATTCCCTGTTCACAGCCCCGTAATACAGAATTTGACGTTTTAAAATATAACAACTTTTTTTCTATCACACGTGCTATTTAATCCACATAAGCTGTAGTTTTTTTAGGAAAGAGTGTGCCCTTTATTTACGGGCACTATAGTGCTCTGTTAACATTTCACTGGTCGGATGATATCAGCAGCGCTTAGCAGTTCGTAAAGCTGATGGTTGGATAATACTATTGTTCTACTCCATCCAATTTCACCTGTGAATAATTTAAATGGGGAAGAGCGCTTAGTGCCTGTGTCATTAATAGATGCGGATCAAATGGCGTTCCTACATGTTTAATACTATTGTAGAACAGATAGAGTATCACTGCTTTCAAAGCAAAAAACCCTATGTGTCGCAATCTGCTCTCTACACACACACTTCTGCAAAATCTATGTTTTAAAACCTCGTGTGTTCAATTCGATGACTTTCTCTAAAACAAACTATTGTTAAAAAGCTTATGCTTCTATTTAATTCATGCTGATTGCGAAAAAATATCAGAAATAGTCTTATTACTCCATGTAATTAGAAGCGAAATTAGAGAGTACCATAGATATTCAAATAGCAGTTTTCTATGTGACTGAAGTTCCTTTGTTTGTATAGACAGGAGTTGACAAGTTTCTTATGATAAAAGTATGAGTTTTTAAAACTGAAACCAATAACAATGTATATCTCAAAAATATATAACTGCACGAAAAAATGTATACAAAATAAGTTGTGTGTTTTAACAAGATCTAATTTTTGGGAAGTAGGTTTCTGTCTATCTATTACGGTTTACCTATTACGCAAAATTCATAAAACATCATCCAAAATAAAGAGGTATTTAGAGGCTATTCCCAGAAAATTGAAGATATACATTTTACTTGCCATGCAGATATTTTAAATATATGAGATTATAATCAAAATCTTTTGAGCCATTTTTGAGAAAATCAAAGTTTTCAAAAAAATGTCCATGTAAAGGGTAATTTGTGTCGCATTCTTGGAAGATACTAACCTAAGTACCATGTTTGGTATTTAACGGCCTTTTGTTTTTTAAGCTATGTTGTCCACAGACCACACAAGAATTTTTTTTCTAAAAATGTTTTTTTCGGACTCAGAGAACCCCAAAACATATATTTCCGGTGAAATCTCGACATTGAATTTCTGGATGGAGTACCATACCTTGTCTATTCACTATGTACATGCCGGTAAGAGAAACTAAAACTATTATAACATCATTTAGATAAACATTATGAGATATAAAGTGAATCTTGGTGTGCTACTAATAGGTTGAAACTTAATACGCTGGCCATACATTCTATGAATTGTATTGCTAACCTTACACATCTAATGGTAAAATTTTTAGTTATGCATCTTGAGCCTAAATTAGGGTGGACATTCTACATTTATCTCAGGTATTCTAAGATGTCCATATTATCAGTATTCGGTCAAACCATTATTACTGTCAGTGTATTATGTATATAGCCACTTCAGAATTACTATATATCTTATTTTGAAGCAACCATCCTTATGCACAAAAAACTTTTTATTTCACAAAAGAGAGCAATAAGCATTATATCCACACAGACACATACACACAGTTTTTTACTTTCTCTATACGCACCATATACAGAGTGTATAGAGAAGGTATTGCACTCCACCAAAAAATTCGATACCGAGATTTCACCGGAAATATATGTTTTAGGGTCCCCTTTATCTAAAAAAACCGTTTTCACAGAAAGGTCCGTGTGTATGTGAACACGATAACTCAAAAACGAAAAGTCGCTAAAATACAAAACTTGGTATTTAAGATTAGTATCTTCCAGAGATGCGACACGAAGATTTTAAGAAGAATCTCCCCAACCCAAACTACCCTTTTCATGGAACATTTTTTCGAAAATTTCGATTTTCTCAAAAATGGCTCTAACAATTTTGATTAAAATAATGTATATCAAAGACATTTACCTGACAAATAAAATGCATATTTTGAATTTTCTAGGAATAGCCTCTGAAGACTACTTTATTCTGGATACATTTTACGGACTTTTAAATAACTGCTAAACCGTAAGAGATGGACAAAAACTTACTACACAAAAAATGTAGAGCACCTTAAAACTCACAATTTATGTTATATACATTTTTTTCATGGAGCTCGTCGATTTTGACACCTTCCTTATTTTTTGGTTCTGCTATGAAAAACATACTTTTTTCATACAGGAATTTGCCAACTGCTGTCCATCCAAACAAAGGAAGTTCAGTTACATAGCAACCAGCATTTGACTATCACTTAAACCTATGGTACTCTCCTATTTCGCTTCTACTTACAAGGGAGCAAGTAATAACACTATTTCTTTTAATTTTTTCTGATTAGCATGAAGTAAATAGAAGTATAAGCTTTTTAAGAATAATTTGTTGCAGGGATCTAGAGAAAGTCATGTGAATGGAACACAATATATTTTTTAGATTAAGAAGAATATACGTAGGCCGTTTTTTTTTTAACCTCCTATAGGCTATAAGTAAAACACAGTTGATATAAAACAATTATTTTATTAGTAAAATTGTTGTACATTTATGGTACTTTTCAACATAATCACCAAAAAGATTGAGACATTTATTGTACCTGTGCACAAGCTTTGCAATACCCGCTTCAAAAAATGATTTCAAATGAGCATTGACGTTGTTTTAAATACTTTCGTTGGTTTGAAAGTTCTGCCCTCCTAGCCACTTCTTCAGTTCAGCGAAAAGGTGAAAGTCGCTGGGTGCCAGGTCAGGACTGTAGGTAGAATGCTCTATTGAAATTGTTCAAGGAGCCGATGGGTTGTGCCAGCAGTGTGTGGACGAGCGTTGTCACAGACCAACACAATTCCTGAAGTCATCATTTCTCTTCGTTTGTTTTGAATGGCTCTCCGCAAACGTCGTAAAGTACGAAGATCTTCAAAACAACGTCAATACGATAAATGCTAAATTGTTTATGTGATTATGTTGAAAAGTAATAATATGTGTAAAAAATTTTAGTAATAAAATAATTGTTTTCTATGAACCTATCGGAAGTTAAAAATAACGACCCTCGTATAAGGTTATGATTGTGTGACTTTCTTCATAATTTTTCGAATATACTAGAAGTAGCAATAATACTATTTTAAGACCTGCATGTGCAAATTTCAAAACAGCTGTGAAATAGTTATACGTCATTCACCATACTTTATTCTATTGGATGACAAATATCACGTTTCAAAACCAGGTGATTATTTTATTCTAATTCACAACCGCATGTTATGTAGCTAAGCAAAACAGTCTGGCAAAGTGCATTATTTGGAATACAAGCGGTTAGCAATTTTGTCACGGGGTACAATAAAATCAACCGTCTGGGAGGGACAGGAGGTACTGATTACATCTCATCCTCCAGCACTGCTACCCATTCATGACGTCTTCGGGCGAGGGTTAACCAATTAGCGTTAGGGATTTTTTCTTCTTTTTTCCTCTCTTTTTTTTTTATTTGGGAAATCTTCGTGTCGCATTATTGTGAAGTGATCAACTTAAATTTCAAGTTTTGTATTTAATTGATTTTCATTTTTGAGTTATGCTATTCACACACATATGACCTTTTCCTAAATTTGATGTGGTCCATTCACCTGATTTTCTCTAGCTTTTCTACAAATAAACTTTCCTCACAAAAGAATATTATTTTATCTACGTCATGATAATTGATATAAAAATTACCAGAAATTTTCTTATTTCTTGTTTTCTTGTAATCAGAAGGAAAGTAACGGAATGCATTAGACTAAATGCTATCGCTATGTGAAACAATTGAAATTCGGTTGTCTTTTGCATTCCCTGTGTAAAAGAGGTGAAACGAAAGTTGTCTGTCCGCTTGAGAAAAGTTTTAAGTTGTCTAAAATTGTAACCAGTAACAACGAATAATTAAAGAAAATGTATTTTTGAAACACAGTATATAGAGAATGTATTCTATTGCACACAAAAATTCGATACAGAGATTTCACCGGAAATACATCTTTTGGGTCCCCCTGAATAAAAAAAAAAAAAAAAAAAAAACATTTTTGGGAAAGGTCCGTGTGTGTATGTATGTGTATATATGTAAACTTGGTATTTAAGTTTCGTATCTTCCAAGAATACGACACGAACATTTTCAAGAAAATCCCCCCACTTCCAACTACGCTTTATATGGAACTTTTTCCGAAAATTTTGATTTTTTAAAAAATGGCTCTAACGATTTTTATTAAAATATCGTATATTAAATAAATTTTCCTTATAAATAAAATGTATATCTTGAATTTTCTGGGAATAGTCTCTAAAGACTACTTTATTCTGGATGAATTTAACGGAATTTTGTACAATTGCTAAACCGTAAGACATGAACAAAAACTTACCATACAAAAATGTAGAGCACGCTAAAACACACAGTTTATGTTATATATATAATAACGTGGAGTGGATCGTTTTTTAGATATTCCTTGTTTTTGGTTTTAACTTTGAGAAACTTGTATTTTCCCTTTTTTCACTTCTGTTTACAGGGAAGCAAATAATAAGACTATTTTAGCTATTTTTTTCTCGTTTATCATGAAGTAAATAGAAACATAAGCGTCTTAACAATAGATTGTTGCAGACACGTGAAGAGAATCTTGTGAATGGAACACATCCATTTTTTTATTGACATTTTCATGTTCAGTTTTCAGTTTTAAAAGCTAAACACTTATCAACTTATCAACTTTTGGTCAAGTAAAGAATGGCATTTCAATCCCATAGAAACGTCATTTTAAAACATTTGATTATCGGTTTAGCCCAGTCTATTACCTTATTTCTCTTCTACTTAAAGGAACTAAGTTATTAGACCATTTCTGCTAATGTTTATCTCGATTATTATTAAGTATATAAAAGAATAAGCTTATTAACAATAATTTGTTACAGAGATGTAGAGAAAGTCATGGGAATGAAATACATAAAACTTTTTTTTAAATTTAAAGTCGTGTAAAGAGAAACCATTGACTAGGAACATTTCCTTTCGTCTTTTGCAATTATTAGGAGATTCATAATAAGACTTTCGCTTGCATTTCTTATCGTCCACTTCCTCGAGCTCATACGGGCCCACCTCTCGTTCCTGGTTCTCTATTCTATGGTTTCGCGCCGTTGGCTCCCTGACAGTTCCTGACCCTTAGGCATATGCTTGTAAGTCCTAGGATGTCAGTCTTAACCATGGAGAGGTTGGGTCAACTAAAAATATAAATGGCGTTTTATTTATGGACGCTCTTTAACTGCTGTGGTTCTCAGCGTCCCATTCTATACTGAGCCTCACTACCAGGCTTGAGATTCTTTTACGTGCCGTAAATCTACGACATGGGAACAACGGTTTTGCTTAGCTTCCGAAGGAAGTCATGCTAAGCATTTTTACGTCCGAAAAAAATCCATCGTCCTCCGCCCATGAGTATATGAAGATAGCATGGTAATTATTTTACCACGGAGGGCGACATTTGGCCAAATACGAAAGTTAACGAAACGCAGTAATAAGACCATTCCTGTTGTCATTTTCGATTAACATGAAGTGGGTAACAGAATACGAATTTGTAGGAAAAATGTATTGACTGGCAGGTAGAGAAACTCTTACGAATGGAATGTATTGATATTTTTGGTGGGTTTGAAAAGTCCATTCACCATACGTTATATTACCGCATGACAAATATCATAGTTCGAAACCGGGTGATGATTTTATTCTAATTCACAATCGCATGATATGCAGCTAAGCAAAACAGTGTGACACATTGAATTATTTAGAATAGAAGCGGTTAGCAATTTTGTCACGAGAGAATATTGCACTCTACAGTGAAAATGACGAAGTAACATGTCCACTGTGCTTGACATATGAAAACTGACTACGTAATACCGTCGAGGGTTAACCCATTAACTGTCATGATTCCCAATTGGGATCGAGCGCATTTTTCATTATTACGTCATTTGTTTTATTATTTGCCACCAACGAGTTGCACATTTATGCAGTGCTGCCGTTTCTGATAGATCGTCACTCTTCTGTCATTACACGTGGTTATTTATGACAGTTGCAGTGAGGTAAGTTAATACTCCAAAACTCGGCTGCAAATTATAATTAATTTTACTCACATTTCCACCATTCCATTTTGGAGGCATGGGTTAGATATTTTGCAAGAGAAAAGATACCGACATTTCACTGGAAATACATGTTTTGCTCCCCTGAATCCAAAAAAATTTTTTTTGGAAAAGGTCCATGAGTGCGTGTGTGTGTGTGTATGTGTGGATAGCATAGACAGTATAGGCCCGTTAAATACCAGACTTGGTATTTATAAGTTGCCGGTCCCCATGGCCGCGCTCGCTAAGGTTTTGGTGCTCGTGAGCATGGGATCGTGGGCTCAAGTCCCGACTTGGGCATGGGTGTTATATGTTTGTGCAATGTGTATATGTTTGTGTAAAGGAACAGTAAAACCAGTAATCATACAGTAAATTTAAGGGGGGGATGTAAACAGGGGACACAGACCCGTAGTCCTGACCAGACTCCGGTACTGTTCAAAAAAAAAAGTAAATTTGGTATCTTCCAAGGGAGATCACCTCCTTAGCACGGTGGTAACGTTACTGCTTGCCAAGCGGGAGATCTGGGTTCGATTCCCAGTACCGACGTGGAGATTTTTCCCCCGAAGGGAGACCTGGACCGGGGTGCACTCAGAGGTCCCTGGGGGGGGGCCAATTAGGGAGCTACCTGATGAAGTAGCGGCTCCAGGTCGTGAAGACCGCCTTAACTGGCCGAGGGGGATCGAAACGCTGACCATGACTCACCCCCCAATACTGCACCCCATCCATGTCGTCTGTAATGGACCGAGCTCTTAGTGAGCTATGCCAAGGGGTAATCTTCCAAGGATGCGACACGAAGATTTTAAAGAAAATCCCTCCACCCACAGCTACCCTTTAAATGGAACGTTTTTCGAAAAGTTTTAGTTTTTCAAAATTGGTTCTAATGATTTTGATTAAAATCTCTTATATTTAAGGTATTTGTATAGCAAATAAAATGTATATCTTGAATTTTCTGGGAATAGCCTCTGAAGGCTGCTTTATTCTGAAGGAATTAACGGAATTTTCCATAACTGCTAAAGAGATACACAGAAACTTACCACAAAAAATGTAGAGTACGTTAATACACACAATTTATGTATAACCACTTTTTTCGTGGAGTTGATCGTTTTTTAGATATTACTTGTTTTTGGCTTCAGCTTTGAAAAACATATACCTTTCTCATACAGGAATTTGTCAACTCATGTCCATACGAACAAAGGAACTTCAGTGACATAGCACCAGCTTTTGACCATAACTTTAACCCTATCCCGTATTTCGCTTCTACTTACAAGGAAACAAGTAATAAGACATTTTCTGTTAACTTTTTTCACGATTAGCAAGAAGTAAATAGAAGCATAACAGTAATGTATTGCAGAGATGTAGAGAAGGCATATGAATGGCACATATTTTGTGTTTCCAACTGCTTCATAGAGATAAAAATTATTAGAAATATTTACTTTATCTGATAGGTACTAAGGAAATAAGGGAGTACTCAAGGGTACGCGATAGTCAAATATTTTTAGAGCTTATGTAAGGTCAATGGAGTTACGTTCTGCTTCCATAATCAGTTCAATATTCAGATTAACCAGATGCTTATACCTCATCAGTAGGATTAATAATCTCATTTTTGCAGTTCTTATATTTATTCTCATTTTATGAGAAAATATAATATAAATAAATATACTGAATGAATATACATAATCTTCCTATTCCTTCCAGATCTAGCAAAAGCTATTACTTTACTGTTAACTGATCGAAATCTAAATACTTTCTTCTTTGATCCTGTTGAACATACTTAGCATCTTTAAGTTACAATAACCTAATATCCATCAATTTACCTCTCATCAACCAAATCAGTTTACCTCTCATCAACCAAACCAGTTTACCTCTCATTAACGAAACCAATTTACCTCTCATCAACGAAAACAATTTACCTCTCATCAACCAAATCAATTTACCTCTCATCAACCAAATCAGTTTACCTCTCATCAACGAAACCAATTTACCTCTCATCAACCAAACCAATTTACCTCTCATCAACCATACCAATTTACCTCTCATCAACCAAATCAGTTTACCTCTCATCAACCAAACCAGTTTACCTCTCATTAACGAAACCAATTTACCTCTCATCAACGAAAACAATTTACCTCTCATCAACCAAATCAATTTACCTCTCATCAACCAAATCAGTTTACCTCTCATCAACGAAACCAATTTACCTCTCATCAACCAAACCAATTTACCTCTCATCAACCAAACCAATTTACCTCTCATCAACCAAATCAGTTTACCATTCATCAACGAAACCAATTTACCTCTCATCAACAAAACTAACTTACCTCTCATCAAAAAAACCAATTTCCCTCTCATCAACTAAACCAAATCACCTTTTATTAACCAAACCAATTTCCCTCTCAACAAAAAAAGTCAATTTACCCCTCATCAACAAAACCAAATTACCTCTCATTAACCAAACCAATTTACCTCTGAAGAAAAAGTCCAAATTACCTCTCATCAACCAAACCAATTTATTTCTCAAAAAAAAAAAAAAGCCAATTTACCCCTCATGAACAAAACCAAATTACCTCTCATCAACCAAACCAATTTACCTCTCAGCAAAAAAAAACAATTTACCTCTCATCAAACAAACCAATTTACCTCTCATCAACCAAACCAATTTACCTCTCAACAAAAAAAACCAAAAACAATTTACCCCTCATCAACCAAATCAAATTACCTCTTATTAACGAAACCAATTTACCCCTCATCAACCAAATCAATTTACCTCTCATCAACCAAACCAATTTACTTCTCATCAACCAAACCGATTTACCTATCATCAACCAAACCAATTTACCCTTAATAAACTAAACCAATTTGCATCTCATCAACCAAACCAATTTACTCCTCATCAGAGCTTTTTATAAAAATGTTATTTTCAGACTCAGGGGACCTCAAAATCCGGTGAAATCTCGACATCGAATTTTTGGGTGGAATACAATACCAACCTTCTCAATCCACTATGTACATTGTACATATGGATTAGAGAAAGTAATAGAATATTTAATGCATGAGGAACTAAACTGCTGTAACACATTAACTATAAGCTGGCGTGCAACATCGCTAATACTCGGGCCTAGGCTATGTATCTTGGAGCAATCAGAAGGACGAAGCTCCTCTCCCTGTCGATGTTCCCAACGTTCCCACTAAACCGGATTAGGCTACTAACTGCTACTCCTCAATAATTGTCCTTGGGTCAGCATCGGATCAAATCCTCTTGAGAAACGCTTCTGCCCATTCTAACCACCACTGACCACAGATCTGCTCCTCCTTCTCCCCCTGTACCGAATACGCTGCTGCTTCAGTATTGTTTTGGTTTTAATACTAAAACACTCTGAGATAGGCGGGTCGTTTCATAAGTCATGGCATCAGGTTTATATTTTTGATAAATATGAAGCAATGCAAACTTCCTGCAGCTAAGGGAAATCGAAATGGCATTTTTTATTTTATTTTTTCCATTTCCATGCCTTAATTGCGAATCAAAATTTTGAATCTCACGCTCGTTTTAGTATAACTTTCATAGATATATACTAATTATAAGTAGTTTAAAAATATTTACAAAATAAAACTAGGTAGTAGTTTTTTAAACATTTAGGTTTACTCACTTGATAAAGCACCAATAACTTTTTAAATGTTAGTGTTAGAGAAGTAATCTTTTTTATCGGAAAGTTCTCTTAGCTGTTCGCAGCATTGGCATCCCTTTAATATTTCTTTCACTTAGTAGTTTCGAAGTACTGCAAAGTTTTCTGTGGAAAGATAGATTACTTTTTTTTTCTTTCCTTTTTTTATTTTTTGTTTGGAGACAGTTTATGTAGAAGTAAAATTTTCTATACAAATGCCTCATTATCTCAGGAGCTAATTTATACTAAGAGATGACATTTTTACCACCAATTTGTACCTAAATAGGCTATTTTCAACGAATAATGTTCTATGTATATGGATTAGCTATTTTTAAATTTAAAAATGATCGTTTTTCAATAATATTTAAGAGGTGTATTAGATAATTCATACGTTTTCTTCCAAAGGACAGAAGCAATCTTTTTTAACATCAGTAAAAGGTAAAGATAATGCTGAATATACCGTGAAAATTTTATCTTATTATCTTAAACACAAGGGTCGCTTTTTTTTCAACTTCCGATAGGCTATAAATAAAAGCCAAGTTCAGGAAAATAATTATTTTATTACTAAAAGTTTTGTACACATAGTTATTTTTCAACATAACCACCAAAAACATTGAGACATTTATCGTACCTCTGCACAGGCTTTGCAATACTCGATTCAAAAAATGTTTCCATCAATGCGTTCAAATGTGCATTGACGTTGTTTTGAAGATCTTGGTTGGTTTAAAAGTGCTGCCCTCCTAGCCACGTCTTTAGTTAAGGGAAAAGGTGAAAGTCGCTGGGTGCCAGGTAAGGACTGTACTGCGGACGATCGAAAATGTCCCATTGAAATTGTTCAAGGAGCCGATGGGTTGTGCCAGCAGTGTGTGTACGAGCGTTGTTATGGATCAACACAACTTCTGAAGTCAGCATTCCTCTTCGTTTGTTTTGAATGGCTCTCTCCAAACATCGTAAAGTTTTACAATAAACAGCTGCATTGATAGTGGTTCCGGGCAGCATAAACTCTACAAGCAACACATCTTTTTGGTCCCAAAACACGGTAGGTATAAATGTTATGTTGTTAAATGTTTGTGTTATTTTTTTTTTTTTGGTTGGTGAATTTGGATGCAACCATTGTTATGATTGACCACGCTCGTCCACACACTACTGGCAAAACCCGTCGGCTCCTTGAGCAGTTTCAATAGGACATTTTCTATCATCCGCCGTACAGTCCTGACTTGCCACCCAGCGACTTTCACCTTTTCCCTGAACTGAAGGTGTGACTACGAGGGTAGCACTTTCAAACCAACAGAGACCTTCAAAACAACGTTCAATGTTCATTTGAAATCATTGGCGGCAACAATTTTTGAAGAGAGTATTGGAAAGCTTCTGCGCAGGTACGATAAATGTCTCAATCTTTTCGGTGATTATGTTGTAAAGTAACCATAAGTGTACAACACTTTTAGTACTAAAATAATTGATTTCTATGAACCTGTCTTTTATTTATAGCCTATCGGAGGTTGAAAAAAAACGGCCCTCGTAATTGCCAAAATAATGGATCAAAGTTTAACATTGTCGAGATAGAGCATTTCAACTCTTCTTAAATAAAACTACCTCTCTTTACAGTAACAAAACCAGGTATATTCCACTCACATGAATTTTTGCACATCCCTGTAACAAGTTATTTGTAACAAGGTTATTCTTCTGTATAATTCATACTATCGAGTTAAACATTACCAGAAATAGTCTTGATGGTTAATTCCTTGTAAACAGAAGTGAAATAAAGTGGGAGTGATTTTTTTTAAAAGCGTTGCTATGATTTAAATTCGTTTCTCTGTATAGCTAGGAGTTCACAAATTTCCGTATGAAAAACGGGTAATAGGCAATATATCGGAAATGGTCAATTTCACGAGAAAAAAAATGTATATCTCATAAATTGAGGTTTTAACGATATTTACAATTTTTGCGGTATGTTTTCGTTTATCTCTTACGGTTTACTAATTATACAAAACTATTTCAGAATGAAGAGCTGTTTAGGTTATTCCTATAACATTTAATATATACATTTTGTCTTTCATATAAGTATATTTTTTTCCCAGAGCATTATCGCACACCTCAGGGTGATAAGCATGACTACTGATCACTTGACCGCAGAGATGAAAAGATATTTTTACTTTCTCTAGCACGTTTGTGCAATGTACACAGTAGTTAGAAAAGATATTGCATTCCACGCAAAATTTTGATTCCAAGATTTCAACAGAAATATATGTTTCCAGGAATCGAAGAGAGCTGTTCAAAAAAAAATCAGTGTGTGTCTATCTGTCAACAGCATATCTCAAAAACCAAAATTCCATCACATACCAAACACGGCATTTAACTTAAATATATTCCAATGATAAGAAACGATCTTAATTAAATTCCCCAACATGAAACATTTTTCAGTATTTTAGAATTGAAACAAATGGCTCGAACGATTTTGATTAAAATGCTGCACATTAACGATTTTTACATGGAAAAATATGTATAGCATGGATTTTCTTGTAATAGCCCCTGAAGTGCTCTTTATTCTGAATAACTTTGGGATAACTGGTAAATCGTAAGGAATGCACAAGGGCTTACTACACAAATAATGTAGATCTCAAATTTAAAATTTATGTCATATGCAGTCTGTTTTATTTCAACAGTTAACCATTTCCTGAAATTTAAAATACTTAAACCTTTTTTCAAACAGTAAGCCCTCATCAGTTTCAACTCTGTTTTATTCTGCTCCTGGCCAAGAAAAGAGAACCGTATTTCAATGAAAATGCATAGCGACAACTTTTAAAAATGGACTATTACTTTAATCTTGTGTTTTCCCTTATTTCCCTTCTATTTATAAGGAACTAAGTAAAGGGATAATGTTTACATAGTAATGTTTACATAGATTTGTAAAAATAGTTTGTTTACAAAGCAAGAACGGAAGGAGAAAGCCGCGTGAATGGAACACACAGTATATATACTTTCTCTGCAGTACCATGTACGTAAGGTACAGAGAATGTATTTTTACCTAGATTTCACCGGAAATACACGTTTTAGGGTCCCTTGTATATAACATAAGGTATTTTTAGAAAAAGGTCTTTGTGTGTCCGTGTGTCTTTGAATACAATAACTCAAAATTGAAAAGTCGGTAAAATACCAAACTGAGTATTTAAGTTTAGTATCTTCCAGGGATACGACACAAAGCTTTTGAGAAAGATCTCCCCACACCAAACTACCCTTTACATGGAACTTTTTTCAAAAGTTTTGATTCTTTAAAAAATGGCTGTAACTATTTTGATTAAAATATCGTATATTAAAGATATTTAAGTGACAAATATATTGTACAGCTTGAACTTTCTGGGAATAACCTCTGAAGACTACTTTATTCTGGATGAATTTTGCGAAATTTTGCATAACTACTAAACCGTAAGAGATGGACCAAAGTTACAGCACAAAAATATAGAGGACGCTAAAACACAGCATTTATGTTGTATACTTTTTTCGTGGAGTTGTATGTTTTTGAGATATTTCTTGTTATTTGTTTCAGCTTTAAAAAGCGTATACTTTTCTCATACAGGAATGTATGAGCTCCTGTCCATAAAAACAAAGGAACTTCAGTGGCATAGCAACCAGCTTTTGTCTTTCACTTTAACCTATGGTACTCCCTTATTTCGCTTCTACTTGCAAGGATTTTCTGGATTAGCATGAAGTAAATGGAAGCACTAGCCCTTTAACAATAATTTGTTGAAGAGATGTAGAGAAAGTCATGTGAATGGAACATGCTAGATTTTTTGTGTTATTCTCTTCATGGATTCAAAATCACGCAGTGTAATGTAAATATTTTCATATTAGTTAAGAATGTATTTCTATCGCTATAAAGTCTGAACTAATATTAGTGTATATCAAAGCATTGGGCACAGTAGCCCAGCAAATGCTGCTAAGATGGACACATCTGTTCAGCCCACAAGATCCATTCACCATGTAATGCAGTTGGTGTAGGCATACGCTTTGAAATAACCATATCAGTTTCTTGTGCTTTTGACACCTATTGGGGGCGACGCAAAGTTTGGATTAAAGGACGGGGTGATTGTGTGGTTTGGTGATGAAATACAAATGTCAGCGCAGAGAACCTTGTGGACAGAATATCAAGCAACACTCATACACTTATACTCTTGACCACTGAGCTGAGTTTATTTAACTTTTTCGGAAAACTAAATCGTCATAGATGATTTGATGTGGTATATGCACACGATTTTCCACAGCTATTCTGCGTGAACGCGCCGTGGGCGAGTGGTTAGACCATTTGGCTCTCACCTAGAGTGGTTCCATTCCAAGCGACCACATGTGAGTTTTGTGGTAGACAAAGCGAAGTTTTCTCCGGGTTCCCCGGTTTCCCCGCCAATACATTCCACCGGTGCTCCATCTTACACACACACACACACACACACACACACACACACACAAAAACCTATTCTGCAACAAACTTTTCTTACAGAATCTTAACGATATAAAACCTTAACGAATAACGATATTGCATTTGTCTACTTCAAAATAAAACCAACAACAACGGATATCTCGAAAATTATTAACTGGACAAAACAAATGCATTTGACATAATTTGTGTATTTTAAGGAAATCTATACTCCTGATTTTGTATTTTTACTTTCTCTACACGTACTATGTACATAGTGTATAGATAAGGCATTGCACTCCACCCAAAAATTCGATATCGACATTTCACTCGAAATATATGTTTTAGGAGCCCTTGTATCCAAAAAAAAAAAAAAAAAGTCGGTAAAATACCAAACTTAGTTTTTAAATATAGTATCTTCCAGGCTACTCTTTACATAGAACGTTTTTAGAAAATTTTTATTTTCTCAAAAATGGCTGTAATGATTTTTATTAAAGTATCATATATTAAAGATATTTACCTGAAAAATAAACTCTATATCTTAAATTTTCTGGGAATAGCCTCTGAAGCATACTTTATTCTGGATGAAATTTATGGCATTTTGCATAACTTCTAAACCGTAAGAGATATATAGAAACTTACTCCAAAAAATGTAGAGCACTTTAAAACACAGAATTTATTTTATATATATATAAAATTTTTTTGTGAAGCTTGTTGTTTTTAGATATACCTTGTTTTTGTTTCAGCTTTAAAAAACATACTTTTCACATATACAAATTTGTCAACTCCTGTCCATACAAACAAAGGAACTTCAGTCACATATAAACCAGGTTTTGATTATCGCTTTAATCTATAGCACCCCCTTATTTTGTTTCTACTTACAGGAAAGTAAGTAATAATTGCTAATTTTTTCTTGATTAGCAAGAAGTAAATCGAAGCATAAGCTTTCTAACAATAATTTGTTGTAGAGATGAGAGAAAGTCATGTGAATGGAACACATCAAATTTTTTTCCATATCTCTTATTAATTCCAAGTTTGCAATAGTCGTCCAGAAAGGAAAGAACTTCAGAAGCTATTCTCAAAACGTCTCGCCAAGGCGACTCGGAGTCGATTCCAGGCGACCGCACTTGGAGTTTGTGGAGAGCAGGTTCTCCGGTTTCCCCCGCCATCACGTCCCAACAGTGCTTCATCTTCATACCATATATCGTTAATGTGATTGTCTGAAGTGCTATAGTAGTAAACGTGGTCATTAAGTATTATAACAAATATTTCTAGAAAATTCTATATGTATACTTTGTCATGTAAATATCTTTAATATAAACAGTTTAAATCATATTTGCTTTGAGATAGTCAAAACTTTTGAAAAGTAAACAGTAGTTTAGGCTGGGCGGAGTTTGCTTATAATCTTCGTGTTGCAACCTTTGAAAAATGCTAAACTTAAACAGAAAATTTGGTAAGTAACTAAAGTTTCGTTTTTTAACTATACTTCCTCACTGCAGACAGTGTGGGGGGACACACACACTCTAAGCTTTTTCTAAAAACATATTTTAGATTTAGGGGTTTTGAGAGCATGTATTTCCAATAAAATCGAATTTTTGGTGGTATATAATGCCACTTTGTAGATAGTACACAATACTAGAAAAAGCAAACAAGTGATTGTATTTTAATAACTGGATTCTAAAATCCTGTGAAAATACAATCAATTCTTTAATGCAACTCCATTATACTCAAAGCTGTTTAAAAGTTTTTATGCAGCCAAAAACTCTGAACAGAACTGAGTAGAACCTGATGGATCGCAAACCGAAATAATAATCAATAATACGAAATAATATTAACGACGTATCTGACTGGAAATGTTAACAATTAGGCTTTGAAATCTGATTATAGATAAGGCATTTATTGAATTTTCTAATGCAAACGTAAGGTTTTTTTTCCGTGTTACACAGTGGCGCGTCTTTTATCAGAAAAGATTGAATAAGTATTTTAGATAGTAGATTACTGAAGTTGTTGTATTACATTTACTTACTCTTACGTATTTTGTCGACCAAGTACTGTTTATGTATGTGCATAGTAGGAAGAGGTAGGTCATTGTAAGTCTACCCAAAAATTCGAACCGAGATTTCACCAGAAAGACTTGTTTTGCCTCCCCTGAATCTAAAAAAAAAAAAAAAAAAAAAAAAAAAAAAAAAAAAAAAAAAAAAAAAGAATTTATAGAAAACGATCCATGTGTACATGCGTGCGTGCGTGCGTGTGTGTGTGTTTTAGTGGAAAGCATAACTCCAAAACGAATAGGATAAATATCAAACATGGTATTTAACCTTAGTAATCTCCCCAGAAGCGACGCGAAAATGTTTCAGGAAAAGCCGTCCATTCTAAACTGCATTTTATAGGGAGCATTTTTCTAAGTGTTCGATTATGTCGAAAATGGCTAAAGATTTTGATTACAATGCAGTATATTAGAGCTATTTAATAGGAAAATAAAATGAATCTCCGAAGTTTTTTTCGGAATAGCCTCTAAAGTCCGTTGTATTCTGACTCTAATGATTAAGCGTAAGAAATAGACAAAATATTAACTACGCGAAAATATAGATCTCGCCAAAACATAAAATTAAGACTAATACACTTTTGTTGTGAAGCTAATTCTCTCCGAGTTATTCCTTGTTATTGGTTTCAGTTTTAAAATACGTTTACAAATAGGAAGTTGTCAATTTCAGTCGCCCAGCGACAACTTTTAAAAGATTTGACTATCGTTTTAACCTAGCATATTCCTTTAGTTTCTATCTATTTATAAGGAGCTAAGCATTAACATCGTTTATACTAATGCTTATCTCGAAGGGCCTGTAGTGTATATAAAAATAATTCTTTGAAAGAAGTTTGCACAACAATAGAGAAATTAATGAGAATGGAACGTAAAGGATGTTTTACTTCCTCTAGCACATGTATACAATGTATATATTAGTTAGAGAATGTTTTGTATTCCACCCAAGATTTAACCAAAAATTTAGATTTTGAGGAAAATTGTCTATGTTTATCTGTGTATGTGTGGGCACCATAATTCAAATACAAATACACATTTGAGTTCAATATCTTTTAAGGATATGACACGAGGATTTTTGGGACATTTTCCCATATGAGACAAAACTTACATGGAATATTTTTCTCCAGAATGGCACTAACGATTTTATATAAAATGTCATATGTTTAAATTCTTTTCATGATAAATGAAATGTATATATTGAATTTTCGGGGGTAGTCTCTGAAGACCGTTTCATTCTTAACGACGTATTATAACCATACTATAATTAAAATTTAGACAAAAAAAAAAAAAAAAAAAAAAACATCCTCTACAATACATAAGGTGTAGATCTCCACACAATCTATACTCCATAAACTTTTGTTATAGAGATATCCATTTCCGACATATTCCTTGTTATTATTTTAAATTTTTAAATACTTAATGCTTTTCTCAAATATGAATCTGTCAATTCCTGGTCATACATTGAAATGGATTTCAGCAACATGGTAACCAGGTTTTAAAACACTTGACTATCGTTTTAGTCTAGTGCATTCCCTTATTTTCCTCCTACTTACAAGGAAGCAACTAATTAAGACAATGCCTGCTAATGTTTATCTCGATTATCATAAAGATTACAGCGATGTGGATGGAACACATCACATTTTTTCGCTTCACCATCGTTTTATATCTCAGCGGGAACATGGTTCTCACTTTACCGAGGGCGACCAATATTACTTAAGCCGTAAGCGTTGAAAATATCTAAGTCCTGAAGTACCGTCAGGATATCTACCTTGATCCCACTAAGGGTATTCGTACAAAATTATGTCCCCCCCCCTATTGCACTCCTCCCCCACTACTGCTTAATTTTAGTGTTTTCGGATATTATGTGACCTGATTTTAATTGTTTCCATTTCTCGCATGTTTTGTATAGAATTTCGATTTCTGTTTTCTATCTGTGGGAATGTCTATAACCAGAGGCTTCTCACGGTATATTTAATTAAAGCAAAAACACGTTTCTCTTTCTACGGGTATATGTTTTCCGAGGAGAAATTTATTTTAAAGAAAAAACTATTCGGAAGCAGGTTGGAGGTTAGAGCATGTTGACGGTGGGGGACATCTGTGCTCTATTGCGGTCTACCACCCCTCGGAGAAGGGATGAGAGGAGGGGAAACCATAGCCCAGCACACGGGAAACGGCAGAATTAAGAGCAGAGACGCACGGAAGAGCCTATAGTCACTAGATGGCTGCCCTGGTGCGCCACGGAGGCAATACAGGTGCCGGGAGGACGTCGGAAGGATGTCTCCACAACTGCACCAAGCCTCAACTAGCGCAACCAGGGGGAAGAGAGTTTCACTCGTAACAAGCAACCGCGCCATCTTCCTGCAAAGCCTCAAGCCATTTCTGTGCCGACCTGAAACATGAAGAAGGAAAATGAAATGAAGGGATGAAAGGGAAAGGAACCGTTGTAGATGTATAGCACACCAGCATTCGCCTAAGTGGCCCAGGATTACCACGGAAAAACCTGGGCCAAAGTGAGTGGTCGACGGGGATCGAACCCGGATGTCCCGAATGCCAGTCCCAGATGAAACTCGGAACTAGATACCAAAATTCGAGAAATGAATACGTTTTGGACGTATCCTTAGAGAACGGAATTCGGCACCTTGTCATGAAAAGGATCTGTGATAATAGATCTTGCACTCTTCACAAGCATTTCTGCCGAGAACTCACGCTTGGGACATATTGTCTGCGTTTCGTTCTTTGACATACAATTTTGATTTATAATTAATAAAATATATGTTAGAGGTTAGAGGATGTTAACCTCGGATGCTTCTCGGCAATTACGACCAAATACTGATCCATTGCGCTCTACCAGATCCCGGGGGAAGGGATTAGTGGAGGGGAAACCACAGGCCAACACACAGGAAAGGACGGAGCTAAGTGCAGAGACGTACGGAAGTCCTTAACAGTCACTAGATGGCAGTTCTGGTGTGCCACTGAGGTTAGATAGGTGCCGGGATGCCGGAAGGTGGCCTCAACAATGGCACCAAGCCTCAACTTACGCAACAAGGGGGAAGAGAGATTCACTCGGAGAAAGCAAACTTACCATCTGCCTACCAAGACTCAAACCACAACTGCGCCGACCTGAAGGATGAAGAAGGAAAACAAAATGAAGGAATGAAAGTTAAAGAAGCCGTTGCAGATATACAGCACACCAGAATTCGCCTAATTGGCCTCAGGGAAACCACAAACAACCCTGAACCAAAGTGAGTGGTCAACAAGGGATTGAATCAGGACCTCCCGAATGCCAGTCCTAAACGAAACTTGGAACTAAATACAAACATTCAAGAAATGAATACGTGTTGCTACTCCTTTAAAGATGTACCCTTGGAGAACTTTGTTATCAAAAGCTTCTGTGAAACTAGAGCTTGCACTGTTCACAAACATTTCTGCCCTGAACTTACGTTTGGGACATGTTGCCCGTGTTTCGTATGGGGTATGTTAACGTCGGGGGCTCCTCGGCATATGCGGCCAAGAACTGATCTATCGCGACCCATCCCCCGGGGGAAGTGATGAGGGGAGGGAAACCACTGAGCTAAAAGTAGAGACACACAGAAGTCCCTAAGTCACTAGATGGCAGCCCTCGTGCGCCACGGAGGCTATACATGGGCCGGGAGGCCGGAAGGAGGCGTCTACAACGGCACCTAGCCTCAACCACCGCAACCAGAAGGAAGAGAGTTTCACTCCGAGCAAGCAATCGTGCCATCTGCTTGCCTAAAGTCAAGTCACACCTGAGCCGGACTTAAAGATGAAGAAGGAAAATGTAACGAAGGAATGAAAGGGAAAGAAATTGTTGTAGATATACAGCACACCAGCATTTGCCTAAGCAGCTCCAGGGCTAGAGCGCGCAGTCAACGGGGATGAACCCGGACCTTCCGAATGCCAGTCTAAAACTTGGCCCTGTAATGAATTATAAAACTCTATAATTTATAGGATGAGAGAATCTCAACAACCTTTAAGACACACGCACACATACACTGAAATTTGTTGATTAAGATTTCTTGTGAAATTTTGGGATCGAATTTTTGAAGGAAAGAACCTCTACCTGTGATAGAGAAAGTAAAATTGACTTGCCCCAGCCCTTTCTTATGCTGAAAGTGGGCTAACAGCTATTGCACACTTTCTCATTTCTATAGCTCTAGTCCCGCTTTTCAGCTATGGATAAAATAAAGTGGCATGCGTCGCCCTGATTCATTGGATGCATGTTCCACTCTAAACATTACCCGCTTCCCATACATCAGCTCTCTCCACTCAAGTGAAGCGAGTGCATCGAGAAAAGGCTTCCTCAATGGAAACTCCGCTGTCCTCAATTACATTCACTCTATTTATATTTTCCACTAAAGTTATTTTGTGCCGCTGAAGAATTCATGAGGGTGGAATTAAGTTTCCAAGGAAGCTTGGTGTGGTGATATATCTGCTATGTGCACCCCTATTCACCTTGGCAAAATAGCGATAAGACACGCCACTCCATAACTCTCCTGTTAACAAAGTGTGGTACACAGCTGTGCTACCAAATGCTGCAAAACAAGTTTACCTTTACAGCAGGTTTGCCCTAACACCTAAACCATTGATTTTTTTACACAGCTCTCTTGTTGTACACAGTAGGAATTATTATAATTATAATTATTACTTTCTCAGACACATAAGTACAATTAGAAAGTATTAAATTAAACCAAAACTTCAGTAATGGAATTTAACCGGAAATAGGGGAAGCACGGCTAGCCCCGGTCAGTATGGGTAATGCCGGTAACTTAATAATCTGGATTACTATTGCAGTAGTGGTGTACTACTTTGTATTGCCCTGTGCAAATGCATCATTTAAACACATTTAGCCATAATCGGCACTTCCTTATTAGCTCTGTGAGCAGTAGTGAGAAAAAATATGTTTAACGCATTTTAATGTACATTTTGCTTGAAAAACAACCTAGAGTAAATGTACCTTTTAAATTGGCTAAATACATTTATAGGGTTTTCCGAAAGGTTCATGATTCTCTTAATATTGTAGCATATATGAGAAGTAGTTTTAAACAAAATACTTGATGCTGACGCATTATTAAAGCAAAATGTCAGTTTTGGGGTAATACCGGTCAGCTGACCGTCGCATATAAAGCGTCATAAAGACAATCCAGTATTGCTGTTATTGGATAAACATGGCAGTTATATTACAATGGAAGATTTCGAAGTCTTTAAAAGCAACGGAATTATTTTTGGTTCTATTCCTCCATATATGTATGTCCAGGCCCCTGGCTATTACTTTCTATAGGCCATATGGTGCATGGGCTCATTGAGGATATAGTGACTGAGACAGTTCGAAAAAATATTATTGTGTTATATGTGTAAAGAGAGGAAAATTGTTATATTGAAATTATAAAATAAGCTGTGTTCTTTTAGATGCATTACAGTGATATTTGTTATCTAAATAACATTTGAATATAGTGACCGGCATTACCCGCATAGGTGGGTAATCTCGGTCAGTGACGCCACTTAAATTTCACATCTAAAGGTAAGAAGCAATTATTTAAATTAAATTATACTTAGCATACAGTTAGGTAAAGAACCAAACTAGCAATCAACATAAAAATAACATTTTTAAACTGTACTCTAAGACGTTCACAGCGTCTTTGCTTAAGTGACCGCCATTACTTCAATCTCCCCTATATGTTTTGAGACCCCTAAATAAAAAATATATTTTTAAAAAAATCTATATGTGTGTGTGACTTTGAACAGCATGGCTGAAAACGAAAATATCGTTAAATACGAAACTTGGTATTTTAGTTTAATATCGCCTGAAGATACGACACAAAAATATTCAAGATATTTTCCTCACCATAAACCAACCTTAACATAGAAAATGTTTTGAAAATATTTCTTTCAAAAATGGATCCCACGGTTGTGAATATTTTACGCTATCTTAAACATATTTACATGAAAAATAAAATGTACACCTTGAAATTTTTGGGAAGTCCTCTCCACTCTGGATGAATTCTCTATCCAAGAAATAGAAAAAGCTTACAACATAAAAATAAAGACCTAGTTAAAATATGTATAATATAAGGTTTATTATATATAACTGTGTTTGCCATTCTAAAATATCGAAATTTATAAATTGCATTTATTTACTCTTGTTCTTTGAAATGTGATACACCTCACATGGACCTTTTTCCGAAAATCCTTTTTTTTTTTGGGATACAGGGGACCCTGAAAATACTATGTACTTGAAATCTCTGTATCAAATTTTTGGGTGCAATGCAAAATCTTCTCTATTTACAATGTACATAGTATGTGTGGAGAAAGTGATAATACCCTGCGTACTTTGTACATTATGTATAGATAAGGTATTGTACTGTACCCAAAAATTCTATACATTACCGGAAATATATGTTTTGAGACCCCCTGACAAAATTAGAAAAACGTTCGTGTATGTCTGTGAGCAGCATAGCTGAACGAAGAAGCGACCGTTAAGTACCAAAGTTGGTATTTAAATTTGGTATCTTCCAGGGGTGCGACACGAAGATTTTCAAGAAAATCCCCTGCCTCCAACTACCCTTTTCATGGAATTTTTTTCAAAAAGTTTGATTTTCTCAAAAATAAAACTAACGATTTTAATTATTAAAATACTGTATATTAAACATATTTATATGAAAAATAAAATATACCTTTATCTTGAATTTTCTGGGAATAGGCTCTAAAAACTCTTTATTCTGAATGAATTTTGCTGAACTTTTTGTAACTGGTAAACCGTAAGAGATAGACATAAACTTTCTGCACAGAAACTGTAGAGCTCGTTAAGACACACAATTTATGTCATATACATTTTTTTCGTGGAATTGAAAGTTTTTGAGATATTCCTTGTTAATTATTTCAGATTTAAAATACAAAAACTTTGCTCACACGGAAAGTTGTAAACTCCGGTCCTGCATAAAACGAATTTCCTCACATGGCAACCAAGTTTTAAAAGATTTGACTATCGTTTTAACCTAGTGTATTCTTTTATTTTTTTCCGCTTACAAGGAAGGAAGTAATTAAAACAATAAATGCTATGTTTATCTCAATTATCATAAAATAGATACAAAAATAAGCATTTTAACAATAATTTGTTATAGCGATGTAGAGAAAGTCATGTGAATGGAACACATTACGTATTTTGTAACATTACTGAAGTCTGTAAACAAATATAAAGTAAATTGTAACGTAGAAATGTAACTATACTTTAAAATTATCGTGATATTACGTATAAGTTAAAGCGACAATAAATACACAAATAAATAGAGATAAGACTATTGTTATCACTGCCACATTTCGCAAAAGAATAGTCATAAAGTTAGCCTTTAGAGCATGTTCGTGTAACTTCAAAGGGAAGCGTTGCGATCAAGTTAACATTTCGCTTTGTTTCATTCTGCTCTTTGTCATCATCCGCAGTTACGCTGATGTTAAAACGTACAAGTAAATGCTTGCGTGAAGTTCAGAGGGCAGATACACTCACGCAATACCACCATTACCCATGTTGTCTTATGCGGCAACCTTCCATTTTGTTAATCTTGTTACCGTGTGTTTCTCAAAGCAACAGATGATAAACAAACGCATTTTAAGTAGTACAATATGTAACCCAATATTTGTAGAATGTTATGCTATACTAGCGCCGGTTGATCAGTTCCGGGCCTCTCGATGAAAACAGCATTTATTTTTTGTTTCTTTATTTCTCAACATAATCTCAAGAAAGACTGATTCATTTGTCATATTGGTGTTCTAACTGAATTGAAGTGCAGTTTATCAAGGTCCTCAACATAGCTGTTCACCGCATCAATAACTTTCTCATTGCTGTGAAATCTTCGTTCTCTAAGAAATGTTTAGGGTTTTGGGAACAGATGGTATTCACTGGGTGTTCGATCTGCAAATAGGGTGGATGTTGAAGCAATTTCAACTTAAATTCGCACATTTTCCCCATTGCAATGACTGAACGATGGGTCGGAGCATTGTCGTGATGAAACAATTATTTTTTGACAAATGCTATATTTTTCTTTTCACCTCATTCAATCGTCGCAGAAAACTTGCGTAGTAGTCACCAGTGATAATTTTACCCTTTTCGAAGTAATCACTAAAAATAATTCCCTGTGCATCCCTGAAAACATTCGCCATAAACTTGTTAGCTGACAAAATTGACACAATCCACTGTCTTGACTGTGATTTACATTCTGGAATGTAGTGATGTACCCAGATTCATCCATGGTAATAAGCCGTCTGGAATTTTTACTTTCTCTATACGTTCCATGTACATAGTGTATAGAGAAGGTATTGCTCTCGACCCAAAAAATTCGATTCCGAGATTTCATCGGAAATATATGTTTTAGGGTCCCCTGCATCTAAAAAAAGCATTTTTGGAAAAAGGGCCGTGTGTGTATGTGTGTGAACAAGATAACTCAAAAACGAAAAGTCGGTAAAATACCAAACTTGGTATTTAAGTTTAGTACCTTCACGGGATGCGACTAGAAGATTTTGATAAAAATCCCCCCACCCCTCTACTCCTTCAAGAGAACTTTTTCGAAGATTTTGATTTTCTCAAAAATGGCTCTAACGATTTTGATTAAAATATGGTATATTAAAGCTATTTTAAAGTGAAATATGCAAGTTCCAAACTGAGCAAGCAGAATTCCTAGGCCCTTAAAGCTCTATGCTTGAAGATCGTATAATTACCTTTCTTTGCGAGCAATTCGTAATTCAAAACCACGCATCCGGAAAATCGATGGCAGAAAACAATGTAGGCTTTTTGCATCCGTGAAATTTCGTTTCGCTTCGGCTTCGATGCACAACTTTAAAAATCTCCTGTGACTTTATCTGCAAGTATCTATGCTAGCAAAAGTTTATTTCTCTCTACCCTCTAGCTAATCGAAATCAGCATTAGCAGAACTGTCCTATATACATAATGTAAGAGGAAGTATTGTATTCCACCCGCAAATTCGATACCGAGATTTCACCGGAAGTACATGTTTTAGGATCCCATGTATCCAAAAAAAAAAAAAAAGCATTTTCAGCAAAAGGACCGCGTGTGTATTCAGAGCTCAAAAACGAAAAGACCGTTAAATACCAAACTTATTATTTAGGTTTTGAATATTCCAAGGTTGCGATACGAAGATTTTCAAGAAAATCTCCCCATCCACAACTATTCTTTATATGGAAAATTGTTCCAAGATTTTGATTTTGTAAAAAATGGCTAACGATTTTGATTTAATGCCGTATATCAAAAATATTTACATATCTAATAAAACGTATATCTTGGGTATAACTTCTGAATACCTCTTTATCCTGGATGAATTTTGCTGAATTTTCATTAACTACTAAACCGTAAGAGATAAATAAATGCATACTACACAGAAAATGTAGATCTCGTCAAAACACACAATATATGTGTTTTACATTTTTGTTGGGGAAGTAACCGTTTCCGAGATATTTCTTGTTATTGGTTTTAATTGTGAAGCACTTATATTTTTCTCAGACAGTAAATGTCCGTTTCTACTTTTGGCCAAGCAAAGAAGCGATTTGCAATGACAATCGCATAGCAACAGCTTTTAAAATATTGGACTATCGGTTTAGCCTGGTGTAAGTAATATAAACATTCTGCTAATGATTATCTCGATTAGCAAGGTGCTGAACGAAGAATACTCTTTTGTAAGAAGTAGCTAGAGAAAGGCACGTGTGTCTAACACAGAGTTTTATTACGTATTTCCTTGTAAGCACTCTGCTATTTGGGAATATAATACGCCAAAGTGGCAGTCAAGTGGATAAAGTAGTCGCCACGTGAAATTATTAATATATCGCTTTATTTGCATGACCAGGATGGATATAAATGAATAAGGACTTCCTTTATGTGAAAAACTAAGTGCCTTAAAATTGACACCAATAAAAAGGAATGTTCCACAAATGTTAACTACACAACACATATACTTATATTTGACATAAACTGTGAGCTGGCTGTTTTTGTCTGCGGTAAGTTTCATGTGCCTCTTGTCGCCCTCCGTGGTGTAATGGTTGCCAAACTAACTTCTTCGCGGGTTAAAACCCGGCGGAGGACGATGGATGATTTTCGGGGGCAAAAATCCTTAGCATAGGTTCCTTCAGAAGGGAAGTAAATCCGTCGGTCCAGTGTCGTAGATTTACGGCACATAATAGAATCTCAAGCCTGATAAAGAGGCCTCTGAGAAAAATGAAGCAGTTATTTACTCCCATTATAGGAGCTCTACATTTTTTGTGCGTTCGTCTCCTTAGCGCGGTGGTAGCGTAGCTGTACAGCAAGCAGGAGACCTGGGTTTGATTCCCAGTACCGGCGTGGGGATTTTTCTCCCGCTGGGAGACCTGGCCCGGGGTGCACTCAGCCTCGTAAGGTCCCTGGGGGTCCAATTGAGGAACTACTTGATGGAGAAGTAGCGGCTCCAGGTCATTAGAACCGCATTAACTTGCCGGGGGGGCTCGAGGCGCTGACCACGTCTCGCCCTCCAATTCTGCACCCCATCCATGACGTCTGTAATGGACCGAATAGGCCAAGGTTCCCCGTGAGCTGTCGTGCCATGGAGTTATGTTATTGCATTTTTTGTGCAGTAAGTTTTTGTATATCCCTTACGGTGTGCTAGTTATACAAAATACCAACAACAACAAAATCATTCAAAATAAAGATCCTTTAGAAGCTATCCCCAGAAAGTTCAAGATATACATTTTATTTACCATCTAAATATCTTAAATAAGTATAAAAGATTTTAATCAAAATCATTATAGCTGTTTCTGATAAAATATAAAAATAATGAACATTTTTCCATGTAAGGGGTTGTTAGGGTTGGGGGCAGTTTCTTGAAAATCTTTGGGTGACATCCTTGGAAGATACTGTACTTAAATACCAATTTTGGTATTTAATGGATCTTTCGTTTTTGAGATATGCTGTCCACAGACACAGGCACACACGAACCTTTCACTAAAAATGCATTTTGGGTTCAGAGGGTCTCAAAACATATATATTTTTGGTGAAATCTTGATATCGAACTTTTATGTGGAATACAGTACTTCCTCTGTACACTATATACATTGTACGTGTAGAGAAAGTAAAAAATCCTCTTTAACTATGTTTAATACGTCTAACGTTGTACAACAACAAACAGAACAGTTTATAAGCAACAATGGTGCAACAACAATAAAACAAATATCGCAGAGTATAGTATAGCTACAATAATACATTTTCAAGAAAGAAGAAGCCAATTCTCTGTATAGGTAATTACTTTCCAGATGAAGCTGCACTCACAATGCCCAACAACTTTGTACCTGGTTCCACGTGTTGCTCTGCCTCGTCCTTGGCTGGTCTCAGGTTCGAATCTCGCTTCCTGCTGAAGGCTACAGTAGTTTCTGGGAATGCGGGATCAGTAGAGCATGAGCTCGTATCCTGGCAAGGATGTTAGCTGAGATCTCATTGGTGGAATAAGAAGCACAGCACTAAGCATTCTCTATTTGCTCCACCGGCGAACCAATAAATTAAACTTCAAATCACAGAGTTTCTCATAAGCCAGGTTGCAGCTTCGAACTGACTGGTTTGATTTTTTTCTAACGGCTGACCTTTGTTACTCCGGGGTTTGAACCCCCCCCCCCCCCAGCGATTTGCACCACTTCTTCCGGCGGTAATTTCGGGATTATCACGACCAGTATGGAATCGCGGGCTGCTCGTTAGTTACCTGTACACCGCGCTTAATGATTTCGGAACTTACAAGAATTAAAACTTGAACCGGACACTTTGCGCGCGCGTTCTTGTGCCGTCTGGACATAGCTTCGCCGCCGATGTCTTCCAAAAAACTGCGTGCTGTCCTTTTTTTTTTTCCGAGTGGAGGGGAAAAATCACCTTAAGGACTGACCCGGGCAAGCCCGGAGTGTCGGGGTCTCCCATGTGGGCATACCGACTAAAAAACACCTCCACCGGTATTAGAAGCAATTAAGGAGAGGCGGTACCGCATGACTTCACCCGCGGATTCATGGTGATATCTGACTATAGAGCGCAGTAAGAGGAGTGAAATAAGGCCGGGAGACAGTCTTTACCGAGGCCCAGTCTGTCACCGCGGTTCATTCTGGGAGAGAAATGGAGGAATGAAGGACGGAGCTAGTGTAGGTTACTGTTCTTCTCCAGTCGTATTTGTCTTGCGCGTTGAAGCCCAAGACGCAGTACTGGTTCTTGGAGCAGTGATTGGCCCCTGGAGAGGGACCGCTCGGCGTAGTGGAGCTGCTGCTGCCGGAGGTCCTGTTTAAGCTGCGACTGGACATTGGCTATTCGGTTGGACAGCTCAGTGGTAGTGGACTGTAGTGTGGAAATGGCGGCGGTGGTGGCAGCTTGAAGGTCCTGCAGCTTCTCGGTGAAGCCACTGCACAGCTCTTCAAGGGCAGCTAAACGACGTTCAGGATCTCCGCGTGGAGGTCCTGAATGGCATTCCATCTATCAAGGGTGCAGGTGGCGAGATGGCGATGATGGTAGTCGGCGGTGGTGTAGTCCAGGCTGGTTGTGTTGGTGGCCTGCTCCTGGGGTAAAGGGGTAAGGGCTTGCCCGGTGAAGTGTTTTGTGCCACCTGTCGTGGCACAGAACCGTCGGCGACGGCGCAGATCGTGCTATCCTGATTCTACTTCTCTTTTTATATGAATCTGAAATTTGTGACGTTCACGCCTTTACTTTTGCGAGATTGATGGATTTTTCGCGCTCTTTTTGGCGTCCCTTATTCCGATCACACGATTCGTCTGTTTAGTTTCTTAGGAGCCATTTTCCGTTATGTTACACAAGTTCATCTGCCTGCGTGACATTAGTTCACCCTGCAGGACTTAATTTAAACAAAGATGCTTCCAATTTTATCTCACTGAAATACAAAATACCGGCCGCCGTCAACATGCGCGATACTGATGACCTTGCTACTTTTACAGATTCATTCCAGCCAGTTCTTAACTTAACACTTAATAACTTATAAACTAACACAAAATCTTCTCAAGTTATTTACATATCCTTAACATAAATTTCCATTAATACTTAAACTAAGATGCATTTAATATTCAGGTTAATGTTTTGTCTCAATGAGATGGGGGTCAGTTTTATCTGCCCACCCTGCATGTATATAGTATGCGTTAAATTTTTACAAAAGCTAATCGTTTATTTATTCTTATTTAGCTCTTCTGACCAAATATATAATAATCTGATTCGTAATTACTAATAAGGACTTTATACATTCTGGTCCTTCGTTTTATGTTTTTATATTGCTCATAAAAATTCAACTCGGCAACACAAAAAATCTGTCTTTCTATAGCTGTACATTCTTCTTTGTTATTTTTGTAATCAGTGGTGAGCATAGAGCGCTCCACGCGTCCTATATGTGTTATTTTATTATGTTGAGTTTCCCCTTCCTTTCACACAAAGCAAGTCTAGCAACAAAAGCTACATAAATCAATCTTCTTTGCTCGTAAAACAAAGCCTTTCTGGATCATGCAATTTGCCTTTGTTTCTCGTCCTTAGTATGAACACACTATAATTTTACTTGCGTACGTGTTTATGTTCGTAGCTGGGGCAGAACGGGAGAAGAATGTGGAGAAGTGAAAAATGTCAAGTGTTTGCCTTGTGAACGGTTATACGCAAACCACAGACATTACCATCTCGTTATTTACCCATTAGATTGCTTTATGTCATTTTTGCGTGCATTAAAGCATCTTTAGCAGCAGATATACTATAAGTGAGCCTGATGACAAAAGCAATAATAATTAAAAATCTGATATGTTTCATTCACGTGATTTTTACTTAATTTCCGCAGCAAATTATTATTAAAAACCTTATGCTTCTATTTAATACATGCCAACTAGAAACAAATAGTCTTATTACTTGCTTCCTTGTAATTAGAAACGAAATAAGGGAGAAGCATAGCTTAAAATGATAGCCAAAAGCTGGTTGCTATGTGACTGAAGTTCCTTTGTTTGTATGAACAGCTGTTGACAAATTCCTGTATGAGAAAACTATGTTTTTTATGGCTGAAACCAATAACAAGGAAAATCCTCAAAACGATCAACTACACGAAAAAAGTGTTTATGCATAAATTGTGTTTTATCGTGATCTACATTATGCTAGTTATACCAAATGCAATAAAAATCATCCAGAATAAAAATGTCTTTATAAGATAATCCCAGAAAATTATATGTACATATACATTTTATTAGACATGTATCTTAAGTTTAAGAGATTTTAAAGGGTAAAGGGCAGTTTGGGGTGGGGGATTTTTCTTGAAAATCGTCGTGTTGCATCCTTGGAAGATACCACACTTAAATACCAAGTTAGGTATTTTGCGATCTTTTCACCTGTCCTCACACACATGGACCTTTTTCCAAAAATGCTCTTTTTGGATTCAAGGGAGACCCAAAGCATGTAGATCCAGTGAAATTTCGGTATCGAATTTTTGAGTGCAGTACAATACATTCTCTATACACTATGGACAAAGTAAGATTAGAGAATGTAAAAATGTATGTAATTAATATCACCATTCACAATCAGCGAGCCATGTGACTCATGCGCTACGTCTAAAACTGACATTCGTAAAATCGATTCCCCGCGGCTGACCTTTCTGATGTCAGGGTATTTTCGGGACTTTTCCCAGGGAATTCTGGGACGATTTATTCACTCCCACGAGATTGCTGTACCATCA
Organism: Hymenopus coronatus; assembly: GCA_030762935.1. Lineage (NCBI taxonomy): Eukaryota > Metazoa > Arthropoda > Insecta > Mantodea > Hymenopodidae > Hymenopus > Hymenopus coronatus. The sequence goes on from CM060884.1 coordinate 64,365,189, forward strand.
TTTCATCTTCCTTGATGGTGAAAAACAGCCCTCAGCAGAGGGATGGCGTTGGAAATCATTTGTAGACCCAGAGAGTTTGATCAGGTCTGGGGCGTGGGCTCCTAGTACTTACGCGTTGAGATGAAGAACTGCTTGGAAATTGTGAAGGAGCCACCATGGTGGCTCCTTCACCGCCGTCTGGCTTCGGCTATCCGCTGTCATTACTCTGATCTCATCCTATCCTCCTGTTGTCTGATGTACAATACGCTTCATTGCGGAATTCTTCTCTCTCTTCCCATCCCTCTATCTCTCTCCCTCTCTCTCCCCCTCTCTCTCCCTCTCCCTCACTCTTCCTCTTACTCTCTCGCCCTCTATCTCCCTCTCCCTCTCTCTCTATTCATATACAATCAAATACAAGGCGTGAGCCACAGAGAGCCGAGCGCACGCGGTAGAATAAAATTGTACTTTCCAGACACGCATCGTACAAAAGTAATCAAGAATGAAATTTGTTTGTCCTAAAAATATCTTAATTGTATGTTATTTTAATAAAAATGTTCAGGGTCATTTTTCAGAAAAGTAATAATTTCGAAAAATATTCCATGTAAAGGAAACCTGGTTGCTTTGTGAGAGACTTGAAATCCATTCTCTTTGCTTGACCAGCAGAAAAAACGAAGGATGTCTACTTTCTATTTGAGAAAAGTAAGTATGGAAATAATTGGAACCAATCACACAGAATATCTCAGAAATGGTTAACTCCAAAAAGATGTATCTATTTGATATAAATGCTGTATTTTGAGCAAATCTAAGTGTTATGTAGTTTGTATCTATCTCTTACAGTTTATTATTTATACAAAAGTCGTCCAGAATGAAGAACATTTCAGAGATTATGCCCACAAAATTTTAGATGTGAATATATTTCAACATTACAAAAGTATTTTAGACAAACGACTTTTTAATAACAGCGTTAAAGCCACGTATGACAAATCAAAAAATTTCGATTTTTTTTTTCTGTAAGGGAAAATTCTTGTTTTGCATCCTAGAAAGATGCAGAACTTAGGCGTGAGGTGTGACATTTAACAGACGTTTCGTTTTGAGTCATGTTCCTCACTGGCTCACGGACATATGCACCTAACTTTTTCTGAATTTTTATTTTGTGGTTTCTGGGGAGCCAGAACATATATTTCTGTGGAAATAATTTCGGCATCGAATGTTTGGCAGGAATACAATACTTTCCATACTACATATGCACTTATTGTGTATAAAGCTTACATGTATTAAAGACGATTTCTTAGATACTGTGGAGTTTTGGAAGGAATACAGTACTTTCCACACTACACATACTAGGGGAAATAGAAAAAAGTAGAAAAACATTTTGAAGATTGTGTTCAGCATAATTCAAAAGGACAAGTTGGTTAAACATCATACTTGATGTAAGGTGATGCATATGAGAAATTCAACCAAAAATTATGAAGAATTAAAAAATATTTTGTTTCGTAAAGAATACCAGAATTCTAAATTTTAAGAAAATATATATTTTTCTTACTTGGCGCAATTTAACTAAGAATTAACTGAAGCTATGGATGTTATTAATGCTTATTAACAGGCACTCCTTAACTTTAAGCATTATTTTTCGAAAATATATTTCCTAAGATATATCAAGGGAAGATTTTTAACACGATGCAATTTTTCACTATTTTGTTTCAAAATTAGTAAGCTTCCTCTCAAAAGCATATTCAGAAAATGGTTATATAGCTTTTTTAAATAAAACTCCGATTTGAAAAAATCTTTGAAGACAAAGAAAAGTAATAATTTTTATCCAGCAATCAGTGCTAATATAAACAATATGAAATGACAGATCAGTCTATTAACTCATTTGCTGTAAAAGTGTATTTTGTATGTAAATACAAATTATTTAAATAAGCACGCATACCAGAACTGTTGTTACAATACAAAATATCACCTATTGTGTATAAACTGTATATTACAAAAACATTTCTTAAGTATTGTGTTTTTACAAGCTTCTCCAATGCACTACATTAAGTTCAGGTTTTCCCAAGGACACTAATAGAAGATTTTCAAGAAAATTCCCTACTCGAATCCACTCTCTGCATGATAAAATATTCCCTGTGTTATCTAAAATAAATGTTGTTAATGCATTTTTGTGACAAAGGAATGAAACCTCGGATTTTCTGCTGATATTCTACAAAGCCATTCTACATGTTTAACTACGTATAACTTGTAAACACAAGAGAGTGCTGTGCGCTTTGAGCTAGAACGTGGAGTTTGGTTTCTGGCCACGGTACGCACCGGGTTTTATCCTATTCTGGGGAAGTTTCAGATTTTCGCGAGAAAATTGAGGCGCTATGATAGGTAGCGATCTCGCCCGTGAAAGCCAACATTCAGTCTGGGATGCGTGCCATGCGTACGTGGGCGTGAGACCGATAGTCAGTTTGATAGGAATTGGATCCAAACGCTGTATAGACAAGGAATAATAATTATTATTATTTCATTGTTATTTTTATTTTATTATTATTATTAATTATTATTATTATTATTATTATAAAAGAGAGGCAGAGAGGAATATTACTGAAACAAAAGTTAATCATCTTCAAAACACACAAACGGATTTTTGTGGCATTAACCATATCCAAGATATTCTTAGCTTGCATTGTTAAATATGTCATATTTTCTTAAAACTGCCAAGTCACTGTAGTTAATTATTCTGCTGGTGATGCAAATAAAACAAATGTTCAAAACCATCACATAGCAGTGGATTGTATACCATTACGAAATATGCTAAAACCATGATTCCGAATATTTATGCCAAACAACATGAATCATAAGCTATTTTAAGAATAATTCATGGAAGAGTCTGTAAAGGAAGTTATGTATTTTAGCTTAATCTGTGTTTAAACAAAAGTATGGTTTTTTTTGTTAGGTGAAGTAATCTGCATATGCATTAGGTTTAAAGTACATCAGCAGTAAAAGCAGAACACCAACTTGAACTATCCTTTTCAGGTGATTCGTGACGTGCACTCTATCTCTTGTTCACGCCTTCCATTAGAAAATGACTTTTGACTATAGAGATTGCATGCAGGAATCGTTCAGTTCACCACAGGGACGGCAACACCGGATGGAATAACGCATCACAAATATCGAACTAGTGTTCCCTATATCGATCTTTCAGTATTCATCACTTAGGTACAATAAACCTATGGATAATGTGACACTAGAATGATTCTAGTGTTTAGTTATACTGTTAATTAAACACTTAAAGATGTATATAACATAAATTGGGTAGTTGTGTGTATGAGCTTTATATTTTCTATTCAGTATGTTTTTGTCTACCTCTTACGGTTTAGAGTTATGCAAAATTCAGCAACATTCATCCAGAATAAATATGTCTTCACAAGCTATTCCCAGAAAATTGAACACACACATTCTATTTGTAATATAAATATCTTTAATATGCCATATTTTAATCAGAATCGTTAGAGCCGTTTTTGAGGAAATCAAAAGTTGCTAAACTTTTTCCATGTAAAACGTACACACACACACACACATGGACATTTTCCTAAAAATGTGGGGTTTTTTGGCTTTTTTTTGCAATCAGGATGAAATCTCGGTATGAAATTTTTGGGTGAAATACAATACCTTCTCTATACACTATGTACATAGTACGTGTAGAGAAAGTAAAAAAATCTGATGTGTTCCATTCACATTACTTTCTCTAGCTGTTCCACAAACAAACTGTTCTAACCAAAGATTATACTTTTATCAAGATAAAACGTTAGCAGAACTGTCTTATTACTTGCTTCCTTGTAATTAGAAGGGAAATACGTCGTCTGTTTAATAAATTGACTCGATGCTATTAATACGCGGATATTTATCAAATTCTCAGCTATTATTGCTGATTTTCCGAGGAGTGCATTAGCTGTGTCTCGGATATGATTGCTTTTCAACATTTCAATTTATGCCCATTTGTTCTTTAGCTCTGGCTTCAACACGTGAATGATACGAGATCACATTTACCGTTGGTGACTTCTTACAATTTTATTTTCTCTACACGCTCTACATACATAGAAGAAGTATTGTATTCCAGCCAAAAAATTCGACACCGAAATTTCACCGGAAATATATGTTTTGAAGTCTTCTGAGCCCTCCCGCCAAAAAAAAGAATTAAAAAAAGTCCGTGTTTGTGTGTTTGTGTGTGACTTTAGACAGCAGTGCCCAAAAACGAAAAGTCGGTTAAATACCAAACTTGTGAGCGTCCTTAAACCCCAATTATCATTATCATTATCTTCCAAGGATACAATACGAAGATTTTGAAGAAAATACCCCACACCAAATTACATTTTACATGGAGAAATTTTTGAGCATTTTGTTTTGCTCAAAATGGCTGTGACAATTTTGATTGAAATGCCACACCTTAAAATAATATTAATGGCAAATAAAAGGTGTCATGAATTTTCTGGGAGTAGCTTTTGAAGACCTGTTTATTCTGGATGAATTTCTCCTTAATTATGCATAACTGGTAAACAGCAAGAGATAAACAAAGACGTACTACAAAAAAAAAACACAATTTATATGTATACGTTTTGTTACAGAGTTTCTTATTATTAGTTTCAATTTTAAAATACTTAAACCTTTCTAATACGGGAACTTGTCAACTCTTGGCCACGTATAGAAACGGATTTCAATGTCATAGTAACCACATTTTATAGCATCGGTTTAGCCTAGTGTATTCTCTTATTTGCCTTATACTTATAAGAAACTATTAATGAAACCATTCCTTTTAATGTTTATCTTGATTAGCATAAAGTAGAAGAATCAGCTGAGTAACAATCATTTGTTACAGAGAAGTAGAGAAACCCATGTGAATGGAACATATCATATTTTTACTTTCTCTACACGTATTATGTACATAATGTACAGAGAAGGTATTGTATTCCACTTAAAATTTCGGTACGGAGACTTCAATGGAAATATACGTTATAATGTACCATATATCCTAAAAGCGTATTTTTACAAAACGTTCCGTGGTGTGTGTGTGTGTGTGCCTGTGTGTGTCCGTGTGTCAGTGTTACCGTGTGTCTGTGAACATGATATCTTAAAAACGAAAAGGCAGTAAAGTATTATACTTGGTATTTAAGTTTAGTATCTCCCAAGGATGCGACACAAAGATTTTCAAGAAAATCCCCTACCCTTAACTACACTTTACATGTAAAAAAAATTCAAAATTTGTATTTTCACAAAAATTGTTTAACGATTTTGATTAAAATGTCATATATTAAAGGTATTTACATGACACATATTTTGACTTTTCTAGGGATAATCTTTGAAGACTTCTTTATTCTGAATGATGTTTTCTAAACTTTATATAACTGGTAAACTTTAAGAGATAGGCAAAAAAATGTACATCTCGTTAAAACCAACAATTTATGTAATGTACATCTTTTTCGTGGAGTTCACCGTTCCCGAGATATTCTTTGTTATTGGTTTCAGGTTTAAAATACTTGAATGTCTCTCATACGGAGACTTGTCATCATCTGGTCACGCAAAGAAACGGATTTCTATACCATAGCAACCACATTTGAAAACATGTGACTGGGTTTCTACTTATACGGAACTAAGTAATAAATAAGGTTATTAATAATAATTTGTTACAAAGACGTAGAGAAAGTCATGTGAATGGAACACATCAGATTTTTTGTGCAGAAACCGTCTGCGTACGTGCGTAGGAGCATTGAACTTCTGCCTCAGTCTAACTTTTATTAAGTAACTTTAAACATCCTTCTCTCAGGCGTTGACCGACAAACCCCTCTCACAAACCCTTCTCTTTGTTTGCTTCTTAGCTCCACTGCCAAGGGAAACCCCTTACTTTTGTTCACATTCCTTTGCTTCCAAACGTTTCTTTTCTTTTCTTTACGAACTATATTTATTTTGTTTATTCTTAGGACTGTGAAATTGGCTAAAATTTATGAAAAACTAAAAAAAATATTTTTCATTTTAATGAAAAAATAACATCAATTCTAAACGATATGAAAATACTAGCTGCCCTCCCCAGCTTTGCATGGGTGATGTATCTAATGGAAAAACTGAGACTAAATCTTCCGTTTACAATACGACCATGCAATGAAATAAAATTACAGTTAAATAATTTGACAACACTTCATTGTAATGCCTTGTAATGTGCAATTTCCCTTTCGGAGAGAAGATAAATAGCGCCGATGGTTTGCCCACTCTCGAGCACGCAACGTACAACTGCCCATGCAAAAACGGCAATTCAAGTTATATTTCATACGTTTCTAACTATTGACCTTATGATTTATTGTCATTGCGAATGCAAAGCTAACTGAACACGCTTAAATTCAAAAGGAAGCTCGATTGGCATTAGTACTATTCTTGGAATAAGCAAATCCTTGCATTTGAACTTTCCTATGATTATAGCAGCTTAAATCAAATTTTTCTTAATTTTTTAAAAGCAAGTCTTCGTATTTTGCACTATTTGAGATTGCGTAGCATAATTATTACCTGGTTAACCTTGAGCTGTAAACTGTGTGTCAGAATCCTGACAAATCCAATGAATTTAGAAATTATGTTAAATAATTGACGACTTCATTTGGATTGTTAATAGGATCGATCGACTTAAATGAATGCATTTTTCCATAAATTTTACTCTGATTTTTTATATTCAAATCATTTAAAATCTTATTAGTTGCTGCTAAAATGGCTCGTTCGCTCAACCAAGCACAGTTTTTGTAATTTGCACTAATATTTGGGATCACTTTCGATATTAATTCTTCTTTTGAAGTGACAAAAATTTGGTGGAAACAAAATGAGGCCAGTAGAAGTATCAACAGGAATTTTCTCTTTGCCAATGTCTAATAATGCCTTTTCATCTGCAAAGGCAATGATTTGCGCAATATAGCATCATTTTTATATTGAGAAAAGGACGAATTCAGCGCACCCATATGCAGTTAACAGCTTGGGTAAACAAGGATGCCGTTGGCATAATAGCAATAATGGCAGCGCTTTCATAGGGGGGGGGGTAAACGCTGAAATAGGTAATGAATTATATTCAGGAGAAAGTCACAAAGTTACATTCGTGCTTCTTCCTAATCTCTTTCTTTCCTTTACTCCTAATGTTTTCCAATTCTTTCTTTATTTTCTTCCATGTCAAAACTGGCATTTTAAGGCTAACAATGGCATAACTAAAGAGCAAGCAGATCTGGTTGAGGAAGTGATAAGTGTTTATTTCATGATAGCTTTGTGTATTACATTTATCCATTTAACCTAAAATATTACTTGATCAAATGTACAATAGAAAGTTAACTTAATATGGCTTACTTTCCGGATTCCGTCATTCCTCCGCAATTTTCAGATTCCAAGAAGGAATTTTACTTTCTCAAAAATCCTTAATGATTTTGATTGAAATGTCGTATATTAAAATGTTTACAAGAAACTATCTTGGCTTTTCTAGGGATAGCCTCTGAAGACCTCTTCATTCTGAATGATGTTTTCTAAACTTTACATAACTGAAACTTTAAGAAATAGATAAAAATGTATATCTCGTTAAAACACGCTGTACTACGGCCATTTAGCAACAAAAAACCTTGGTATCACTGCCATCTGGGGGCTATTAACCGAAGTGCGTTCCCTCTGCAGTATTATTATTTATATTATGGGACTTTAAACACTTTCCCGTACTATTTTTAAACATTTTCTTTCCCACAAACCTTATAGTGACAGTAAAGAACACAACAAAAAAATAATTGTACAATTTGGCACAGTCGTTCGGATGTGCTGGGCGTACATACTCATTTTTACTTTTTCAACACGTTCTATGTACATACTGTATAGAGAAGATATTGTATTTCACCCAAAAATTCGATACCGAGATTTCACTGAAAATTCATGTTTTGGGTCCCCCTGAATCCATAAAATGCATTTTTGGAAAAAGGTCCGTGTGCGCGTGTGTGTCTATGGAATGCACAGTTCCAAAACGAAAATTCCGTTAAATTCCAAACTTGTTATTAGGTTTTATATCTAACAGTTTTAAGAAAATCGTCCAATACTCAACTACCCTTTACATAGAACTTTTTCAAAAACTTTGATTTTCTCAAAAATGGCTCTAACGGTTTTTAAATAAATTTGCTTGACGCTTCTACTCAAAGCCTCATTAAAGGAAATACTCATGTATGTTTTTCAAATAATGCTCCACTTTGGGAAATGAATTATAAAATGTTGAATAAAAGAAGCTTTTCTTAAGAGTAAGAAAATAATTTTTCTTTACTAATTTATATTACAGATGTATTTGTAAACCCATTTACTGTGAAACAGGACTATGTAATCTGCATTCTTTTAAAAATGCATCACGTAGCTCATTTTAATGAAACAATAAATTTTAAAAATTAAAAATTATTGTTTATTTAACCATGCAGGTTACAATTTTGTTATGTGGCAAGCATATCACTATTATTCTGTATAATAAGTATACATTTCAATAAGGTGTGTGGATTTTTCAAATTTCACAGGTGTTTCATAGCTAATATTATTATTATTAGTACTAGTAGTATTATAATTATTATTATTTATATTATTTATTAATATTATTATGATTATTATCACTATTATTATTATTATTATTATTATTATTATTATTATTACTACTGCTACTTATACCTGAAGACAGAAATTTTATTATTGAATGCGGAAATGTATGTCTTTAGATAATGGATAGTAACGAGAATTAGCTAAATGCTCTCTATGAGCATATGGTGTAGTTAAAATAGGTGTTAATTAACTCTCTCGTCTCTTAATTTTCCTTTCAATGGCTGGTATATATCGATGTATGATGTACAATTATTTTTAGGATCTCAATCATACTCTTTATGAAATATCCACTGTTTATGGATTTATGTTAGCATCATTCCTGTTGAGACTCTTTCTATTGAATTGCTCAGCAGTGAAACTTGACGTCGCGGACGCCCCCTTAAATAATTAATTTTTTTTATTAAAGCATCTGTTTAGATTCATGACCCATTTCCTACATTGAAGAACTTTTGAAACCTCGGAAGCAGTTGAAATGGATATCAACGAATTCTTCGCATCGAAAACCAGAAACTGGTACCGTTACGGAATAGCAAACCTCGCTCAGTAATAGTGTTAAAGCCTAATCAGTCTTAAGTTGATCTTGGTCAAAAGAAAACCCAGGCTACCAGTGCGCTGTTATAATGTAGCCCTCCGCCAATCATATTTTCAAGACCATGTGGCACATACACGCGGCACACTGTGATGTAAAACGAACAGGTCCCCTATTCCTACAACTTAAACGGTGACTAAAATATTTTGCTAGCTATAATGTTAGCGAATGTCTAGATAGTCAAAACAAAATTCAGGGTACACATGTAATAATACGAGCGAAAAAATAAATAACATGTATGTGATAACTTATATTTATTCGTTCTCTGAAAGCTGCTCTATTTCCTCCACATCAGTATCTGTGTCTGAGCTGTTTGTGCTGCTGCTGCTTTCCACCCCAAGATTGACGGTTATCAACAATGGTGTCACTTAAACTATCCACCTCAGAAAACAACGCTTCTTCTTTTTTTACATTTATCAAGTGTTAGCGGATCATTTTTAAAAAAGAAATTGTGCACTGTTAGGCGAATTGCATTCGTCACAAAATTATCACATCGCATATTTCACACGCGGGTGTAACCGCTTTTTACGTTCAAGGTTATTTTTCTTTGTGAGCACTGTTTATAATTGTAGCCGAAACACCAGTGAACTCAAATCTTCATATCACTACTTCTTTCAGGGGAAGTGTTGGATATTTCTCATAAAACTTTCAATAACATTCAGCACTATAGCTTTCTCATCACTAGTCAACGGTTTACCAGCCTTATGCTTTATGTAACTCGACAAAGATGCAAGAGGTAACTCACTGTGACCGTCCTCCATGATTCTAAATAGTAACAACCAGCAACCGCTACGGTGTAATCAATATTGCAAAAATCAGGTGACCCTTACATGACCCGGTTTCAATTTAACTTATAAGTAATTGTATGGAATATTATACAATTTAAGAATAAATTAATGCCATTATTTAGATTGTTAACATGGGATTACGTTCTTGCGCGGACTACTAAAGTGTTGTGCCGCGGGGCCACATGGGATCGCCCTCCGTGTTGTAATAGTTGCCATATTCATACATCCAAGATCGCGGGTTCAAACCCGGCGGAGGACGATGGATTTTTTTCGGGCGTAAAAATCCATAGCATGGCTTCTTTCGGAAGGGAAGTAAATCCGTTAGTCCCGTATCGTAGATTTACGGCACGTAAAAGCATCTCAAGGAAGGATTAAAATGTAGACTTCGGGATGTCCAAAAAATCAAAATAGGTGTTGATATAAAATAGGAATAATGGTATTTGGGCTTGATTTATATAAATTGGTATTATATTAATTATAGTAGTAGTAAAATTTCTGATAGAGAAGCCTCTGAACAAAATTAAGCGGTCTTTCACGCTCAGTATAAAATGGGACGCTGAGAACCACATCAGTTAAAGAGCGTCCATACGTAACACGCCATTTACATTTTAGCCGCATGGTACCGTTTTGGTGCGGATTAACCTAAGAATGTATTTAAAATAGAAAAATGTCCTTTAACACCACATTTCAAATAAATGTTGCTTAGAAACCGATATTACTGGTGATACATCATCAGTAATATAGACAGAAAAGAAAATCAAACTTGAGAAGTAAAATTAATTTACGTCTAATATGGAATATACTAAATCTGTAACTGCAATTAATTGTTAGTAAATGTGGTAGGTAAACTCGTTAAGCTTGGTAAATAAAGCTGATTACAACTGATTTAGATTATAACAAGAGTTTCTCGCAGCTCAATATCAGTTGTGATATAATTAAACTTGGCGAGTAAACTATTTCAAAATGACAGCATAATTATAGCACAAGAGCTGGTTTACCAGACCTTGCCTGGTTGCATTTTTAATCTCCAATAACGAATTAATTATTTAATTTACCTCTCTCTATTCATTATGAAATTTGTGCAATGATCTGAGGATTGTTATGCTAAACTCTCCCCTTTAACTGTTACATTTTGTAATCAGTAAACCGATAATTTATACGCCCTAAAAGTGCAAAATATACGCATGAAATTTGCACGTAAAATTTTGTAACGCATTTAAATACGCACTACAATTTAAAAAGTCTGAAGTGTTCCACTCACACGACATTCTCTACATCTCTGCAAATATATATTATTAAAATGATTATGCTTCTGTTTACTTCATGCTAATCGAAAAAAAATTAGCAGAAATAGTTGTATTACTTCCTTCCTTTTAAGTAGAAGCGAAATAAGGGAGTACCATATGTTAAAGTGATAATCAAATGCTGGTTGCTATGTGACTGATGTTCCTTTGTTTGTATGGAAAGGAGTTGACAAATTCCTGCACCAGAAAAGGATAAGTTCTATTTAAAGCTGAAACCCATTACAAGGGGTATCTCAACTCCATGAATAAAATGTAAATGACATAAATTGTGTATTTTATCGTGATCTACTTTTGGTGCAATAAGTTTTTACCTATCTTCTACGGTTTACCTGTTATGCAAAATTCAATAAAAATCACGCAAGCACACGCAGTTACACAAGTTGGATATACACGTTCACGTGCGCTATGCTACAAAACATGCTTTTCTACAGCGAGGTAAGACATAGGTGATTTCTTCATAACATAAAATAGCAACCAGAGAACCATCAAAATAACTGTTTTTGCTAACATGCACAGAAACACTAATAAATGAGCTAAACCTTGGTAGTTGAGCTGTCTATTACAGCTCTTTATAAACAGGAAAAAATAATTCTCAGACTAGAAATGGCTCAGTCCTAACGTGCTCCGTTAGAAACTCAATGTCTCACATAACATGCGCTCGAGCCCACTAACCCACATATTTTCTTTTTATTATTTTGTTTTTAGATAATATTACAACCCATGTAGATTACGCTTTTTTTTTGGTTTTTATTTTTTTTTGTAGTGTTTAACGCCCACCTTTACTGCTCTGGCACCGCAGGCGATAAGATTACGTTATATAAATCATAGACTCTTCGATACCGAGATTTCACCGGAAATATATGTTTTAGGGCCCCCTGTATCCAAAAAAAGTATTTTCAGAAAAAGCTCCGTGTGTGTGATGGTATGTCTGTGAACACGATAACTCAAAAACGAAAAGTTGGTGAAATACCAAACTTGGTATTTAAGTTTACTATCTTCCAGGGATGCGACACGAAGATTTTGAGAAAAATCCCCCCACCCCAAACTACCCTTTACATGGAACTTTTTTTCGAAAATTTTGATTTTCTTAAAAATGGCTCTAACGATTTTGATTAAAATCTCGTATATTAAAGATATTTACCTGACAAATAAAATGTTTATTTTGAATTTTCTGGGAATAGCCTCTGAAGACTACTTTATTCTGGGTCAATTTTACGGAATTTTGCATAACTGCTAAACCGTAAGAGACTGACGAAAACTTACCACACAACAAATGTAGATCACTTTATAACATACAATTTATGTTATATACATTTTTTTCGTGGAGTCGATTGTTTTTGAGATATACCTTGCTTTTGGTTTCAGCTTTCAAAAACATACTTTTCACATACAGGAATTTAATAATCCCTCTCCATACAAACAAAGGAGCTTCATTCACATAGCAACCAGCTTTTGACTATCTCTTTAACCTATGGTACTCCCTTATTTCGCTTCTACTTACAGGGGAGCAATTAATAAGACTATTTCTATTAATTGTTTCTAGATTAGAATGAAGTAAGTAGAAGCATAGGCTTTTTAACAATAATTTGTTGCAGAGATGTAGAGAAAGTCATGTGAATGGAACACATCAGATTTTTTCCAGTGCATTTAGTATGTGTTTGCTTTTATATGCCTAGTTCCGTCGTTCGTTGTGGGTTATTTGGTGGTTGGTGTCTGTTTTGGGGTATTGTTATTATATCATTAATGTTTCAGCTTTGTTTTATAAATGAGTCAAAACAAAATGAAACCAATTGTGTTTTACTTTATCTTATTTGGGTATACGGGCACCCAAAATTAAACGAGCTTCTTATGAGTATGTCAAGCTAGTAGAAGCGCAACCAATGCAGAACATAAATTGGGTCTACGTCCGATGCTCTGCCCCAGAGTCCAGGGGAACCCATCCGTTGCTAATCCTAACTCTGTGCGTAGAAATAGTAGTAGTGGTGGTGGTGGTGGTAGAATGTTATTATTAAGTTTAAAATAATACAACATTACATGGGTCGGATGATCGTACATGCTGCCTAAAAATATTTGAATTTAAAATATTACCTACATATCTATCTTAACAACCTTGGAAAGACACTCACAGATACGTACACATGCTCGCGCGCTACAACAGAACCACAAAACAATAAAAGAAAGAACACTCTGATATCTCACACACACACACACACACACACACACACACACACACTTGCATTCACAAGTACACCACGTATTCACACATATAGATTACTCAAACACCAAATAAGTCTATACAATATTTACACAAATATTCTATCTCTTAGTGCACGAACTTCCATTAAGTACGTTCCCAGGCTTGGCCAGACTTGGCTGTTTAGAATCAAATCCCAGAATGCTGTCCTTCGTCTGTTTGAAGCTAAAAATGCTTCCGGCAAGTATTTTTTCCTAATATCCTCCATCTACACGCAGTCTGCCAAAATGTCTTCCTGATACCCGCATAATGGGTAAATCCGCGTACAAGCTTCAACTACTCTAAGGGTTTTCCACCCTCCCAACCCGAACTTTGTTTCATACCCAATTTTAACATATGCTTCTTTACCCCTCCCAATTTTTATTTCTTTTTGTGACTGCAATGACCATTTTTATACAATCAGATTCTATTTGCTACATGTTTATATCGCATAGTCGTCCTTTTACTTGATTCACAACCTAAAACTCTGATGCCAACCACAAGGAAAGAGAGCGAGACTTAAAAAAAAAGAGGTGGACAGAAAACTCTACGTTTAGACCGTAACAGGCCATGAGGAGTAATACCTGGAAGAGTGATGATAAGCACTAAACAAGCACTGTTTGTTTTGTAACTTGGTATTTTAAAATATTTACATGTGTCTCTCGTACATATGTGTAAATTCTGTACTACGTCAGTTATATTCATTACGAGATTTTTACTGTTTATTATTTTCTTATATTTTGAACCCCGTATATTTAGCGTATGCTATTGCCGTGCTAGTATGACTGTTGTATCCTATATCGTTCTGGGTCTTAAACGATGATTCTGAATTTCTGCACTATTTCCGGTTATTCTTCGTTTGCCCCGTGCAATCTTGCTGACCCTCCGTACACGTATTAGTCTGATTCGCCGTGACTATAGACTGCACCGCTGTGCACTGTTGTATGCTAGGTGGTTACCATTCCCCTTTTTTGTGGTGGGGTGGGCCGTAACTGAACCAATGGTTCTTTGCTCGTGTTCCACAGGATTTTGCTCATTTTTACTTTCTCTACACGTACTATGTACATAGCGTATGAAGGAAGAATTGTATTGCGCACTAAAATACGATACACACCGGAAATACATGTTTTGAGACCCTCTGAATCCAAGAAAAGTTCAGGAAAAGGTCCGTGTTTGTGTCTGTCTGTCTTGTATGTGTGTGTCTGTGGACAGCATAGCTCAAAAACGAAAAGATAATTTAATAACTGTTCTTTACATAGACAAATTTTCAAAAAAATGTTGTTTCTCAAAAATGTCTCTAATATTTTGGATTAGAATACCATACATTAAAGCCATTTCCATTGTAAATTAAATGTATATCTTGAATTTTCTGGGAGTAGGTGCTGAAGACTGTGTGTGTGGGTCTATGGGCAGCATAGTTCAAAAACGAAAAGACGGTTAAAAACCAAACTTGGTATTTAAGTTTGGTATCTTCCGAAGATGCGACACGAAGATTTTCAAGAAAATCCCCCACCCCTAAAAACCCTTTATATGGAAAATTTTTCGAAAATGTTTTTCTTAAAAATGTTTCTAACGATTTTTATAAAAATCTCACATAAATCTCACAAATTGCCATTTCTATCACAAAGAAAATGTATATCAGACTGTCTCTGTGGTCGAGTGGTCAGCGAGCTGACTTCCCACCCGGAGGTCCCGGGTTTGATTCCCGGCTGGGGCGGGGAATTTTTCTTTAAACAAATGAAGCAATAAAAAAAGTGTATATGCTGAAGTTTCTGGGAATAGCTTCTAAGGACCTGTTTATTTTGGATGAATTTTGTTTAGTTTGGCATAACTAGTAAACCGTAAGGGATAGGCAAAAACTGGCAATACAAAAAATGTAGATCTTGTGAAAATACACAAGTTATGACATATACATTTTTTTCGTGAAGCTTACCGTTTTCGAGGTATTGCTTGTTATGGGTGTGAATTGTGAAGTACTTAAACTTTTCTCAGACGGAAGTGTCCATTTATCTTTTGTTTTATTTCTGGCCAAGCAAAGAAGTGATTTGCAATGACAATCGCACAACTACAGCCCTTTAAATAATTTCGCAATCCCTTTAGCATTGTGAATTCTCTTAGTTCCATTCTACTTATAAGGAACTATGTAATAAAATTCTGCTAATGTTTATCTCAATTAGCATGGTGTTGAAAAAAAATTTGTAGAGCATAACACATCAGATTTTTAATGTTATTTTCTGTCTACAAACCTAATCTTATTACTGATTTGAAGTGAAATTTCACAATTTTTCCATCAATAAATTAGTGGGAGTACGTCCCAAATGCTTTCTTATCACGCGGGGAAATGTACATAGATACCTCCCTAAAACAGCTGCTGTGAAAGGCAAAGTCGGCTACAAAATGTTTTTTTAACACGCCTGAAATGTACGTATATTTAGTTTCAGCGTAAAGGAAAAATATCTACTTGAATCATTCACTTAGATCTCTCTAACAACTCTTCTATAAGCCAATCTTAAGAATACTAATTCTTCTAGCTGCTTCATTTAATCAAGATAAATATTTACTACTTTATAGTAAAATTGTAGTGAAAATAAGCGAAAAATGTTTTACAGTGCTTAGCTATGTGATGGCTTTAACATTAATTACATGGCCACGAGAAAAACATAAATAAAATATCAAAAAAGCATTGATAGACGTACATATGTGCTAAAAAGCTTCAACCTCTCACAAAAAATATCTAGGAAATAGTCAATGCCAACAAACTATGTATTAACTGTGTGTTTTAATGAAATTAAAAATAGGTATTAGACTATTTATTTTCATTTATAAGTTATAGTATACAAATAAATCAAAACGTAACCGAAACTCTATATAATTTGAAACATGCTCTCATGTTTGTTTTACATATTATAATTATTTTAATCAACAAAGTGGACATTAGGAAATGTATTTATCAACGCTTCAGTACACCACACAAGAGCGCTCTTGGGCTTTTGAACATTATTTTCGCTCCTTTAGAACTGCAAAAAGTATTAGGACATCATGAAAACTGTGTCTCAGGCTTTCTGGAGTACGTTTCATGAACCAACAATCAGCTGTGTTCCATTCACATGACTTTTTATAACTGTTCCATAAACAAAATTTTCTTACAAGAAATATTCATTTAGTACATCATGATAAACATTAGCAAAATTGTATTATTACTTGCTTCTTTGTAAGTGAAAGAGAAATAAAATATTGCACAAGTCAAAACAATAGGCAAGTCTTTTAAAAGCCATTCGCTATGTGAAACAATTGAAATTTGGTTTTCTCTACTTGGTAAGAGCGAACTAAAGAGATACAAAAAGAAAGATAACTTCCCGTTTGAGAAAATCTCAAATAGCTAGAAGAATTTTCCGGGCTGAGAAGCCATGCTCTGCTGGAGTTTTCAGGTCCAGGTGTTTCGTTCACGACTGCGATGAACATCTTCAGTGGCGTGGACTAATTTTGGACCACGGCTTCTCAGCCCGGGCTCCGGCCGTGAAATCTTACGACTACTGAAACCTCAAATATCTTTAAACTGAAACCAAACACTTGTAGTACCTCAAAAACGGTTAAATCTACAAAAAATGTGTGACCCAAATTGTGTGTTTTAACGATATCTACATTTTTTGTGTAATAAGTTTTTGTCTATGTCTTACGGTTTACCAGTAATTCAAAAGTTACACAGGAGTCCTCCAGAGTAAAGAACTCTTCATTGGCTATTACCAGAAAATTAAAATGCTACATTTAATTTGTCGTGAACATATCGTAAACATATGGCATTTAAATAAAAAACCGTTAGAGCCATTTTTGAGGAAATCAAAATTTTTGAGGAATGTCTATGTAATGGGTAGTTGCGGGTAAGACAATTTTCTTGAACGATAAGATAAATACACAAATTGGTATTTAACAGACGTTTCGTTTATGAGCTGTGCTACCCACAGACACTTACACACACAGACGCACACACGCAGACAGTTAGCTTAGCTTAAATTGTAATCAGTTAATGATAAAAGCACATTAAAAGCATGTGAAATAAGACTCGTTTATTTAAAAGTATAGATAAACTATGAGCCGTCTAACTAAGTACGTATATGCTAATTATGATTCTGTTTCTATGTTTTTAAAAAAACTGTGATAATTTTGCAATGAGTGCACATTACAAGCATGTGAAGTATATCTTGTTAATTTAAAAGTATAGATAAAATATGAGCCGTCTAATTAAATATGTATATATTTATTCTGTTCCTCTGTTTTTAAAATAACTGATAATTTTGCAATGGGTACCGTGTGTAAGTAACGCATACCGCAATGCGATATTAAATTAAGAGTGAATTTTTATTCCGGTCGGCTGAAGTTGAAAATCCTCAGAACACGGGCCAGTAATTTTCCTCGGGAAAAGGAAGCAGAACGTGGGAGCTTTGCGGAAGTATTCTGAATTAATTTAAACATTTCAGGACTATGTTGGCTCCAGGTGAGCTAAAACAACTTCCGGGAGTTAGTCACGTAAGTTATACATATGGCGCTCCCTCACCCTCGGGTAAATACTACATCAGTGACAAAACACATACGTCCAGCGTTATAAGCTGTATTAGATTTCGTGACCGGCGTCTAAAGGTGGCGAGCTGAAGTATTGATCCTTTAGAACTACGACACATAGGAAAATTTTATATGTGTATAAATATACATATTCTTATGAAGCTCTAAATATGAACATTATAAGTATTCGAAAGTGTCATAAAACTGCATATTATAATCTAATTAGCTCAGCTAGGAAGTTCGTACCGTTCGCTGTTCCACGTTTAGGTTGCGACCGACCATGTCGCCGCATCAAAACAAATCCTATCAAGGGGGGAGAGGCAAACAAACTGTTGTAAAGTAAACAGTACTATTTCCAGAGAAAAAAATCTTATGTGTTCCATTTACATGACTTTCTCTACATCTCTGCAAAAAATATTATTAAAAATATTATCCTTAAATTTACTTCATCTAATCTAAATTACATTAACAGAAATAGTGTTATTACTTGCTTCCTTGTAAGTAAAATCGAAATAAGGGAGTACCATAGGTTAAAATGATAGTCAAAAGCTGGTTGCTATGTGACTGAAGTTCCTTTGTTTGTATGGGGACGAGTTGACAAATTCCTGTATGAGAAAAGTGTTTTTCAAAGCTGAAACCAGTAACAAGGAATATCTCAAAAACAATCAGTTCCACAAGAAAATGGATATTACATAAAGTGTGTGTTTTTGTGTGTTCTATATTTTTGTGTGGTAAGTTTTTGTCCATCTCTTACGGTTTAGCAGTTATGAAAAATTCCGTAAAATTCATTCAGAATAAAGTAGAGGCTATTCCCAGAAAATTCAAGTTATACATTTTATTTGTCATGTAAATATCTTTAATATACGATATTTTAATCATAATCGTTAGAGCCATTTTTGAGAAAATCAAATTTTTCGAAAAAGTTCCACGTTAAAGGTAGTTGGGTTTGGGAAGATTTTGATGAAAATCTTGGTGTCGCATCCTTGGAAGCTATCAATTCTAAACACCAAGTTTGATATTTATACTGTCCACACACACATATGGACCTTTTTCTAAAGCTCTGATGTGTTCCATTCTACATCTCTTATTGTTAGTAAACTTATTCTTCTATCCACATCGGGATGATAAGATAATCGCCAGCATAAACGATATTATTACTTAGTTCCATATTAAGTAGATGGAAATAAGAGAATACACTAGGCTAAAGTGAAAGTCAAATGTGGATACTATGGCGTTTCTTTGCGTGGCCAAGTCTTGACAAGCTCCTGCATGAGAAAAGTTTAAGTATTTTAAAGCTAAAATCAATAACAATTGATATGTTGAAGAGGGGCAACTCTACGAAAAAGTTGCATATGACATAGATTGTGTTTTGTCAAGATCTACAGTTTTTAGATATATTTTTTATTTGGCATGTAAATGTCCTAAATATAAAACCTTTTAATCAAAATCGTTAAAGTCACACAGACTCACGACCCTTTTTCTAAAAGTGTTGTTTCTGATACAAGGGATACTGAAACGTATATTTTCTCTAAGATCTGGGTATTAACTTTTTTGGGCGGATGTATATTTTGATTTGGTACATGTGTATACCATGTACTATGCAGAAAAAGTAAAAATGAAATACTTGTTCTTATTTGCCTGTAACAAAATCTGCTCTACATCTCCAGAATGATTCAAAACATAAAATCTAGAATAGATATTATATAGATATACAGAGTAGCTAGAGAGATAATCATAGACAAAGAACAGCTAGCAGGTACACTCACAGGAAAAGACAGTCATAGACAAAAGGTCCAGCAATTCGTGGGAGACACATCAAACTATATAAAAGTCATCAACAACGCGAGTGGAATATCTAAACTTCAAAGTTTCTGTGCCCATGGGTAGATATGCCCTTTTTACTTTCTCTACATATACTGTGTACATAGTATTTAGACAATTTATTTTATTGAACCCAAAAATTCAATACAGATATTTCACCGGAAATAGACATTTCGAAACCTCTTGAAACCAAAAAAAGCATTTCTAGAAAAATGTCGTGTATCAATCTGTCCGCCGCTCTGTGTGTGTGTGTGTATGTATGTATGTGTGTGTGTGGGCAGCTTAGCTCAAAAAGGAAACACCCGTTACATACCAAACTTGGTATTTAATTTGGCATCTTCCAAGGATGGGACACGAAGATTTTCAATAAAATACCCCACCCAATTATCCTTAAAATGCAAATGGTTTTCTCAAAAATGGCTCTGACGATTTTAGTTAAAATCTCTTATGTTTAGAATATTTCCAGGGCATAGCCTTAGAAGACCTCTTTATTCTGTACAAATTTATCTGAATTTTGTATTATTGGTAACCCGTAAGAACTAGAAGAAAAATTGTCTTAAAATATGCAGATCTCGAAAAAACACACAATGTATCTCATATAAATTTGTGCGTGGAGTTGGCCGTTTACAAAATTTTTCTTTTTATTCGTTTCAGTTTTATTAAACTTTGCTCATACAGAAACCTGTCAGTTTCTGGCCACGCAAAGAAATGGATTTCAATTCCATAGGAACAACATTTTAAAACAATTAATGGTTGGTTTTGGCATAAGAAACTAAGAATGAGATCGTTTTTGCTAATATTTATCTCGATTAGTACGAAGTAAATAGAAGAATAAGCTTACTACTAATAATTTGTTGGAGAAACGTTGAAAATATATGAAGGTAACACATTGGATTTTTTTACTTTATTTGAGGTGCACGACAGAAAATATAGCAGAGGAAATAAAAAGCATTTTAAATCCAGGAAGTAAACAAATAAGGAAAAAAAAGTGTGTACTGAAATACGATGCCAGTGTCTATTAAACCAACCAATATACTTTGAACACAATGACTGGAGGGTATTATATGCTCCCGAAATAAACAAAATGGGTCTCCGTTTTGAAATAGGCTAATAAGGGAAGAAGGAAGAGAACGTGCCATTTGGTACCACGTAAAAACAAACAAAAAATATTTTACTGTTTTGTTTAGAACAACACTAGCGGAATCTCCTGGAGTCATAAGTAAACAAACGGATGTTGATGTTTCTGCTTATTGTTCGCGTTATTCTACAACCGGTGTCACAGAACCAACGAAATCAGTAAACAGAAACACACATTGATAATTTACTCGTCATGAGGGCGCTATTCCCGGTAATTTAACAGTACAGAAGGATCCTGCAGATATATTGGCGTATAGTTATAGCCAATATGACATTTTTATGTAATAATAAGTCAGAACAAAAATGTCATACCTCTCTTTGTCCATTCTTCTATTTGCATTAATGCCTAAAACAAATTCGATAGTTTTTACCTTCTCTGTATCTACACAGTGTAGATGTAGAGAAGTATTTTAATCCATTCAAAATTCAAATTTAAGATTTCACTTGAAATACACTTTTTAAGGTCTCTGCATAAAAGAATGGTTAGCTTTACAAAAAAACAAACAATGTATTTAACAAAAACTAATGCTTTGAGAACATCTACATTTTTTTGTTTAATAAGCTTTTATTTATCTCTTAAGGTTTACCAGTTACGCAAAAGACATTTAGAATGAAGAGGTGTTCCAAGAAATTCAATACATGCTTTATATCTGTCATAGAAACACCTTAATTATGCATTTTGGAGAATATAGTTTTTACTTTCTCTACATGTTCTATGTACATAGTGTATAGAGGAAGTATTGCATTCACCCAAAAATTCTATACTGAGATTTCACCGGATATACATGTTTTGGGACCCCTTAAATCCAAAAAAGGTATTTTAGGAAAAGATCCTACCAATATAAGCTACCCTTAACATGGAAATATTTTCGAAAATTTTAATTTTTTTAAAAATGGCTCAAGCGATTTTGATTAAAATCGTGTGTATTAAAGATATTTACATCCCAAATTAAATGTATATCTTGCATTTTTTGGAAACCGTCTCTGAAGACCACTTTATTCTGGATGAATGTTCTTAACTGCTAAACCATATGAGATAGACAAAAGCTTACTACACAAAAAATGTAGATTTCGAGATATTTCTTGTTAGTATTTCATTCTATTTATACTTTTCTGAGAGAGGAAGTGTCCGAGCAATGATAATCGCTCAACGACATCTTTTAAAACATTTGACTATCATTTTGCATAGCGCATTTCTTAGTTGCTTTTTACTTATAACGAACTAAGTAATAAAAGCATTCTCCTAATGTTTGGTTCAATTAGCTGGTGTAGAAAGAAGAACAATTTTTTGTAGGAAACTTGTTTGTTGAGAAGATGGAGAAAGTCATGTGAATATAACACATCAGATTTTTATGCAATAATAAATCAGGACTAAAATATGATACTTCTCTTTGTCCATTCTTATATTTAAATAAAGCTTAAAGAAAATTTAATAGCTTTTACTTTCTCTACATCATACATATTACATATGTAGAGAACACCTTGTGGTTTACCGAGAAATAGGTGAGTCAGTTGAGAAATGCAATGCTATACCATGGTAGCTCAGTGGAAGAGCAACCGGCTAGGACCAGAAAATCCGTGTTTCAAATACCGGCTATGGAATTGAATTTTTCAGTCAGACTCTACTTATCTATTATGTAAATAGAGTTTGCAGAACATGCAGATAAAATCATATGAATGAAACAAACCTTTAGAAAGAATTTCACTACATTTGTAATATTTTCTCTCTTTCTCCCTCTCTCTCTCTCACTCACGTTTTCATTCATCAACACAATACATTTCAAAATAATGCTAAAAGGGAAAATAAAAATCAGATGTGTTCCATTCACATGATTTCTCTACATCTCCGTAACAAATTACTGTTAAATAGCTTATGTTTCTATTTAGTTCACGCTAATTGAGAAAACGTTGGCACAAATAGTCTTATTACTTGCTTCCTTAAGCAGAAGGGAAATAAGGGAGTAGCATAGGTTAAAGTGATAGTCAAAAGCTGATTTCTATGTGACTGAACTTTGTTTGTTTGTATGAACAGGAGCTGACAAATTTCTGTATGAGAAAAGTGTTTTTTCAAAGCTGAAACTAAAAACAAGGAATATCTTAAAAATGATCAGCTTCACGAAAAAAATGTATGTAATATAAATTTTGTGTTTTAATGTGCTCTACTTTTTCTCTATGGTAAGTTTTTGTCCATCTCTTGCGGTTTAGCAATTAAATTCATCAAGAATAAAGTATTCTTTAGTATTTCTGTTCCCAGAAAATTCAAGATATACATTTTATTTGTCGAGTTAATATCTTAAATATAGGCGATTTTAATCAATATCTTTTGAGCCGTTTTTAAGAAAATCAAAATTTTCGAAAAAAGTTCCATGTAAAGTGTAGTTGGGGGTGTCGCATCCTTGGAAGATACCAAACTTAAATACTAAATGTCGTTTTTAACGGTCTTTTCATTTTTGAGCTATGCTACCCACAGACACACAGAGACAGACACACGGACATTTTTCTAAAAATGTGTTTTTTTAGATTCAGAAGATCTCAAAATATATATATATTTCCAGTGAAATCTCGGTATCGCCTTTTTGGGTGCAATACAATATCTTCTCAATACACTATGTATATGGTACGTATTGAGAAAGTAGAAAGGAAACAATATGCCAAAAAAGGTTTATTTTTCTCTGCATCATTTTAGTTGGAAAGTTTTACTTAATTTGAAATATGTTTTACTATCGTAGACAATATACTTATATTTTACATATCGATCTGAAAATTGTACTGTAATTTGTATGTATTATTCTGAAACACTCCAGAGATAAAAGTATGACTGATACATACTTTAATCTATCTTTTTGGTATTCTTAGTAAGACTGAGAGAGCCTGTGTGCTCATGCAACGAGCTACCTTTTTTCACCATTTTAAATAGCTTTTCCTGTGAATGCTATCAGATAGACAAATGAATGGCATGTTTTGTCAGAAGCTATTTAAGATATCTAAATTACATCTTGGGGTAATTAAAGAAGCCCCTAAATGGCGATTTGAATCTATTTTGGTATTAATAATATGGTTGTTTATTTTCAATTAAATATTTCTTCCACATGAGTTTGAAAGACAGGGCCAGACTGAAAAATCTGATGTATTCGTTCTACATTTCTACAAAAAATTATTTTTGAAAAGCTTACTTCATACTAATCGAGAAAAACTTAGCAGAAATAGCCTTATTACCTGCTTCCATGAAAAGAGAAGGGAAATAAAAGAGTACCATAGGTTAAAGTGATAGTCAAAAGCTGATTGTTATGTGACTGAAGTTCCTTTATTTGTATGGACAGGAGTTGATAGATTCCCTTATGAGAAAAGTATACGTTTTTAAATCTGAAAACAATGACAAGGAATATCTTGAAAAATTCAGCTCACGAAAAAAAATTGTATGACATAAATTGTGTATTTTAACGTTATCTACATTCTGCCAAGTAAATGTTTCTCTATCTGTTACGGTTTACTGTTATGCGAAATTCCGTAAAATTCATTCAGGATGAAATAGTTTTCAGAGACTATTCCCTAAAAATGTATGATATATTTTTTTATTTGGCATGTAAATATCTTAAATACAAGAGATTTTAATCAAAATACTAGAGCCATTTTTGAGAAAATAAAGTTGGGTATTTAACGGTCTTTTCGTTTTTAAGCTATGCTGTACACAGGCACACACACGCAAAATGCTTTTTTTTTTTTTTTTTTGGATTCA
The DNA here is from genome assembly GCA_030762935.1 of Hymenopus coronatus. NCBI lineage: Eukaryota > Metazoa > Arthropoda > Insecta > Mantodea > Hymenopodidae > Hymenopus > Hymenopus coronatus. Next base: position 64,389,949 of record CM060884.1, read on the forward strand.
GGGGGTCCCAAAGCTTGTATTTCCCGTGGAATCTCGGTATCGAATTTTTGGATGCATTATAGTACCTTCTCTATACACTATGTACATAGCAGGCGGAATGCAAGTAAAACTTGTTCTCCAGTGAATTGGTGAATTTAATGTCATGTTGGTAAGTTACCATGGTAGCTAAAGAGCTTACTGACGGGCAACTGTGCAACTATTGATGAGCAGAACACGCCCGGAAAAAGCAGCAGAGGATGCTAATTCACATACTTCAATTATGCATAAGCACTAGTGCTGTAGAATAGAATCCAAAGCGAAACAAGCAACGAAGTAGCACGCTAATATTAGAACATAAATTACTCAGAAATCACGTGACAAGCAGGCAATCCCTGCAGGCAAAGTAGGTGATTAATATTTTAATTTTCTCTACACGTACTATATACAAGGTGTATAGAGAAGGTATTATATTCCACCCGAAAATTGGACACCGAGATTTCACCGGAAATACATGTTTTTAGTCCCCCTGTATCCAAAAAAGCATTTTTGGAAGAATGTGTGTGTGTGTGTGTGTGTATCTGGACATCATAGCTCAAAAACGAAAGTATTTAAGGTTGCTATCTTCCAAGGACGCGACACAAAGATTATCAAGAAAATCCCCCCCAACTCAAACTACCCTTTACATGGACAAAATTTCGAAAATGTTGATTTTCTCAAAAATGGCTGTAACGATTTTGATTAAAGTCCCTTATATATCAAATAAATGTATATCTTGAATTTTTTGGTAATAGCTTCTAAAGGACTCTTTATTCTGGGTGATGCTTTTTGAATTTTGCATAACTGGTAATCTGTAAGAGATGGACAAAAACTTACTGTACAAAAAATGTAGATCACCCTAAGTGTATATCACATACATTTATTTCGTGGAGTTGATCGATTTTGACATATTCCTTGCTGTTGGTTTCAGCTTTAAAATACTTATACTTTTCTCATTCAAGAATTTGCCAAATCCTGTCCATCCAAACACAGGAATTTCAGTCACATAACAACCAGCTTTTGACTATCACTTTAGCCTATGGTACTCCCTTATTTCGCTTCTGATTGTAGGGAAGCAAGTAATAAGGCTATTTGTGTTAATTTTTTCTCCATTAGTAAAGTAAATAGAAGCATTAGCTTTGTAACAATAATTTGTTGCTGAGATGTAGAAAAATTCATTCAATGGAGCACATAAGACTTTTAAAAACACTAATTCATGTACACTCCTTGGTTTGTTCAGGTTTCATGGATAACACTTTTCTAAGAATTTGTAACACTTTTCTAAGAATTTTACCTTTGGACAAATTGATGCAACTGAGGGGAGATGAGGAAATCTGTGGTTTAAACCGCGGCGAAGGCATGAATATTTTAGCCTGATTATGGCTTTCAAATGTTTGGTTAGGTTTCGGAAAAAGTTTTGCTGAAAATGTTTATCAAAAAAACTTATATTTGGGAAATAATGGGAATTGGGTTAATAAACACTGTAATTGTAAAAGAAAATAAGTGTACTTGTAAGATTTCTTCTCGTAACTGACTTGCCCTCTTCTTATGTAAGACTGAAACGCGCTAGGTCTTAAGAAATGTATACCTAGAGGTAGCAACTCTGTCGGAAAGTCAAGGGCACGAAAACACAGAATGGAGAACCTGGAACGAGTGGTCGGCCCGCACCCAGGCATGCGCGTGAGGAAGTAGATGATATAAAATTCAATCAAAATGGATGATAAGAAAGGTGATTGAGCAATTGGTGGAATGAGCGGTGTGTGAAACCGAAGGACAACAAGAAAACTTACTCAGACTTACGGGTGCTTGGGATCGAACCCGGTCATAGCTGGGAGGCGGGCCGTCTAGCCACTCAGCCACGACGCCCTCCATACTTGTAAGGTAAGCATCTAACACCTATTTAAATTTCACTAGCGCAGGTATTTACCAAACAGGAGAGCTGGGTTCGATTCCCGGTACCGGCGTGGGATTATTTCCCCCGCTGGGAGACCTGATCCGGGTTGCACTCAGCCTCGTGAGGTCCCTTGGGGGCCAATTGAAGTCGTACTTGATGGAGAAGTAGCGGCTCCAAATCATAAGGATCGCATTAACCGGCCGGGGAGATTCGATGCGCTGACCTCGTCCACACCCTCCAATACTGCACCACATTCATGACGTCCGTTATGTACCGAGATGGGGGATGCAGCGGCCGGGCGGTAGGCCTAGGTTCCTTGTGAGCTGTCGTGCCATGGAGTTATATTATTTAAATTTCATTCTGATACCTTAAATAGTTTCTGAGATAATGCGTCATAAATTTAGAAGCATTAACGTTGGCAGTTTTTATCTCACCTCAAATAAAGAGCAATTCGGCCATTTTAGTGTTGTAATGGTTACCATGCTAACTTCATATACCCAAAGTCGTGAGTACAAACCCGGCGGAGGACGATGAATTTTTTTCGAGTGTAAAATCCTTAGCATGGCTTCCTTCGGAAGGGAATTAAAGCTGTTGGTCCTGTATCGCAGATTTACGGCAAGCCTGATAGAGAAATCTTTGAGCAAAATTAGTCGATATTTCATGCCCAATTTAGAATGGGACGCTGAAAATCACTGCAGTTAAAGAGTGTCCATAAATTCGGCCATTATAAAAGATAGCTGGAAAAAGTCCATTATCTTCAGGTCTATCTCAGTTGTTTTCCAGCCCTTTCACGACAGCTTAACCATGCTCGCAATGTTATTCTCTGTTATTTTAGAACCGTCCTTAACGCTTTCATGTTCGAAGAAGCACGATATTGGAAATTCTACCTGGGGACTCGCTTCAATTAGCGAGTCTAGGCTTCCGCACGTAGTCGTGGTATTGGGCTTTCAGCGTCGCAGAGGTTCAGGCGCCCGATATACGCAAGGAGCACGAAATGCCTTCCCCATCATAGCGATGCTTTACACACGTGCATTTCAATTTATTATACTTGCTCACAGAAACGTCACGCATAATATTTGGAAAGTTTGCCTTCCCTCCGGGTATCACTTCTGGACAACAAGAGACGATCGCTGGAGCTGTAACTATCCAAAGCTAAACTCCAGAGATGTGACCATTAAACTCTGTAACATTATACAGGATGTAAATTTCAAAAGGGGTCGTCTCCTTAGCACGGGGGTAGCTCGAGACCTGGGTTCGATTCTCAGTACTGGCGTGGTGATTTTTACCCCGCTGGGAGACCTGTATCGGGGTGCACTCAGCCTCGTGGGCCAATTGAGTCGCTACTTGATGGAGAAGTAGCGACTCTAGATCGTGAAGACAGCATTAACTGTCCAGGGGGTTATAGAAGCGCTGATTACGTCTCATCCCCCAATACTGCACCCCAACCATGACGTCCGTAATGGACCGAGATGGGGGACGCAGCGGTCGGGCGGTAGGCCAAGGCTCTTAGTGAGCTGTGCCTTGGAGTCATTAAATTTCAAAATCTTTAGGGGCACATTGTTCCCCTATATAGTGGAAAGCAGCCTGAAAGAATAACGACTTCCACCATACCTTTAAATATCACTAGTACGTAAGTAATATTTACATAGAGCAGATAGGTATTGTATTCCACCCACATATTCGATAGGGGAAATCGTGGGAATCAAAAAGGAAATTTACGCTCACATATCATGTAATGTTTTTTATTTTTTTTTTTTTGGTTCATTTCTATAGCCCCCTTTAACTTCAATGGTCATATCAATGGCTTGACTTGTGAAACAACTCATATTACAGTAAATTTAGAACGAGGGCTAAGCAAATTTATATTACTAAGCACACACACATTCACTCTCACATTCATACTTCAAGATTCTGTGGGGGATAGAGAATAACTCACGTTAAAAAAAATTACCTGCCCCGGCCGGGACTTGAACTCGGGTCCTCCGGGTGGAAAGTCAGCTCGCTGATCACTCCACCACGGAAGCCATCATTTATTTTATGCAAATATTCCATAATGAGTTTCGACCGATATATGTTTTGAGTACCGCTGAATCATAAAATAATTATTCATTATATAAGAGGGTAAAGTTATAGCTTTGGATGCTGCGGGAATCAAAAAGAAACTTTGTGTTTACATATAATACAATTATCAAAATACAAATTCAAAATCTTAATATTACTAATCCATATGATAAATAATCATACCCAAAAATATAACTTAAACCTCTTCAACAAAAAAAATCAATATTTACTAAAAATATTAATCTCAAAAAAAATAATAAATTCTGGACTAAATGTCAACCCCGCTTTTTTACTTTCTCTTCACGTACTATGTACATAGTGTATAGAGAAGGTGTATTGCATTCCAGCCAAGAATTCGACATGGAGATTTCACATGAAATACATGTTTTGGGTCCCCCTCAAAACAAAAAAAAGCATTGTTACAAAAAGGTCCAGGTGTGTGTGCGTGAGCGTGTATCTGTGCATGCCTTTGGAGAGCATAGCTCAAAAACGAAAAGACGGTTAAATACCAAATTTGGTATTTAAGTTTGGTTTCTTCCAAGGATGCGACACGAAGATTTTCAAGAAAATCCCCCCACCCCAACCACCCTTCACATGAACTTTTTTTTTAAATTTTGATTTTCTGGAAAATGGCTCTAACGATTTTGATTAACATCTCTTATATTTAAAATATATACATGCCAAATAAAATATATATCTTGAATTTTCTGGGAATAGCCTATGAAGAGTACTTTATTCTGGATGAATTTCATGGAACTTTGAATAACTACTAAACTGTAAGCAATGGACGAAACTTATCATACAAAAAATGTAGATCGCGTTAAAATACACAATTTATGTTATATACATTTTTTTCGTGGAGTTAATCTTTTTTGGTACATTCTTTGTTTTTGTTTTCTTCTTTGAAAAACATACTACAGGAATTTGCCAACTGCTGTCCAAACAAACAAAGGAGCTTCAGTGATATAGCAACCAGCTTCTACTTGCAAGGAAGCAAGTAATAAGGCTATTTATGCTATTTTTTCTGATTAGCATGAAGTAAACAGAATCATAAACGTTTTAACAAAAATTTGTTGCAGAGATATAGAGCAAGTCATGTGTATGGATTACGTCAGATGTTTTTTTTTTTTTATTTATTGTAAAGATAACCGTTTTACAGATATTCCGAGTTTTAAACTACTTGAACTTTTATCGAAATCAAGTAGATCTTTCTTTTCTTTCTTTATGTTTACTTCTAGCAAACAAAGAGAACTGAATTTCAATTGTTTCACATAGCGAAAAATTTTATTTCATTTCAACTTGCAAAGACCAATTGTGACTATAGATTAATATTTTGAAAGAAAAGTCGTGTGTGGAACAGTTAGACAAAATTGGTAAGGATATAACAAATTGGTATTAAAATCAGATTGTGTTCCATTCACATGAAGTCTGTCTGCAACAAATTATTATTAAAACTCTTATTCTTCTATTTACTTCATGCTAATCGAGAAAAAGTGAGCAGAACTGGTCTTATTACTTGATTCCTTGTAAATAGAAGGGAAGTAAGGAAATACAACCCTAGCCTCAAACGATAGTCAAATGCTATAAAAGATGTTTCCTATGTGATTGAACATCCTTTGTTTCTATGGCAATGAGTTGACAAATTCATCCATTATAAAGATGTCTTCAGTAGGTATTCGTAAAAAAAATCAAGATATATATTTTAATTGCAAATATCTTTAGTATACGACATTTTAAGCGAAATATTCGAAAATTTTCCATGTAAAGGGTAGTTAGGGGTGGGACATTTTCTAGAAAAAATTCATATCTCTACCTTAAAAGATAGTAAATTTGAACACCACTTTTGGTATTAAACGATTTTTTCGTTTTTGAGGTATACTCTCCACAGACACACTCATGCGAACCTTTTTCTAAAAATGCTTTTACAGAATAATTTTCTCGCTATCGAATTTTTGGATGAAATGCAACACTTTCTCTATACACTATGTACACAGTGCGTATAGAGAAAGTAAAAATATACAACAGTAGATCTGCAATGACTGGCGGAAACAAGACAAAACAAAATAATCCAACACCGCGTGCATTATTGGAGAACTGCAAATACTCATTGGAAGCTAACGGCTGCCTTTTGACTCCAGCGGGGCATCAACATTATTTTGGTGCACTGCCCCAAATAATACATTTTCTTTCCTGTGTCAATGATGAGCCGCTCAAAGCAGATTGCTATGTCGACTTTCCACACCACGTGTTGATTACTCTACTTGATGAATTGCCGTTGCAGATCCAAACAACAGTGTGGTACCATCACATTGCACTCGCCTCATTCGAGCCATCACTTATTTATTCAGCACTACTCAGGACGATAGTTTAGATAGAACGCATCAATAACTGGAAAGCATACTCACCAATCCATCTCGTTATCTTTTATTATTGAATTTTTACTTTCTCTACACGTACTATTTACATAGTGTATATAGAAGGTATTGTAATGCACCCAGAAACCAGATACAGAAATTTCGCCAAAAATACATCTTTTGGTTGCCCTAAATCCAAAAAAAAAAAAATCATTTTTAGAAAAAGTTCCATGGGTGTGTGTCTGTGGCCAGCATAGCTCAAAAACGAAAAGACTGTTAAATACCAAACTTGGTATTTAAGTTTGGCATCTTCCAAGGATGCGACAAGAAGGATTTCAAGAAAATACCCCAAAATCAAACTAACCTTTACATGGAAAAATTTTCGAAAATTATGATTTTCTGAAAAATGGCTGTAAATATTCATATGCAGAGAAATTCATGTGAATGGAACACAGATTTTGAAGCTATGGATGGCTAAAATTGGTTTAGTGAATATTACTTTCCATCGTAATTAAATTTATTTCAATATCGGTGAGCATTTCACGAATGTAGCTTATAAAAAAGAAATTATATTATACTTACTTAGTTTATCAGTAGGTTTTCGGTGTAGAAAGATCTTAAATGCTTCACTGTTTCCAATATTTCACCAGCTGTCTCGTAGTCATGCATTGTCGAGGAGATTTTGGTTTCGAACACGTTAATCCAATTCTCGTCAAAGCGGCCTCTAGCGAGTGTAAAATATGGAGATAGAGCATTTGAGGGCCAATGTTGATGATGCTATTTAGTACCTAAAAGTGTGATTTTTTCTAAATGTAAAATGAAAGGCTGCTGGCTAGGATCAACCTTTATGAAAAGATAAAAGGTCCTGAATAGTTTAAACAGCTCCCGTTTTAGGATACGCCTTTGAGAAGCTGCGAAGGTTCATCGGATTTTTCTCCTGCGCTGGCAAATGTTCTTGCTTTAATCGAAGGCTCATTAGGTTATAAAGGGCTGGTTATTGGCTCACTTAAGGAGCATTCGTTGCTTGGTAGCAGCAGAAACTTTTAGTAACAAAACTTCTTTAAACAGCTGCTGAATATATTACTGTAAACCAAAGAGCCAACTTACGGCTGTGTTTCAAATGAAACCTTCTCTAAACTGATATCGTTTACATTTTGATGTACGCATGGCTACACCGTAAGTATAATATTTTTCGGTATATAAAATACACAGGCGCAATAGATACATTCCGTTATAAAGTAATTTTTAGGAGCAAAGATTTTTCACATAATGAATCTTTGTATTCAACTAATACCTTCTCAGATATTTTTGCTTTTTTTACTGTCTCTACCCCATATATACAACGTACGAAAAGATTAGGGATTTTTCTCAAAATCTTTGTGTTGCATCCCTGGAAGATACTAAACCTAAATACCAAGTTTGGTATATAACGGTCCTTTTTTTTTTTTTTTGTTTTGGGGCTATGCAGTCCACAGACACACACAGACCTTTTTTTAAAAATGCTTTTTTTCGGACTCAGCGGACTCGAAAATATATATATATATATATTTCCGGTGAAGTCTCGGTATCGAATTTTTTTGTTGGAGAGCAATACCTTCTCTCTACACTATGTACATAGTACATATAGAGAAAGCAAAAATGGCAGCGTGACGTCATCGCCTCACGATACGCACGAAAATAGCCAACAATGGCGTACTTTTAGGAAAACAACATAGCCAAGGTTGTGTAACGAAAACGACGTATAATAATGTATAATATATAGCTATGAATTAATGTTTAAAAAGCATATTAATAATAAAACATAATTAAAATTGTAATACGAGAGAAGAATAATAAAAGTGAACGAGATACCGGATGCTACAATTTGTTTATTCCGGTAACAAAGTCTAAGTACAAAGTTAAACAAATAATTGATTTAGAAATGTAAGCTATTTACAAGAACATTTTCATGTAAAGTATACAAATGTATTAATTTTAATTATTATGAGTATGTAAAAATGTATTGTAAATACGTATTTCACGAAATGTGGAACAGGAAATATGTCGTTCCCATAGTGTCGGACAGATTACAATGTTAGAAACAATGATCTTCAACTTTTATAATATATGTGTGTGTGAAACATTTTAAAGGTTGCGGAACGCTTTCTACAAGCTAGAAGCCAAAGACGCAGATGCTAAGAGCTAATCTCGTAAATCGAGAACCCTAATACAGCAATTTAGTGTAAAATATAGTATTTTACTGATTATCAGCAAGAGATTTATTGTAAGTACATACTACAAAGTAAATATTTGGCAGAGTTTTCTCAAAAAGAGATCAGTTTAAGTAGCGTGCCTTAATTCGCTACATTGTTTCAACGATTTACGAAATAAAAGTTTATAATTAACAACAAATATTTTAGGTTAATTCTCTACTGTATTAAATCCTACCATCCAAGCAAGGGGGTTAAGATTCTTTTACTCACCGACTGACGCTAGAAAACATATAAGGGAAAACGTGGTTGAGTTATAAATATATAAGTTAATACGTTGCCGATAATAATCTTGCAACTGCTTCAACAATCAACTCTGGGGCAAATAGTTAATTCCAGTCTCGCCAACAGCAAGCGTGACCAACTTTACACACAGCGGCAAATTTAAGTCAGTATAAAAATGTAAACAAATATTACAACGAGACGCCTAGCCGTACAGCGGCCCTGAGACTCACTCAAACCCACACCACAGGACCCCGAAACAGCCCCTACGCCAATCATTCAAAATTGCCGCCTCAATGCCTGTGACATTCTGCGGGGTTGCAGCTGTTACCGGCCTCCCTGAGCGTGACGAATCGCTAAGGTTCACACGGCCCTCTTGGAAGACTACACGCCACCTGGATACATTGATACGGTCAATACAATCATCTCTATACATGCTACACATGTCCCTGTGAATTTTACTCGGTTTATGCCCTTTGGTCCACTAATATCGAACCACAACTCTCTGCTGTTCACACGTGGACGACATTAGTATGCGGCCTCTCTTGGTAGAGCTGCACATGAATCAAAAAATACCTTCAAACTATATCATTGTAAAACTGTAACATCCTAGCTGCAATGCCAAGGCAGAAAAAAGCTATTGTGATAATTTGAGATCAAATTATGGTTTACCGGGAAACACGCGAGTCAGTTGAGAAATTCAATGCTTTGCCGGCATGCTGCCATGGTAGTCTGACTCTACATATCCAACTCCGGTTCTTCACACGGCTATATGAGGGGGGAAAAAGAGTTATTCCATACAAATTGAGTATAATAGTGTGTCATATTATGAATCCTGGGTCTAAAGTACTATCAGCATTGAAAGTCGCCATTGGGGTTGTCATCTCAAAATAATTTGAGATCACCTTGTGGTATACCGGGAAACATGCGAGTCAGTTGAGAAATTCAATGGTATGCCGGCATGCTGCCATGGTAGCTCAGTGGCAGAGCAACCGTCCAGAGATCGGGAGATCCGTGGCTCTTATCGCGGCTATGGCATTGCATTTTTCAGTCTGACTCTACCTATCCAATTATTGTATGTTACTTTTCGATCCGCCCTCGTATTTTTCAAAAAATGAGTTTCATATCCTCTATGATATTTTACTTTTGTCCGCTGCACTTCAAAAATCTTCAGCACAATTGTTAATCCATTTAAAGTGTTACTGAAGTCACATTTCGTAACGCGCGTGTTTGTCATATCGGTAGGGGGTTCTGCTCTGCAGCCACCATCGGCATGTTGCACATCAGACCCAGAGGAGGCCGCACTTTGGCCGAGTGATTAGATCACTCGCCTCTTACCTAATTGGCCCGGGTTCAATCCCGTGCGACCGCATGGGGAATTTTTGGTCGACAAAGCAGCGCGGACTTTCTCCGGGTTCTCCGGTTTCCCATTTTCCCGGTGATCCATCCTCATTCCATGTATCATCCAGTCATCGCGGTGCTATAGTAGAAAGCGGACGTGAAACACTATCAAAAATAATCTGATGTGCTCCATACATCTCTGTAACAAAGTGTTGTTAATAAGCTTATTCTGCTATATGTTTCATGCTAATCAAGATAAACATTAGCAGAAACACGCTTAGCTCCTTACAAGTAGTCGCCTCCGTAGTGTATGGTTACCATGCTGACTTCATATACCCAAGGTCGCGGGTTCAAATCCGGCGGAGGACGTAAAAATCCTTAGCAGGGCTTCTTTCGGAAGGGAAGTAAAGCCGTTGGTCCCGTGTCGTATATTTACGGCACGTAAATGAACCTCAAGAGACCTCTGAACAAAATTAAGCGGTTTTTCACGCCTAATTTAGAATGGGATGCTGAGAACCACAGTAGTTAAAGAGCGTCTATAAATAACACGTCATTTCCATTTTTCCTCTTGAGTAGAAGGGAATACACTAGGCTAAACCGATAGCAAGTATTTTAAAATATGGTTGCTATGGAGATTAAATCCATTTCTTTGCGTGGACTTGAGCCGATATGTTACCGTATGAAAAACGTTGAATATCTCGAAAACCGTCAATTTGAAGAAAAATTGTATATGACCAAATTGTGTGTTTAAAGGACATCTATATATTCTGTGTAGTACGTTTTCTATCTCTTATGGGTTACCAGTTAATCAAAATTCAGAAAAAATCATCCAGAATAAACATGTTTTTAGAGGCTATTTCCAGCAAATTCAAACGTTTTAACTTGTCATGTATACATCTTAAATATAAGAGATTTTAATCAAAAGCGTTAGTCATTTTTTTAGAAAAAAAAAAGACTCGAAATTTTGTCCATATAAAAGGTAGTTGAGAGTACTTTCTAGAAATCTTCCTATTGCATTTTTGGAAGATACTGAACATAAGTGACAAGTTTGGTGTTTAACGGACTTTTTGTGTTTGAGCTATACTGCCCACAGACACACACACACACGCATGGAAATTTTCCTAAAAATTGGTTTTTTGGCTTCAGGGAGTCTCAAATCCGGCGAAATCTCATTATCCAAATTTTGGGTGCAGTACAATGTCTTCTCTATACACTATGTACATACTCCTGTAGAGAAAGTAAAAAATACCCGGGTGATAAAGTTATATGATAGTGGTACGAAGAACAGTCGAAACCGCGAGCAAAGAGTCACCGAGAAGGATCCCAAACACAATTCAAGCAGTTCGTCTCGATGTGGGGAGGGCCAGGAACCCTTCGCAAGGTCTGACACCCTGGGTCCTACATAACCAAAGAGCAGCATACCTCACCCCTAGGAAAGAAATCGGTGAGGCTTTTCCTTTAGCCCGGTGCTATTTTATAACCGGCCCCTTGACTAACGCAAAGACGGATGTGGATACGCCACTTAGGCATTTCACAACTCCGACCAGGCATCATCGAACGGACGTACTGAATCTTCTATAGGTTTCGGGAACCACTTACCCACCGAGTCCAACCCAATCCGAACACCTTCCTTTTGGGAGGGGCTCAGATGTACGGCCCAACGAACTTTCAAACTTAAGATCCGCAGCACCTACACCGGAACAGCTAAGAGGGTATAATTTAACGACCTTGCTTTTTGAGCTATCGTGTTCACAGACACACAAACACAGGGATACATGCACCGACCATTTTATAAAATGCTGGTTTCTTCTTTTATATATTCAGAGGACCCTAAAATGTGTATTTCCGGTGAAATATCGGTATCAAACTGCGAGTGGAGTGCACCCCTCTACCTATGTACTATTTACAAGTAGAGAAAGTAAAATTAAATGTTAATTGTGATTATACTGCACTGCTGTGACTGTGAAAGCATCTAGAGCAGATGGTACACTAGAACCAGCTGCTTGTCTTGGAGCAAGGTACTACGGTGTTTAAGGGATGAGACCCAGTAGGCTTGCTGTGTATCAGTACAGATGATGGAAAGGCAGCCAAATTGGATGGCGCGAAGCGAAAGTAATTTTGGCTAATGGGGGGGGGACGTGAAGTCTACTGTCCACTGTTCAAATGAGTAACACGAACAGCACTGTCGTGATGTGACTAAGGGTTTAAGGAGATGTTAAATAACCACCATTGAATTCTCTCAACTCCGCACATCCTTATATTCCTTATATCTTCTTTTATTTCCAGATGATCCCTCCATTTTTAGTTTCTCTACTCGTACTATATACATAGTGTATAGAGATGGTATTGTATTGCACCCAAAAATGCGATACCGAGATTTCACCGGAAATAAATGTTTTAAATCCCCCTGAATCCATAAAAAGGATTTCTGCAAAAGGGTCCATGTATGTGTGTGCGTGTATGTAGGTGTGTCTGTAGACAGCATAGCTCAAAAACGAAGAAACCGTTAAATACCACTTGGTATTGAAGTTTATATTTTCTAAGGATGCAACACGAAGATTTTCAAGAAAATTCCCCAACCTCACCTACCCTTTACATGGGAAAAACTTCGAAACAATTTTATTTTCTCATAAAAATTCTAACGATTTGATTAAAATATCGTATATTCAAGACATTTACCCGACTACATTATTCTGGATGAATTTTACGGAATTTTGCATAACTGCTAAACGCAAGAGATGGACAAAACTTACCACACAAAATGTAGAGCACGTTAAAACACACAATTTATGTTATAAGCATTTTTTTTTCGTAGGGTTGATCGTCTTTGAGATATTTCTTGTTTTTGGTTTCAGCTTTAAAACCTAGACTTTTCTCATACAGGAATTTGTCAACTCTCGTCCAAACACAGAAACTTCAATCACATAACAACCAGCTTTTGACTGTCATTTTAATCTATGGCAATCCTTTATTTCGCTTTTACTTACAAAGACGCCAGTAATGAAACTGTTTCTGCTAATTTTTTCTCGATTAGCATGAAATAAATAGAAGCATATGCTTTTTAACAATAATTTGTTACAGAGAAACTCATGTGAATGGAACTTATCAGAATTTATTTTTCTTTATAGTTTTTAATACCCGTTTATACTACTTGTGGCACCGCAAGCGAGCTCGTTCCTTTAGGTTTGTATTGTAAGGGCAACTTTGGAATCCTTATTTCTTCCATTCTTTCATTTTTGCTTATGTTCCTCTAGTTTATTCTTTACTGCAACATTTTTCAATTTTTGTCTAAATACTTCATTAGAAATCCAGTCCAGTGGAGAACAAACTTTAACTGATCCTAAAAATGTCATTTGTGCAGCCTGTTCATGTTCTTTATCCTCATCACGCCATATAGCCAATATCATTTCATTTTTTGATCTCTTCGCTCTTTTTAAATGTCTGCTTATAGTGAGTGCTTCATCTTCAAATACTATTATTTTCTTACTGGGTATTTCCCATGGAATACTATTGTCTTCGTTTTATTTATTGATATGTTGAAATTATAATCTTTTCCTATTTTTTGTTTAAAAGATAAATTTATTTTTGTAATTAATTTTCAGAATTTGCAATTGATACAATATACTATGAACTTTAGGTTTCATTTTCCTCTTTACAGTATGGGTTTAACAGGAGTAATTTTGGCTAATTCAGTTATTGATACTTTTATGTTATAGCTCATTTTCATTTTTTAATTTATTTATTAATTTCAATTTAGCAAGGCTTTTCCTAAATTATTATCGAAATTAAGCAAAATTTGATAGTATAAACCTGCGGAGGTTAAAGGTATAAACATTGATGAATTTCCTATAAAACGAATATCCTGAAATAATAATATACTCATTCTTCGTTAGGTGTATTCTTTTTGGTACTCTTTCTCTCAATTTTCGGAAACCGTCATCTATATAAATATTAAAAATCTGATGTGTTGCACTCACATGACTTTCTCTAGCGGTTCTACAAACAAACATCTTATGAAGGATTATTCTTTTTTCTACACCATGTTAATTGAGATAAACATTAGCAGAATGTTCTTATTAATATTATCGTACTTAATTCCTTATAAGTATTAGAAAACTAAAGCAATTCACTATGCTGAATTGATAGTTAAAGGTTTTAAAAGCTGTTGTTAGGCGATTGCAAATCGCTTCTTTGATTTGCCAGGAGTAGAACAAAAGAAAAAGTTCACTTCCTGTCTAGGAATAGTATAAGTAGCTTACAATTGAAAACAATAACAAGGAATATCTCAGAAACGGTTTCCTCCACAACAAAAACGTAGAGGACATAAATTGTGTTCTTTGAGGAGATCTACATGTTTTGTGTAGTAAGTTTTTGTATATCTCTTACGGTTTAGCAGTTAAGTAAAATTGGGCAAAATTCATCCCGAATAAAGAGGTCTTTAGAAAGTTCAAGATATTTATTTTATTTGGGATGTAAATATCTTCAATATATGGGATTTTAATCAAAATTTTTACAGCCAATTTTTAGGAAATCAAAAATTTCGAAAATGTTTCTATTCAAACAGCAGTTTGTGGTTGGGGGATTTTCTTGAAAATCTTTGTATCGCATTCATGGAAGATATCAAACCCAGTTACCACGTTTGGTATTTAACGGTCTTTTCGTTTATGAGCTATGCTATCCACAGTCACACAGGACCTTTTTCTGAAAATATTTTTTTTGGTTTCAGGAGGTCCTAAAACATGTATTTCCGGTGAAATCTCAGTATAGAGTTTTTGAGTGGAATACAATACTTCCTACTATGTATTATAGTGCTTCTAGAGAAAAAGGTTACCCTTATCTTTCTCCTTGGTTTATTAAAATATTTTCCCCTTTATAATTGGGAACGTCGAGTATTATGTAAGTTCCATTATACAGACTCTGAATACAATTAAATAGGTGATTTGGGTATCCCCGTTATAAATCTAAAAGTGTGAGTTATTTTGAAGAATTTGAGGTATTAATGAATAAGTGTACTTATTGACATAGAAATATCATACATAGAACTTCAACAATCACACGGGTCCACAGACCGTACGTGCTTTTGAAATACACATTACAAATAATATTAAAACAACAACAAAAAATTAAAAGAGTAAACACGAAAATAAAAAGACAAAGGAAATACACAGTCAGTAGCAATATTAAAACAACAATAAAGAATTAAGAGTGAACCCGAAAATAAAAATATATTCAAATATAGCAATTTAAATTTACAGCACAGAGTACACCTTCATAAATGCACCCTCTTATAATAGATAATTACACTTAAAACAAATATATACACATAATATATATGATGTTGTGCTATGATTTTATATATGATGTATATTATATATATATATAATATACATCATATAAAATATATATATATGTATGTAGAACATTGTAGTCACTTTTGTTTAGCTTATCTTATTCCTCCCCCCCACCTTCTCTATTGGCAGCCTCCTCAGATCTCAGCTGTCTTGCCTTAAGTATACATTTACCTAGCCCGTCCATGTTTTCTGTGCCTGCCAGTAGCGTCCAACATGCTTCTAGTCCTACATTCGCAGTGGTAAAGAATCGCGGCAAATATTTTTCTCGCCATTTCTCCGTACCCCTACATCTTGCCAAGATGTGAGTTCTTCCTCTTCGCAAATAGGACAGATTCTCGTACCATTCTCAGAAATTTTCGTGCTCCTCCATGCTCATAGTCTAATCCACGACACCTTCTCTGTGCATTGCGCAATTATTTGCTGTCTGTCAATATCACAGAGGCGGTTCTTAATTTTTCTCCAAATACTCCGCCTGTTTGCCTGCCCCGCCATTCAAATGTATCCCATCCCAATGGTTTCGAGCCCTCTCTTTAATTTTGATGCCCAGGTCAAATTACCTTCCATTCGCAATTGTTCACGGTAGGAGACTGCCGTAATTAGAAATTGGTTAGGTAATAAATAGCTTGCTATCGACGTATATGACACATACTGCTTTTGGATATTTTTCGGAGAAAGAAAAGTACGCCGGCATATACCGTAAGCGCCTGAAAACCGGAATCCAATCTTGCCAACCTCCTTCTGCTATGTTCTTTTTGGGTCCTCTCGCAAGCTTTTCTTTAACCTTTTAAGAGGCTAGGATGACTTCTGCTCGGCATCTGAGGTTCTGCAGTTCTTTGTAACGTCTCCAAGAGCTGTATCAATATTTAGGTAAGTACTATACATAGAGAGGGTCCAAATTTACATTTCCTTGGACTTTGGTGGCAAGATGAGGCTTTCTATCTGAATAAAGATTACAGACAAAGTAGACTTTCAGTGCAAAGTACAGTCTTAATAAGAACTACTTGAATATTTGCTTCTGGCAGCAATTTCATGTGAAATTTCTATATAACCTTGACCTTTTAAAAACTTGTCACGTAACACAGTAGCCTTCTATGCTATCACTTTCTACTTGGTACACATATAGAGAAGGTATTGCACTCCACCGAAAAATTCAATATCCACATTTCACCTCAAATACACGTTATAGGATCCTTAAAAAAAACACTTTTAGAAAAATACCATGTGTGTATGTGTTTGTTCTGATGTGCTCCATTCACATGACTTTCTCTAATTATTGTTAATAAGCTTTTTCTTCTATTTACTTAATGCTAATCGAGAAAAAATTAGCAGAAATAGTCTCATTGCTTGCTTCCTTGTAAGTAGAAGCAAAATATGGGAGTATCATAGGTTAAAGTGAAGTCAAAAGCTGGTTACTAGGTGACTGAAGTTTCTTTGTTTGTATGGATACGAGTTGACAAAATTCTGTATGAGAAAGGTACAATTTTTTTAAACCTGAAACCGAAAACAAGAAATATCTCAAAAACGATCAACTCCTCGAAAAAAAATTATATAACATAAATTGCGTGTTTTAATATGCTCTTCATTTTTTGTAGGGTTAGTTTTGGTTCATTTCTTACGGTTTAGCAGTTATGCAAAAGTTCGTAAAATTCATTCAGAACAAAGTAGTCTTCAAAGGATATTCCCAGAAAATTTAACATGTACATATCATTTGTCAGGTAAATATCTTTAATATACGGTATTTTAATCAAAACCGTTAGAGCCATTTTTGAGAAGGTAAAAATGTTCGAAAAAAGTTCCATGTAAAGGGTAGTTGGGGCTGATGTGATTTTTTTGAAAAGCTTCGTGTCGCATCCTTGGAAGATACCAAACTTAAATACCAAGTTTGGTATTTAACGGTCTTTTCGTTTTTGAGTTACGATGTCCACAGGCACACAGGCACACAGACACACACACGCACATGGAACTTTTTCCAAAAATGCTTTTTTTGGAATCAGGAGGACCCAAAACATGTATTTCCAGTGAAATCTCGGTATCGAATTTTTGGGTGCATTACAATACCTTCTCTATACACTATGTACATACTACGTGTAGAGAAAGTAAAAATAAAAAGTAGTTAAAATACTTAACCTGGTATTCTAGTTTAGTATCTGTCAAAGATACGAAACAATGATTTTGAATAAAATCCCACCACCTATCCTTTTGGTGGAAAAGTTTGAAAATGTTTATGGTTCTCAAGATTTTGATTAAAGTGCCGCTTTTAAAGATATCTACATTACAAATAAAATTTATGTTTTAAATTTTTTGGAAAGCACTGAAGATTTCTTCCTTTGGTATGAATTTTTCTGAATATTGCAATACTGTAAACCATAACAGACTTAAACTTACGAAACCAAAAAAAAAATTAGATCTATAAAAACGCACAATTCATGTAATTACATGTTTTCAAGAATTAACTGTTTCCAAGCTATTCATTGTTATTGGTTTCAGTTCTAAAATACTTAAATTTTTCTCATTCAGTAAGTTTTCAACCACTGGTCATGCAAATAAATGCATAGAAACCAGCTTTTAAACCGTTTGACTATCGTTTTACCCTGTGCATTCCCTTATTTCGCTTCTACTTACAAGAAAGCAAGTAGTATGAACATTTCTGCTAATGTTTATCTCAATTAGAATGAAGGAGTTAGATATACTGTAATAATAATAATTTCTAACAGTGATGTATAAAAAGTAAGTTAAATGGAAAATTGTATTCAATACGAATTAAGTTGCAATGATTATTGATAAATTGTAAACAGAGAAACATTGTATAAGCAATATGACATGTATCAAAGATAACGTAAAAGACTTGATTTTATGTTCATTAATAGTTCAATTATTTCCAAGCGGTATATTAAAAATAATAGCAGTAATAATAAAAATACTACTACTACTAATAGCAATAATACCACTACCACCACCACCACCACCGCCACCGCCACCGCCACCTCTATTGCTACTGCTACTGCTGCTACCTAATTGCTACCTACCGAACTAGCTGGATTTGCTTTGCTTGCTACTACTACTGCTACTGCTAGTGCTAGTGCTAGTGCTGCTGCTAGTGCTAGTGCTGCTGCTAGTGCTAGTACTGCTAGTGCTAGTGCTGCTGCTAGTGCTGCTGCTAGTGCTAGTGCTAGTGCTGCTGCTAGTGCTAGTGCTAGTACTGCTAGTGCGAGTGCTAGTGCTGCTAGTGCTAGTGCTAGTGCTAGTACTGCTAGTGCTAGTGCTAGTAATGCTAGTGCTGCTGCTAGTGCTAGTGCTAGTACTGCTAGTGCTGCTGCTAGTGCTAGTGCTAGTCCTGCTGCTAGTGCTAGTGCTAGTGCTAGTGCTGGTACTGCTAGTGCGAGTGCTAGTACTACTGGTACTACTAGTAATAATAATTATAATAATGATATTTATGAATTAATTATTTCTTCCACATCAGCTGTGCATAGGACATTAGTTGGATAAGTAGAGTTAGACTGAAAATTCAATGCCATAGCCGGAATTCGAACCACGTATCTCCCGGTCCTTTGCTACCAAAACTGTGTCATCGGAGAATCCGAGAACTGTCACTGGAGACAGATCAGATACTGGGCTATAATCATAAGGGGAGGCGATGGCTTTTTCAGACAGTTCATTCAAGGTATAGTCAGTTGCTAAATTATAGAGATCTGGGGAAAGTGGGGAACCTTGCAAGACTCCTTATTTCAGCGAAATCAACCTGGTTTTATGTCGGTTGATTTCGTCGCTTGTATACTTTTTATCTTGAAGTTTTGATATAAGATGTATGTGAACAACACCTTCTGAAGAGTACAAATATATAGGAGAAAGAAATCACACTGGATAGTAAGCAATATCAAGAAATTAAATCAGAATAAATGCTGGATACTTTGGAGCATTAAATTGTATTTTATTAGATAAACATATTAGATATTAAACCGGTACAAATATTTGAAACTTTTAGAAACTTAAAGACATGGATCAAATGAAGAATTAAATCCCAACTATTAAAAAGGTATGTGTTTCAGTCACATAACTTTCCCTACCTGCTTTGCAAACAAACTATTTTTACAACAAATATTATTTCATCTAGATCATGATAATTGAGGAATAAAATTATATAATTATTTCCTTCCTTCTGACGAAAAGGATTATAACGAAGTACATTAGACTAAAATGACCGTCAAATGTTTTGAAAGCTGGTCGCTATATTAACAGTTGAAGTTCAGCTCGCTTTGTATGGCCACAGTAAAGCACAAAAGAGATGAAATGAAGTTGACTTACAATTAAATGGGTACAATATAATACCTACCTTCCCCATACACGATGGACATAGTACGTGTAGAGAAAGTAATTATATTGTGTAATATTTTTTTAAATTTACTGGTTTTCCGATAAAATATTTCGAAATCAATTATTAGCAGCTGAGTAGCACTATTTCTGAGTTTCTGTGCCCACTACACGTTTGTGATTGCTCTCTCTATCTATGAGCGGCCATTTTAATGCCACTGACATTCCCGAAAGTTCTCAATCCAATCAGTTGGTTCAGACCTACTTTTGTTTCTTTGTGACTATCGTCCTGCCAAAGAAGTATATTGGATTGAACCTTATAAAAGACCACAGTTTCAGATTTCGCAACACGTATTATTTTTATTAAGAGAACTATTTCCAATGGTGTTGAAATCAAGTAAACAGAAGCTAGCTGTAGGATGGAGAACTCGACAAAATCCATAGATATAACAACATATTTCTTAAATTTTACAAAGACATTCATACTCATAGCTTCTCTAGCCCGCATGTACAATGTACATAGTGTAGTGTAGTGTAATGTGTACCATCAAAAAGTTCAGAGACTTCTCCAGAAATATATGTTTTTGGGGTCTCCTGAGTCCGAAAAAAGCATTTTTAGAAAAAGATATGTTTGTGTTTGTGGATAGCATAGATCAAGAACGAAAAGACCGTTAAATACCAATCTTGAAAATTCAAGTTTAGTATGTTCCAAGAATATGGCAGGAAGGTTTCCAAGAAAATTCCTTCCCAATACAAAGTACCCATTACATGGAAATATTTTGAAAATTTTGATTTTCTTAAAAATAATTTTAATGATTTTGATTGAAATTCTGTATATTAAAGCTGTTTCTATCCCAGATAAAATTTATATCTTGAGTTTACTGGAAATAGTTTCTGAAGATCCCTTTACTTTGCATGAATTTTTCCGAGTTTTGCTTTACTGCTAAACCGTAAGAGATAGACAAAAACGTAATCTACGAAAACTGTAGATCTCGCAAAAGCACACAATTTATATTCTTTACGTTTTTGTTGTGGAGGTAACCGTTTCCGACATATTCCTTGCTATCAGTTTTAGATAGGAAGTGTCCGTTTTTATTTTGTTTTACTCCTGGCCAAGCAAAGAAGAGATTTGTAATGAGAATCGCATAACGATAGCATTTAAAACATTTTACTATCACTTTAGCCTAGTGCATTTATAGGAACTAGGTAATAAGAACATTCTACTTATGTTTATCTCGATTAGCACTGTGTAGGAAGAAGAAGAATCTTTTGTAAGAAGTTTGTTTGTAGAGCAGCTAGAGAAAGTTATGTGGGTGTAACAGATCAGATTTTTACTTTCTCTACACTTACTCTGCACATGATGTATAGAGAAGGTGCGCTCCACCCAAAAATTCGATATCGAGATTTCACTGGAAATATGTTTTAGGGTTCCCTGTATCCAAAAAAAGCATTTTCAAAAAAAGGTCTGTGTGTGTGTGTTAGTGTGACTGTGAATACGATAACTCAAAAACGAAAAGTCGGTAAAATACCAAACTTGGTATTTATGTTTAGTATCTTCCAGGAATGCTATACGAAGAGTTCAAGAAAATACCCTCACCCCAAACTACTCTTTACATGAAACTTTTTTCGAAAATGTTGATTTTCTTAAAAATGTCTCTAACGATTTTGATTAAAATTTCGTGTATTAAAGACATTTACCTGACAAATAAAATGTATATATTGAATTTTCTGGGAATAGCCTCTGAAGACTACTTTATTCTGGATGAATTTTATGAAATTTTGCTTAGCTGCTAAGCTATAAGAAATGGACAAAAGCTTACAACACAAAAAATGTAGAGGACGTTAAAACACAGAATTTATGATTTTGTGGAGTTGATCGTTTTTTAGATATTTCTTGTTTTTGGTTTCGGCTGTGAAAAACTATACTTTTCTCACACAGGAACTTGTCAAATCCGGTCCATACAAACAAAGGAACTTCATTCACATAATAACCAGCTTTTGACTATCACTTTAACCTATAATACTCCCTTATTTCGCTTCTACTTACAAGAAAGCAAATAATAAGACTAATTCTGCTAATCTTTTCTCGATTAGCATGAAGTAAATAAAAGCATAAGCTCTTTAACAATAATTTGTTGCAGTGATGTAGAGAAAGTCATGTGAATGGAACACATAAGATTTTTATTAATAGGTGGCGCCGTGGCTGAGTAGTTAGACCTCTCGCCTCGCATCTAGGTGACCTGGGTTCGATTCCAAGAGCCAACTGGTGGGATTTGTGGTGGACGAAGCGGGATCTGGGCCAGTTTCTCCTGGTTCTCAGATTTCCCCCGCCACTCATTTCACCAACTGCTTCATCATCACTTTCCTATCATCTATTTCATATCATTCATATCATCACGCTCATGTTTGGCTATAGGCCGACCACTCCTTCCTGGTTTTCCATTCTGAGATTTCATGCAGTTATCACCCCGACAGACTTTTACCCCTAGTCATTCGCCTGCAGCTCCTAGGGGGTAGTCAGTCCGGGGAGGGTAAACCGACTTTGAATGGATTTTATTAGTTGCTAGGATTTCATTTACAATAGTAAACATATTTATTAATTTTATCTGTATCTAATATTATCTTCTATGTATTGTGAATTATATTAAAACGCAACATAATTTCCTATCTCTGCCAAACTAGTAATTTCAGCTTCGCCTACTGAGATATTCACCTTTGTATGCATGTCGCCCTCCGTGGTGTAATGGTTATCAAGGTTTCGGATTCAAACCCGGTAGAGGACAATGGATTTTATCGGGCGTAAAAATCCTTGGCATGGCTTACTTCGGAAGAGAATTAAAGCCGTTGGCCCCGTGTCGTAGATTTACGACACGTAAAATAACCTCAAACCTAATAGAAGGGCCCTCTGAACAAAATTACGCGATCTTTCACTCCCAATTTAGAATGGGACTCTGAGAACCACAGTGGTTAAAGAGCGTGCATAAATAACACGCCATTTTCATTTCCATTGTCTTATGTGATCTGTAAGGTTGTAGGACAAAAAAAGTCGTTCGCGTTACATTCACATGACTTTCTCTAGCTGTCAAACAAGTAAGCTTATAAGGATTTAAGTAGGAAGACCGTTTGGTTGATGTTTATCTCGATTATCATGAAATAGGTACAAGAATAAGCTTATCAACAATAATTTGTTAAAGAAACTTAGAGAAGGTCATGTGAATGGAACACATCAGATTTGTTCCTTTGTAAGAATAGTTTGTTTGCAGATCAGGTAGAGGAAATCATGTGAATGGAATAAATCAGAGATTTACTTTCTCTACAGGTACTATGTACATAGTGTATAGAGAAGGTATTGCACTCCACCAAAATTCGATATCAAGTTTTGACTGAAAATAGACGTTTTAGGGATTCAAAAAGAGCATTTCTAGAAAAAGGTCTGTGTGTGTCTGTGGGCAGCATAGCTCAAAACGAAAAGTACACTAACTCCTAAACTTGTATTTAAGTGCTTTGTCTTCCAAGGATACCATCGCCCCAAACTACCCTTACGTACAAACATTTTCGATATTTTTGATTTTCACAAAAATGACTAAGGATTTTGATTTAAATTAATAAAAGACATTTACACGGCAAATAAAATGTATATCTGGATTTTTCTGTGAATACCCTCTAAAGACCTCTTTACTCTGGATGACTTTTTAAATGTTGCATAAATAACAAATCATAAGTGATAGTCAAACCTTACTGAACAAAAATTTAAATATCCTTAAAAAAGCAATTCATAATATATATATATATATATATATATATATTTACATATTTACATATTTACATATATACATTTATTTTCTCTAGCCCCATATGCACAATGTACATAGGGATAGAGAAGGTATTGTAATGCACCCAAAAATTCGATACCGAGATTTCACCGCAAATATATGTTTTGTGGTCCCCTGAGTCCGAAAACAGAATTGTGCGTCTGTCTGTCACTGTGTGTGTTTCTGTGGACAGCTTAGTCCCAAAACGAAAAGACCGTTAAATACAAAATTTTGTATTTGGGTTTATTATCTTCCAACGGTGCGACACGATATGCTTAAAAAAAAATCCCCCTACCGCTAACTACCATTTACATGGAAAACATTTCGAAAATGTTGATTTTCTTAAAAATGACTCTAACGATTTTGATTAAAATCCCGTATATTAAAGCTATTTATATCCGAAATAAAATGTATATCTCGAATTTTTGTGAAATAACGTCTCAAGAGCTCTTTATTCTGGATGCATTTTGCTTAACTGCTAAACCTTAAGAGATAGAAAAAAACACACTACACAAAATATATACATCACGACAAAACACACAATTTATGTCCTTTACATTTTTGTTGTGGAGGTAACCGTTTCCGAGATATTCCTTGTTATTGGTTTCAATTGTGAAGTACTTAAAAATTTTACAGACAGGAAGTGTCCGTTTCTCTTTTCTTCTACTTCTGGCCAAGCAAAGAAGTGATTTGCAATAACAATCGCATAACTATAGTTTTTAAAACATTTGACAATCACTTCAGCATAGCGCATTCCCTTATTCCCTTCTACTTATAAGGAACTACGTAATAAGAACATTCTGCTAATATTTATCTCCATTAAGATTGTATACAAAGAAGAAGAATCTTTTGTAGGAGGTTTTTAGAGCAGCTAGAGAAAGTCATGTAAGTATAACATATTAGATTTTTTCAGAATTTCAGCGCTTTCAAAATATTCCTTGTTATTGGTTTCAGTTTAAAATAAAGTTTACTCATATAGGAACTTGTCAACTCCTGGTCATGCAAAGAATTGGATTTCAATCTCATAGCAACCACATTTTAAAACATAAGACTGTCGGTTTAGCCTGGTGAGTTTCCTTGTTTCCCTTTTACTTTTAAGCAACTAATTAATAAGACCGTTATCTTGATAAGCATGAAGTATATCGAAGCATAAACTTGTAGCAATAGCGTGTAGAGTTAACTCATGTGAATGGAATACTTGAGATATTTCTACTTTCTCTATACTCTCTATGTACATAGTGAAAAGAGAATGTATTGCACTCCACCAAAAAATTCTATACCGAGATTTCACCGGAAATATATGTTTTAGGGTCCCCAGTATCCAAAAAAAGTATTTTCAGAAAAAGGTCCGTGTGTGTGTGTCCGTGTGACTGTGAACACGATAAATCAAAAACGAAAAGTCGGTAGAATACCAAACTTGGTATTTAATTTTAGTATCTTCCAGGGATGCGACATGAAGATTTTGAGAAACATCCCCTCACCTTAAACTACCCTTTACATGGAAATTTTGTCGAAAATTTTGATTTTCTAAAAAATGGCTCTAACGATTTTGATTAAAATATCCTATATTAAAATTATTTACCTGACAAATAAAATGTATATTTTGAATTTTCTGGGAATAGTCTCTGAAGACTACTTTATTCTGGATGAATGTTTCATAACTACTAAACCGTAAGAGATGGACAAAACCTTAACCCACAAAAAATGTAGAGCACGTTAAAACACACAATTTATGTGATATACATTTTTCTCGTGGAGTTGATCGTTTTTGAGATATTCCTTTTTCTTGGTTTCAGCTTTTAAAGACATACTTTTCTCATACAGGAATTTGTCAACTCCTGTCCATACAAACAAAGGAACATCAGTCACATAGCAGCCAGCTTTTGGCTTTCACTTTAACTTATGGTACTACCTTATTTCGCTTCTACTTACAATAAAGCAAGAAATAAGAATATTTGTGCTAATTTTTCTCGATTAGCATGAAATAAATAAAAGATAAGTTTATTAACAATAATAATTTACAGAGATGTAGAGAAAGTCATGTGAATGGAACACATCAGATTTTTGAGATTGTTTATACAGACATATTCTTCATAATAATATTCCAGAAGTGTATATAATGCAAAGTTTAGCACTTTGTAAACGGGTGCTGGAACCTCACGAAGTGGCAAGCTGGCACGAGGTTTGCACAATAAATGGAGAAGAAGAGGAATGATGGACGCTGTGCTGGGCTTGACTAAGGACGGAAAAGAAAGACAAGCTCAAAGTGATTGATGAAAATAAAGCAACCGTCTTTGTTTAGCGTGAAAAAGAACAACGAAATGTGTATATAAACCATTAAGAATCCTAGGGCTCATTTCTCTTTGAAGACATTTTAGCAAATTGGTGTGGTCTTAGAATGCGACTACAAATGAGAAGCATTTTCCAAAAAGCATCCGATTGTGGCTCTGGAAGACACGCACAGATATAAGACTTAAAAATAAAGAATAGCTATGGAAAGATGCTACGTTCACAGAATAAAATCGAAATAAATGAACCATATATACAGGCAATGTTACATTGCTTAATTTTCCGTTACAATACACTGCTTCTATGAAACGCACATAACCTGGTACCCCATGCTTCAAACTTCATGGGAGTGTTTACTTTCTCTACACGAATAACTATATAGTGTATAGAGAAGGTATTGTGTTGCACCTAAAATTCGATACTGAGATTTAACCGAAAATATATATTTTGAAACCCCCTGAACCCTACGCAAATTATTTTTACTTTCTCTATTCGTATATGAACATAGTGTATAAGGAAGGCATTGCATTCAACCCAAAAATTCGATACCAAGGTTTCACCGGAATTATACGTTTTAGGGTACCATGTATCAAAAAAGATTAGAAGAACATCCGTGTGTTTCTAAGCACGATAACTCAAAAATAAAAGGTCACTAAAATACTAAATTTGGTATTTAAGTTTAGTATCTTCCAGGGAATGCGATGCGAAGCTTTTGAGAATAATCCGAAGTATTTTCATAAAAATCCTCCCACCCTAAACTACCGTGTACATGAAAACATTTTTAAAATGTTGTTTTTCTCAAGAATGACTAACGATTTTAATTAAAATGCCTATGTTATAGGTATGTACATCACAAATAAAATGTATATTTTTATTTTTCTGGGAAGAGCTTCTGAAGATTTGTAACAGATGAATGTAGATCTTGTTAAAACACACGATTTATGTCATGTATTTTTGTTGTAGAGTTGACCTTTTCCAAGATATTCCTTTTTTTTTCTTTCTTTTTTTTAATTTTAA
Source organism: Hymenopus coronatus (assembly GCA_030762935.1). Classification (NCBI taxonomy): domain Eukaryota; kingdom Metazoa; phylum Arthropoda; class Insecta; order Mantodea; family Hymenopodidae; genus Hymenopus; species Hymenopus coronatus. The sequence continues at coordinate 64,416,862 of CM060884.1, forward strand.
AATACCTATACTTTTCTCTGACAGGCTATGTCCATTTTTCTTGTGTTCTACTCCTGGTAAAGCAAAGAAGAAAATTGCAATAACAATTGCATAACCTCAGCTTTTAAAACATTTTACTATCACTTTAGCATAGTGCATTCCTTTACTTCACTTCTACTTATAAGGAACTGAGTAATAATAAATACATTTTTCTAATGCAGCTCGATTAGCATGGTGTAGAAAAGACAATCTATCAAATGAAGTTTGTTTATAGAATAGCTAGAGAAAGTCATGTGAGCGTATCTCATTTTTTAATTAGAATCGTTATCATAAAAGGTGTATGTAACGTCCGATTTAACTAGTTATGGCACCGCAGGCGGTGACACTGATGATGAATGATGATGGAGCACCGGTGGAATGCGATGGCGGGGGAAACGGGAGTATCCGGAGAAAACCCGCCCCAGCGCCGCTTTGTCCACCACAAATCTCACATGCGGCCGTCTAGGTGAGAGGCAAGTTGTCTAATCACTCGGCTACGGCGCGGCCCCATGTGTATGTATGTATGTATGTATGTATGTATGTATGTATGTATGTATGTATGTATGTATGTATGTATGTATGTATGTATGTATGTATGTATGTATGTATGTATGTATGTATGTATGTATGTATGTATGTATGTATGTATGTATGTATGTATGTATGTATGTATGTATGTATGTATGTATGTATGTATGTATGTATGTATGTATGTATGTATGTATGTATGTATGTATGTATGTATGTATGTATGTATGTATGTATGTATGTATGTATGTATGTATGTATGTATGTATGTATGTATGTATGTATGTATGTATGTATGTATGTATGTATGTATGTATGTATGTATGTATGTATGTATGTATGTGTGTATGTGTGACAACATTATTATAAAATAAGAACTATAGCTTTCCTGGCGACGTGTTAATTCAAAATCTTCTCGGGCTAGCCAAGTTATTACCTGGCTAGAAGCCCGAGAAGATTTTGAATTAACATTATTATAAGATTGATCGAACCTAAATGATTGTTTCGACAAGTGTATTTATATTAAAATTATAATTCCGTTTCTCTTTCTGAAGATATAATTAGATTCTACAAATGTTATGGTATTTTGCTTTCTGTATATACATTTTTAAACATCGAATTTGCTATATTTATATGGTTTTCTCTACTTTTTTTTTTCATCAACAAAGTTTAATAAAAGCTTATTCTTCTTTCTAGTTCATGCTAATTAAGGTAAACATTAGCTGAAATTTACTTGCTAGCTAGTTGCTTATAGATAAGGGGAAAAAAGGAATACACTGGCTAAAGCCGTAGTTAAATCTTTTAAAAGTCATCTCTATGTGAAGAAAATTGAAATTCGCATCGTTTTAAAGAGGTCAACCGTAAAATAAAAGAGCGCTCAAACGAAAGGTAACTTCCACTAGAGAATAGCTTAAATTGATTAAAGTTGATATAAATACCAAAGATTATCTCAGAATCGATTAACTCTGCAAAAAAAAATCGGTTTGTTTTGAGGAAATCGTAAAAGAGAAAAGAACTGAAACGAAAGATAACTTTCTGTTTGGGAAAAGTTTAAGTAGATTGAAACAAATAATAAAGAATATCTCGCAACGTTTAACTCCACACACAAAGATGCATATTGAATAAACAGTGCGGATTCCGAGACCTATATATTTTGTGTTGAAATCTTTGCCTATACGATTTACCAGTTATACAAGAGTTGTCCGAATGATGCGTTCTTCATGGGCAAATTCTAGAAAATTCAAGATATACATTCTATGTTCATATACATATCTTTCATTTTCGGTATTTTAATGGAGATCTTTAGAGCCGGTTTGGAGAAAATGTTGCTATTAAAGTGACCTTTAATTTTTGAGTTATGCGGTCCAAAGACACACGACATACATACATACACTGACCTTTAATAAAAATATTTTTATTTAGGGGTCTCAAAACATGTACTTCCGGTGAAATCTTGGTATTAAACTTTAGTTTGGAGTACAGTACCTACTCTATCCACTATGTACATGGCACATAAGTGCTAGAGAAAGCAACCGCAAGTCTAAATCCAATTCATATTTAGAATACAAATTCTGTTGATTTGTTTCTGAATGTTAAAATTAGATCTGTGACATGAAGGCCCTTTTGGCCCATGGTCTACCAAGATGACCGCCGACTTCACGCCCGCAGGAGTGGACAATCATTCACTTGGAGATAAATTAGTCAGCACGAATCTTCCCCCTGCCGAAACTTTGGCTTTCGTGACCGTTCTCCATCGTTAAAATTGTGCTCGAATTGTAAATTAAATGCCCTATCTGGTTATTGGCCTCATATGTCAGTTAAGAAGTTACATAAAACATCCCTATGTTTAAATTCAACATGAGGTTTTATGGCTAATACAGAATTTGCTTTATTTCTACAGAATATACTAACGCTTATTTTAAACAAACTCTCTTATATCATTTTTAGCTTTAATTCATATAAATGTGAGCTCTTTTATTTTCTTAAGTGTCTTTCCATTAACATACAAGTTGTAACAAAGACTGTACAGCATTCTATGTTTGCCAAATATACGTGTGAAGTACCCAATTTAAACGTTGTCGAAAAGTATCTCTTAATACCCTCACTATAGAGACGTGCACGGCGACTTGCTTCTTTGCTATTGGCGTTGCATTCTTGATCTTGCCGTTTCTCTGGTTTAGCTTATCTGTCGGCTCTCACAGTTTCTATATGCCCTTGCTGGGCTGACAGAGCCTGCCCCGAGGGAAGAGTTTCTCTCTTCTCTGCACAGGGCAGCACAATAGCCACATGACGTGATCGGTGACAACCATTCTTATTCCCGTCATACATTGATGACGTCAGCATACACGTAATCCCTGAACAGCTAAAGCAAGCATGTCACTCAATTAAAACATGTCATGCCAGTAAATAGAGACTAGTATCGAATACTTGTTGCCACTGTCTGCATTTTTGTGGACTGAGTGTTTAATTTGAGCTGAATTGCCACAGGCATGGAAATATATGCAACTTCCATTATGCACTTACATGTTGAGTACACAAACAGTCCTCAAATGCGTAGTATCCTGTTCCTTCCCACAGAATGCATTACCTCGTTTATATTATTACTATAGTAAACTCAATATGTGAGAGAAATGCAGCTAGTTTTTTACTTTCTCTACACGTACTATGCATATAGTTGGTAGAAAAATATTGTATGCAACCCAAAAATTTGATGTCAAGATTTAACTGTAATATATTATGTTTCGAGATCTAAGGAATCAAAAAACAAAGAATAAAAAAAAAGAAAAAAAAAAAAGAAAAATGGGGCTTCTGAATCCAATAAAAAATTCATGTGTTTTATTGACGTGACTTTCTCTACATCTCTGCAATAAATTGTTGTTAAAAACATTATTCTTCTATTTACTTAATGCTAATCAAGTAAAAACTGGCAGAAAGGGTCTTGTTACTCGTTTTCTTGTAAGAAGAAGCGAAATAAGGGAGTACAATAGGCTAAATCGATAGTGAAATCTTTTTAAAGCTGGGTGCTATTTCATTGGAGTACCTTTGTGTGGTCATATAAGAGAAGTTTAAGAACTTTAAAGCTGAAACCAGTAAAAAGAAAATCTCAAAAACTGTCATAACATAAATTGTGTATTTTGATGAGCGATATGGTTTGTGAATCTCTTACGGTTTACCAGTTAGGCAAAATTCCGCAAAATTCATCCAGAATAAACATGTCTTCAGAGACTATTCCCAGAAAGTTTAAGATTTACATTTTACTTGTCTCACAAATATCTAAAAGCATAAAGAAATTTTAATCGAAATTCTTAGAGCCATTTTTGAGAAAATCAAAGTTTTCGAAAAATATTCCATGTAAAGGGTAGTTGGAGGAGGCGGGATTTTCTTGAAAATCTTTGTGTCGCATCTTTGGAAGATAAAAAGCTTAAATACAAATTTGGTATTCAAACGTTTTTGAACTATGCTGTCCAAAGACACACACACACGCCTTGTGGACCTTTTTCTGAAAATTCTTTTTTTTTTTTCGCATTCAGGGGTTCCAGAAACATGTATTTCCGGCGAAATCTCAGTATTGAATTTTTGGGTGGAATACAATACCTTCTCTATCCACTATATGGCTAGAGAAAGTACAAATGGGGTCCCCTGAATCCAATAAAAAAGAATTAAAATTGAAAATTAGAGTGTTTGTGTTCATCTGAAACGAAAATGCCGTTAAATACAGAATTTTGTATTTGATTTAGTATATTTTAAGGGTGTGACAAGACTTTCAAGAAAATCTCCCACTCCAACCAACCTTTACATGGAACATTTTTGGAAAATTTTTATTTTCTTTAAAATGGCTCTAAAGAGTTTGATGAAAATATCGTATAATCAAGATATATTTACATACCAAATGCACCTGTATATTTTGAATTTTCTTGGAATAACCTCTGAAACCCTCTTTCGGGAATAGCATTTGAAGTCCTCTTCATTCTGAATTAATGTTGCATAGTTTATTACTCAAACAATGTAGATCTCATTAAAACACTAAATTTATGACACACTTTTATTTTGGTAGAGTTAACTGTAATAGAGTCATTGGTTTCAATTTAAGCTACTTAAACTTTTCTCAAATGGGAGGTCATCTTTTGTTTCATCTCTCTTTTGTTTGACTCCTGATCGAGCAAAGGGAACCGAATTTTAATTATTTCACATAGCCTAACTTATTTCCTTATTTCCCTTCTTCATAGAAGGAACTATACAATCATTTCTGCTAATTTTATCTCCATGTAGATGAAACATTATCTTTCGTAAGAATTGTTTGTAAGGGAATTCGTGGGAATTGAACACATTAGATTTGATCTATTAGTCCGTTTCATGAAAAAGGTCTTCTTGGTTTAAAAATATTAATATATTTCATTATTATTATTATTATTTTAATATTGATAGATATACATTTTAATATTTTTTCTTATGTGAAATATTAATACTTTAATGTTAATTAAAATTAATATTTCAATCGGGAACCAAGTATTTTTGCATCCTTATACAAACTCAGATCAGTTCTAAATCATAAAGTTTGTCTTGAAAATAACGTTGTGGATTAAATTCATCTTCAGCCTGTTAGACCGTTTCTTTAGTATTGTCTTTAAGTTCACCATTGCCATGATCTTCAGCTAGATTCTTTAAAACAGCTCGAGGAAGAAGAGCAGACAGTTCGTGAAACTAACCTAAGTATTATGTAAGACGTCCGTTTTTTTGCAACATCCAATAGGCTATAAATAAAAGACAAGTTCATAAAAATCAATGTTTTTAGTACTAAAAATGTTGTACACTTATGGCTATTTTTGAGCATACTCACAAAAAAGATTGAGACATTTATCGTACCTGTGCACAAGCTTTGCTATACCCGCTTCAAAAAATGTTGCCACCAATGATTTCAAATGAGCAGTGACGTTGTTTTGAAGATCTTCGTACTTGACGACGTTTGTCGATAGGCATTCAAAACAAACGAAGAGGAATGCTGACCATGACAACACTCGTCCACATCTGCTGGCACAGCCCATCGGTTCCTTGAACAATTTGCAATGGCACATTTTCGATCATCCACCGTACAGTCCTGACCTGTTCATCTTTTCCCTGAACTGAAGACGTGGCTAGGAGGGCAGCACTTTAAAACTAACTAAGATAAATGTCTCAATCTTTTCGGTGATTATGTTGAAAAGCAACCATAAGTGTACAAAACTTTTAGCAATAACCTCATCTTTTATTTATAGCCTATCGGAAGTTGAAAAAAACGGCCCTCGTACTTACCCTTAAATTCCATCAGCACTTCAATAAGTCTATTATGATCAATTCACATAATTTTCTCTAAATCGCCGTGGATATTTACAGTTACATACCTTATTTATGTATATACTTAATGATCATTGAGATAAACATTAGCGATATGAAGTGCACTGAACATCCAGTCAAAGCCGAACTTCGCTGGTTCGTCCTAGCGACCGCATCCAAATGTGGCTGTGACAAAAGAAGGGGAGGGCCCAAGTAGGATAATTGATGTGATGGCACGTTTAGATACTTACGGGGTTACACTTGACTACAGCTGCATGGGTTTTGATTTTCTCAAAAATGGCACTAACGATTTTGATTGAAATATCATATATTAAAGATATTTACCTAACAAATAAAATGTATACGTTGACTTTTCTGGGAATAGACTCCGAAAACTATTTTATTGTGGATGAATTTTATGGAATATTGCATAACTGCTAAACCATAGGAGATGGGGAAAAACTTACCTCACAAAAACTGTAGAGTACTTTAAAACACACAATTTCATAATTATACATTTTTATGCTATATGCATATTTTTCGTGGAGTTGATCGTTTTTGAGATATTCCTTTTTTTTGGATTAAGCTTTAAAACCGTATACTTTTCTCACACAGGACTTTGTGAACTCCTATCCATACAAATAAATGAACTTCAGTCACATAGCAACCAGCTCTTGTCTATCATTTTAGGCTATGGTACTTCCTTATTTCACTACCACTTTACAAGGAAGCAAGTAATAAGACTGTTTTTGCTAATTTTTTCTCGATTAGCATGAAGTAAATAGAAGCATAAGCTTTTTAATAATAATTTGTTGCACAGATGTAGAGAAAGTCATGTAATGGAACACATAAGACACCTGGAAAAGCAAATGATATGACAGAGTGACACTTTGTTCACTCTGCGAAGAAGGGCAAAGATGGAGTCATATTTTGGCACAATGTAAGAGAAAGAAAAATATTAAGAGAGCTATTTTTACCACAACAGTTTCTGGCTTCCGATTGGGTTGTAATGTTGGACGATGGGTGACATACTTTTATCTAAGACTCGGCTAAGAAGTTTAACTGCCTTGGAGAACGGAGGAGCGGGACAGGTACTTAACAGCGAGGATTCCGTTATTCTTAAGTCAGAAACACAGCACTATATAATACGCATGGCTGAATTAAAATTCACCTTATCCTTTCTCAATACATGTTATCATTTTCATTATTTTCTCTATTATGTTGTTCTTTGGTAAGTAAATGTATATATTAACTGTCTTACAAACATTTTACCTTGGAGAACAGTGGAGGGCACAGGGTACAAGAGAAAGCGTAAGGTTATTCTTAGTTCTCAGACTACTCTATATACTATATATTCGTAGAGTATATACAGTGAATATACTACATTCACTGTATAGAATTGCATTTTAATTCCTTCTCAGTCTTTTGTAGCTGCTTTTTCTAATTGTTGGCTATTCTGATATAACTAGTGTTAATATTTTACAATCTATATGTATCCAAGGACAGAAAAACCATGTACGGTGATGAGGCAAGTGGATTGTTGTATATTTCTATTAACTGAAAATTTGTGCAACAAGAGTGCTTCTAGCACTACCGCCAACCAAAACACCCAGTACTACCACCAGCAAAAGCACCACCACTACCACCAACACCACCACCACCACAACCACTATCACCAGCACCAACACTACCACCAGCACCACCACCACTATCACCAGCACCACCACCACTATCACCAGCATCACCACCACCTCAACCATTATCACCAGCACCACCATTACCACCAGCACCACCACCACTATCACCAGCATCACCACCCTCACTATCACCAGCACCACCACCACTATCACCAGCACCGCCACCACCACTATCACCAGCACCACCACCACTACCACCACCACCATTACCATCACCAGCACCACCACTACCACCAGCACCACCACCACCAGCACCACCACCACCAGCACCACCACCACCAGCACCACCACCACCACCAGCACCACCACCACCAGCAACCACCACCACCAGCACCACCACCACCAGCACCACCAGCACCACCACCACTACCATATGCACCACCTCCACTATCACCAGCACCACCACCACTATCACCAGCACCACCACCACTATCACCAGCACTACTACTACCATCACAGCACCACCACCACTAACACCAGCACCACTACCACCAAGATCACCACCACTATCACCAGCATCACCACCACTATCACCAGCATCACCACCACTACCACCAGCACCACCACTATCACCAGCACCACGACCACTATCACCAGCACCACCACTACCACCAGCACCACCACCACTATTACCAGCATCAGCACCACCACTATCACCGGCACCACCACCACTACCACCAGCATCACCACCACCACTACTATCATCAGCACCACCGCCACTATCACCAGCACCACCACAACCACTACCACCACTATCACCAGAACCACCACCACTATCACCAGCACCACCATCACTAACACCAGCAACACCACCACCATCAGCACCACCACCATCAGCACCACCACCACAACCAACAGCACTACCGCCACCACCACCATTACCACCAGCACCAGCACCACCACCAGCACCACCACTACTACCAGCACCACCACCACTAACACCAGCACCAACACCACTACCACCAGCATCACCACCACGATCATGATCAGCACCACCACCACTACATCCACCTGAACCATCCGCACCACTACCACTACATCAACCAAAACCAACAGCACCACCACTACCACCAGCACCACCACCTCCACTATCAGCACCAACACCACCAACATAAGCACCACCATCACTACCACCAGCACCATAACCACTACCACCAGCACCACTATCAGCACCACCACCACCACTACCACCAGCACCACCACCACTACCACCAGCACCACTACCACCACCATCAGCACCACCACCAGCACCACTACCACTACAACCGGCACCACCATCAGCACCACCACTACCACCAGCACCACTACCACCATCAGCACCACCACCAGCACCACTACCACTACAACCGGCACCGCCATCAGCACCACCACTACCATCACCATCAGCACCACCACCATCAGCAAGACCACCACCACTACCACCATCAGCACCACTACCGCCATCTCTTGCACCACCACCATCAGCACCACCACTACCACCATCAGCAGCACCACCACTATCACCGTCACCACCGTCAGCACCACCACCATCAGCACCACCACCACCACCACCATCAGCACCAACACCACACCACCTGCACCACTACCACTACCACCAGCACCACCATCAGCACCACCACCACTACCACCACCATCAGCACCACCGCCACCATCAGCACCACCTGCACCACTACCACTAACACATGTACCACCACCACTACCACCACCATCTGCAGCACCACCTGCACTACTACCACTACCACCAGCATCACCACCACCACTACTATCATCAGCACCACCACCACTATCACCAGCACCACCACAACCACTACCACCAGCACCACCAGCACCACCACCACTAACACCAGCAACACCACCACCATCAGCACCACCACTGCCACCACCACCACTAGCACCGCCACCACTAGCACCGCCACCACCACTAACACCAGCACCACCACCACCACTACCACCAGCACCACCAACACTACCACCAGCAGCACCACCACGACCAGGATCAGCACCACCACTACATCCACCACAACTATCCGCACCCCCACCACTACATCCACCAAAACCATCAGCACCACCACTACCACCAGCACCACCACCTCCACTACCAGCACCAACACCACCACTACCACCAGCACCACCACCTCTACTATCAGCACCAACACCACCAATATCAGCACCACCATCACTACCACCAGCACCATAACCACTACCACCAGCACCACCACTACCACCAGCACCACTATCAGCACCACCACCACTACCACCAGCACCACCACCACTACCACCAGCACCACTACCACCACCATCAGCACCACCACCACCACCATCAGCACCACCACCACCATCAGCACCACCTGCACCACTACCACTAACACATGTACCACCACCACTACCACCACCATCAGCACTACCGCCACCACCATCTGTAGCACCACCACCAGCACCACCTGCACTATTACCACTACCACCAGCACCACTACCACCACCATCAGCACCACCACCATCAGCACCACCACCATCAGCACCACCACCATCAGCACCACCACCATCAGGACCACCACCATCATCAGCACCAGCACCACCTGCACTACTATCACTACCACCAGCACCACCATCAGCACCACCACCACTACCAACACCATCATCAGCATCAGCACCACCTGCACTACTACCACTACCACCAGCACCACCATCAGCACCACCACCACTACCAACACCATTAGCACCACCACCACCACCAGCACCACCACCACTACTACCACAGCCACCACCAATACTGCCGCCACCATCACCAGATGGCATCACCGTGGCCAAGTGGTTAGACCACTCGCCTCTTACCAAGGTGGACGGGTTCGATCGTAGGAACCGCATGAGGGATTTGTGGTAGGAACCGCATGAGGGATTTGTGGTAGACAAAGCGCCCCTGGAGTGGCTTTTCTGGGGGTTCTACAGTTTTCCCTGCCATCATATTCCACCAGTACTCAAATGTTCATTCCATATATTAGTGCTATCACCTCAGATGCCTTAAGTAAAAGGGGACGATAAACACTATTAAAAACTATCACTATTACAACCACCACCATCACTGCTACCATCACCACGACTACTATCACTATCACAACCACTACCACTCCACTATTATAACCACCACTACAACCAGCACTGCCACTATCACTGCCACTACTATTACCACTACTACTACCACTATTCCCACTACCTTTATTACCACATCACTACTACCAATACTAACATTACAACCAATTCTTCAATCGTTACTACCACCACTACAACCACAAAACACTACTGCCACTGCCACTACTATCACACCTACAACAACTACCACTACTATTATAACTACTGCTACCAGCACCACTATCAATATTACCACCACTATTGCCACTAGCACCACTAAAATCACTACCACCACTATTACCACCACTACAACCACCACTACCATTGCTACTAATACTACCACTTGTTTCGTGATACTTAAGCAGGAAAACCTAAGTGTAACTGCACGATAATATGCATTATCTGAAACATAAAGTTAATAAACTGCTGACAATTTCTTAGGCAAATTATTGTCAAGGAGTTAGTGTTGCTACAAGTGGTGCTGTAAAACTGAATTGCACTATTGTGATTTTAGTCCTTGTTGCTTACATTTGTATCACTCTAGTCTTGCATAACGCCGCTACCCTTTACAGTAATACCGCATTTAAATACATCAAAAAGTTTCCTGAGAAGCTGCGCCTACGTACGCGTTATCCGACTAGCAACATGTATGTTCCTTTGCGCGCATGAATACATTTCTCTTGACCTTACGGTGTTACCTGCAGGTAAAGTGCATGAAACACGTAAACAAAACTGCGAGTGTGTGCAAAGGCAGTCTCTTTGTAGTACAGATTCCATGTTAAGCTATATGTGCACTCTGTTAATTTTACATCTCCACCATTACCCCTAAGTAAACGAGATGAACTCAGTTTCCCTCAACTTGGAACACCCTAAGGGAGAAATGGCTTTACTCTCCTCCAAGCCTTGAGAGAGAGAGAGGGAGCTTGTCTATCTATCCGCCAGCTTACTTACTCCACAACTACACAGGTACAATTTCTCTTCTACACCATAGTTTTGTTATGTTGTATCTAAATATCTAACAGCACTTAGTTCGTCTCATCATGATACTGCTGTTTCCTTTTTCTTATTCATTTCTCTACACGTACTATGTGTATAGTAAGTAGAAAAAGTACTGCATTCCAACAATAAATTATTATTATTATTATTATTATTATTATTATTATTATTATTATTATTATTATTATTATTATTATTATTATTATTACTTTATTATCATTATTAGATAATATCATACTTGAAGATATATTTTTTCAACTTTTTGGCATTAAGTTTCAGATAGTTCAAGGCAAATGTATTCCTTGCCGTTTTTGCAAACAACATATTTGTTATTGCACCCAAAAATTCGATACTGAGATTCCACCAAAAAATATGTTTTGAGACACTCTGAATCAAAAAAAAATTAGAAAAATGTCCGTGTGTGTCTGTGTATAGGTGTATGTGTATGTGTCTCTGGGCAGCATTGCTCAAAACCGAAAAGAGCGTTAAATAACAAACTTGGTATTTACATTTAGTATCTTCCAAGGATGTGACAGGAAGATTTTGAGAAAAATCCCCCTACCACAAGCTACCCTTTACATGGAGTTTTTTTTTCCAAATTTTTTAATTTCTTAAAAATTTCTCTACCGATTTTGATTAAAATACCGTATATTAAAGATATATACCGGACAATTAAAATGTAAATTTTTAATTTTCTGGAAATAGCCTATGAAGACTACTTTATTCCCGATGAATTTTAGGAAATGTTGCATAACTGCTAATCCGTAAGAGATGGACAAAAACTTGCAACACAAAAAATTTAGAGCACTTTAAAACACAAAATTTATCTTATATCGTGGAGTCGATCGTTTTTGAGATACTCCTTGGTTTTGGTTTCAGCTTTAAAAATGTATACTTCTCTCATAAAGGAATTTAACAATCCCTGTCCATACAAACAAAGAAACTTCAGTCACATAGCAACCAGTTTTTGACTATCACTTTAACCTATGGTACTCCCTTCTTTCGTTTCTACTTACAAGGAAGCAAGCAATATGACTATTTCTGCTGTTTTTTTCTCGATTAGTATGAAGTAAATGGAAGCAAAAGCTTTTTAACAATAGTAGTATGCATAGTACATAGCAAAATCTGATGTACTCCATTCACATGGCTTTCTCTACATCTCTGCAACAAATTATTGTTAAAAAGTTTATGTTTCTATTTACATCATGCTAATCGAGAAAATGATAGCAGAAATAATCTTATTACTTGCTTCCCTGTAAGTAGAAGAGAAATAAGAGAGAACCATAGTTTAAAGTGATAGTCAAAAGCTGGTTGTTAAGTAACTGAAGTTCCTTTGTTTGTACGGACGGGAGTTGACAAATTCCTGTATTAGAAAAGTATAAGTTTTTAAAGCTGAAACCAATAACAAGGAATATCTCAAAAACCAACTCCACAAAAAATGTGTATGACATAAAGTGCGTGTTTTATCGTGATCTACATTTTTGTGAAGAACATGTCATTGTCTATCTCTTACCGTTTACCAGTTATGCAAAATTCAATAAAAGTCATCCCAAATAAAGAGGTCTTCATAGGTTATTCCCAGAAAACTCAAGATACACATTTTTTTTTTTTTTTTTTGCATGTGAGTATATTCAATAAAAGATATTTTAATGAAAATCGCTGCAGCCATTTTTGAAAATATCAAAATTTTCGAGGTTTTTTCCACGTAAAGGTTAGTTTAAGAGAGGATTTCCTTGAAAACCTTCGTGTCGCATCCTTGGAAGATGCCAAACTTAAATACCAAGTTTTGTATTTAATGGTCTTTTCGTTTTTGAGCTATGCTTACCACAGACACACAAACACATACACACAGATAGATAGACAAACAGACACACGCACTCGGACACTTTTCTTAAAATGCGTTTTTTGGATTCAGGGGGTCTCAAAACATATTTCCGGTGAAATCTCGGTATCCAATTTTTGTGTGCATTACAATACCTTCTCTATACATTATGTACATAGTACGTGTAGATAAAATTATTATTATTATAATTATTATTACTATTATTATTATCATCATCATTTGATAATACCATACTTATATATATTTTTTTTTTATTTTTTTGGCATTAAGTTTTAGATAGTTCAAAGCAAATGTATTTATTGCCGTTTTTGCAAACAACATATCTGATTTTTATTTTTGTGAACTAGCAGTTGATTCAATTTTGGCACGTTTCACATCACAAAACTCTCAACTTCTGTCCCTTACTTATTTTGCCAAAGATTTTGACAATTCAGTTACTTATTTTGTTAAATATTTTGACATTGCCCCTTAATGAATATGGTTTTGCAGTAGTGCAAAAGAAACCTCTTTGAAGTATCAACAGCTTCACTTGCAGATATTTCTTCCGCAGTATTCTGCCTCATTTTTTCCTCTTCTGTCTCGTAAGAATATGCCATGACGCAGTTATAAAATTTATAAGATACTAAAATAGTGTACCAAGCAAGAAAATGTCTGTGCAAATACTTCACAAAACCAAAAGCCCATGTGTGTGTGGAAATAACTAAGCGGGCCACCAGTTCAAGCGTATGGTCTACTGTAGCCTAGAACTGTCTGTCGTAAGCCAACCGGAAGCTTCTTTGCTGAAATACCAGGTATATCACACCAAAGGATTACTATTATTAGTGGTGGTGGTGGTGCAAATGCTGTATTAATAAAACAATTTAGCTCTACTATTAAAGCACCAATGCAATGGCCGAGATTAGGCAATTTCAACCAATCGCGGTCATCTGTTTGGAGCGATATTATATAAACATCTTATCGCAGTTGATGTTCATTTCTTTCAAATCTTCTCTTGGTTATTGGTAACCAGGTGACATTACAGGCAGCCAACCTTCACTTTTAATAACCGTCAGTTCCATAATTATAATTTCATTTAATTCAATTGCAATATTTATTTAAGTTTTACCTCATTTATAATACATTTAGTTCAAAATAGGGTTGAAAATAATCATTGGTGGTATTTCTTGTGGGTAAGATGAGTACAATAATGTCAAATAAAATAACGTTTGTTTTCATTTCATGCATCAATTATTAAAAACTGAAATAAAGTAACTGCTACCTATTTCTGTTGTTACTATCGATATTCGTACATTGTGTGTAAGTACGGCCGGTCATTCAGGAGGCAATGAAGAAAGAAAGAGAAAAAAAAACATTCGGTAAATAAGCATAGTTGAATGCATTATCTACCATTTGAGAACTAATGTAATTTTATAAAAATCTCCTTTTCCTTTATATTATAAAATTATTAATAGTCTACTTCGCTGAATTGACTCATCAAATACAACTTGTGTTTTCATCTCTTAGGACAATTGACTCCCGTCGCTTCCCTCCAGTCCTGAATTATCATCAAGATGAAAACACTTGGTATTACTTATGCTAATAATCTCCTGATCTTGCAGATCACGTGCGTGTATTAATAGGTTAATTTTCACTGTCCAGAAGTGCTGACAGACAGTTAAATTCATAAATAGATCAAATAGAGTAACCATAGTAAACTTAAACACTTAAATGTACGAAAAGACGAAAACGACACAGCTAAAGTTAATGAAGAAAAGAACAAATTAGAGGAAAAGGAAAGGGAAGAGGAGAAAGCCCTTTGAGATGTTTGTTAAAGTATATTTTTGTACTTAAACATGAAGTGTCATGCTGTGTAACCAAGAGCCTGTTCTCTCCAGGAGCTGTTAGCGCGTGCGCAACGAGTTCACTAAAATATAATTGCTGCTTTGATACACGCAACTCTTCTACAGTGTTTTGGAGAGAGTCGGTTGAGAACATTTTTACTGGCAATATGTTCTAGTTTCAAGTGAGGTAAATTAGTCTTCTTTGAAATGTTGTTTGCCGCAGTAAGAATAAACAAGAGAATGCTAGCTTAATGTGAATCAGGTTTATAAAATTGTAATAAGTTTAGACTTAGATTAATTTTTTTTTTTTTTTTTCACACAAGCCGTGTGCAGGACAGTAGTTTGATGGGTAAAGTCAGACTGAAAAATTCAATGCCATAGCTGGGATTTGAACCACGGATCTCCCGATCTCTAGCAGGTTGCTCTGCCACTGAACTTCCAAGGCAAGTTTAGAGCTACTTGTTTTACATAAACCAATAATGATCTTTAAAGTAAATTACTCCGATCATAAAACTTGTAGTTATATCATTTCGTTACCAGCTAAAGTAATTTATTATTTGATTTCCCTGGAGACATGATGGATGATTTTTCTGTCACCCTTATTTTTCTTTGTTTTTTTGTGCAGGTTACAACCTGATTTTCGTTACGCTCTATCCCGGAGAATCAAATAGACATCGACTGCTCTAGATATCGATATATTTACTGGTCTTCCAATTGTTCTTCTTTAGCTTTGTAATATTATTATTCCTTTTTATCTTCTATTCACAAATTGTTAAAATCGATTATTTTTCATTAATTCCTTACACCCTTAATTATTATCTTATCACTTTTAGACTTCGTTATTATCAATCTTAAAACATAAATTTCCACTGTTTGATACAATTGCTTAATTTTTCTTGTTACACATTGGGTTTCGACTACATATGCCAAATTGGTTTTGCCATTGTTTTATATATTTCAAATTTTCTTTCTATTTAAGATATTTATTTTTTTTATCTCTTAAGTATGCTGATACACGAGTTCCTTTTATGGGCTCCTCTTTTATCTTCTTTATACGTTTGACATCACTTGATATATCCACTCCCTAGTACTGGCACTCCATTTCTTCCTCAATGACTTTCCCTTCTAATTCTAACTTACATCTTTCCTTGCATATAAATAACTATTGTTGTAGTTTTCTTTGTTGAGACCATCACGTTATATAATTTGGATATCATCACACATTTATGCAATTATCTTTAAAAGTTGTCTTCAGAGTCTGCCACAAGCATTATACCGTCCACATAAGCTACTGTATTTATCTGGTTATTACCAATTGATAGCTTTTAATTTCTTTGCACTATCAATTAATTTATCCAATAGGACGTTGAAAATTATTGGGCTTAAACAATTGCATTAATACATTTCATAATTATATTTTATTTAGTTTTTTAGCCGACCTACTCTTGCTGTAGTTTTAAATCCGTGTATATGCCTTCAAAGAGTTCAATAAGTTCTTAGATACTTAGGCACTCCAAAACTTTCTGAGTTTATTTTTTAATATACTAGTTATATCTCGTACTATAACTCGATGGAATGCCTTTCTAAGATCCACAAAACACAAAAAGGCGGACTTCTTATATTTATTCGCCTTCTAGAGTAATTAACAAATTACGAGGGCCTTTTTTTCAACTTCCAATAGGCTTTAAATAGAAGACAAATTCATAGAAAACAATTATTTTAATATTAAAACTTTTGTACACTGAGACATTCCTTGTTATCTGTTATAGATGTAAAACATTTTTCTCACGTGGAAAGTTTAAACTCCTGGCCCTGCATAGAAATGGGTTTCAAACACATGACAGTAAGCCTTTAAAAGTTTTGAGTATCGCTTTAGCATTGTGTATTCCCTTATTTTCCTCTTGCTCACAGGAAAGCAAGTAATTAAGACAATTTCTGCTAATGTTTATCTCGATTATCATAAAGTAAATAGAAGAATATGACTTTTAACAATAATTTGTTATGGCGATCATGAGAAAGTCATGTGAATGGAACACATCAGATATTGTATTTTATACTACATCCAATATTATTATTACTCTCTCATAATGATGTAGGAAATCTGGTACTATTGGGACTATGGCGATCATGGTGTTGATATCTCAAAATCCTAAAATTAACAGTTTTCTTAAAACGCTGAACTCCTCTATCTAATATTAGAACGAGAAATATTTTCCAAAGTTTGTCAAAATAATCCATTAAAGACTAAATTAGCTCTCAATTCGTGGCTATAATTTATCAGACAAGAATGAAAATTCAATGCATTATTTGAAAGTTAATTTAACAAAAAAGTGACCTATTAGTACCACTACTGTATTATTAGTTTATATTATTAATATTATTATTATTATTATTATTGCTACTAATAATAAATCCTGTCTAGCTGAGTTTCGAATTATGCCTAAAGATGGATCCTCCATTTTCATCAAAACACTCAAATTAATCCATTTCAAATATCTAGACAATATGTCGATGGAGTTTCAACTCTAGAACTGCCACAATAACGAAAGCAAGGCACCTCATAGTAACTACCCAACTGTGAATATCAAAATCCGGAGTTAATCGCCATATGGTGCATAAAACATGGCCATGAAAAGCTAATCAACCTTTTAGATAGGCATGCAAGGGACAAACACGTCATAAAACAGGAGCGCCAAACGACCGTCACTGGAACCGGTGTTCAAATTGCTATTATCTTTAAAAAAATGCCCGATAAAACAGCCGAATTGGCTTTACATTCATATTAAAGTTTAAACAGACAAAATTACTATCTCTCTCTCCTTCTCTCACACATACACAACGGGCTGTTTTAAATTGGGCAAGAAGTTATCCACGGAGGGGAACTGAAGTCACTTTTACCAAATCAAGAAACAACGAAGGAGCTATACAATGATGCTCCAAACCTTCTACACAATTGAGTCTATATTTTGACTAAGACTCGTTGAATCTTAGGCTAAAATATGTAACTTTACATCAATGGAAATATTTTAAATACTGTTTCAAATACACACGGCCAAGTGAAATTAAGTGCGTTAGAAAATAATTTACACTAGTTGTCCACAAATTAAAGGAAACAGCAGAGTATAATCTAAAAAAACATCTATTTCTCTACATATCTGCAACACATTATTGTTAAAAAGCTTATACTTCTATTTACTTCATGCTAATCGAGAAAATATTAGCAGGAATAGTCTTATTACTTGATTCGTTGTAAGTAGAAGCGAAATGAAGGAGTACCATAGGTTAAAGTGATACTCAAAAGCTGGTTGCTATGTGGCTGCGATTCCTTTGTTTGTATGAACCGAAGTTGACAAATTCCTGTATGAGAAAAGTATACGTTTTTCAAAACTGAAACCAATAAAAAAGAATGTTTCAAAAATAATCAACTTCACGAAAAAATGTATATAACATACGTAAATTGTGTGCTTTAACGAACTCTACATTTTCTGTTAAATAAGTTTTTGTCTATTATGACGGTTTGCCAGTTATACCAAATTCCGTAAAATTCATCCAGCCTTCAGAAGGTATTCCCAGAAAATTAAAGATAAACATTTTATTTCTCAGGTAAATATCTTTAATGTACCTACGATATTTTAATCAAAATCGTTAGAACCATTTTTACGAAAACCAACATTTTCGATTTTTTTCCAATGTAAAGAGTAGTTGGGGTTGGAGGTATTTTCTTGAAAATCTTTGTGTCACATCCTTGGGAGATACCAAACCTAAATACAAAGTTTGGTATTTAACGGTCCTTTCGTTTTTGAGCTATGCTGCCCATAGATACATACACACGGATATTTTTCTAAAAATGTTTTTTTTTTAGGGAGTCTCAAAACATGTATTTCTGGTGAAATCTTGATATAGACTTTTGGGTGCATTACAATGCCTTCTCTATACACTATGTTTACAGTATGTGTAGAGAAAGTAAAAATATCAGAATTGAAAACGTAAATGATGACGTTTTGGGAGAATAACCACATTACGTGCAAATTTAGCATTAACAATCAAACACTAGTACAAGAAAATAACTTTAATTATTTAGTGTATTATGTGATTAATAACAACAAAACTACATCAATATTAAAATAAATTTATCAGCATCTTTGTAATAATAAGCCGACGGTTATAACATAAAACTCTAAACATTTGATGTGTTCCATTCACAAGATTTTTTCTACATTTCTGTAGAAACATTATTCTCTCTACTTCATGCTAATCGAGTTAAATATTAGCAGAAATGTCTTATTACTTGCTTTTTGTAGGTCGAAGATAATAATGGAATACACTAGGCGATAGTCAAATCTTTTAAAACCTAATTTTCATACGGTTGAAATCTGTTTTCTGTAATCCAAGAGTTGACAAAGTTGAAAAGCTTATTAATATATGAAAACTGAATTTAATAGCAAGGTATATGTCATAAATTATCAACATCACGAAAAAAGTGTATATGATATAAATGATGCGTATGAGCGAGATTATATGTTTTGTGTAGTAAGTTTTTCTGTAGCTCTTACGGCTTCCCTGTTACACAAATTTCATACGAATAGATCTTCATAGCCTATTTTCAATGAATTAAATATATACATTTCGTTTATTATAAAAATCTACAGGTTGTTTCAAAAATACGGGGCATAATTTCAGGTATGTATTTGCCACATGAAGACAATCAAAATAGTTCATCATAACATGTGTCCGGAAATGCTTCATTTCCGGGTTATGGGTTTCACAACATTGGAATTCACTGGAACGTTTTTCTTTCCGCAGGTCTTTGCTGTCAAAGGAGACATTAGGAGGGCGCTCTGATAGTTCATTCTGAGGAAGTCATGTACGGTAAGGCGGACGGCAATGCTGCGCTGGCTCGTCGTTTGAACCAGGAGAGGTACCCACAGCGACAATGTCCAGATCGGAAGACATTTGTACGTCTACATTCCCGTCTGTGCGAGTATGGAACATTCACCTCTCCTGGTTTGGGAAGGGGACGACCAAGATCTGCAACTCCAGAAATGCAGGAGGAGATTCTGGAGGCTGTGGACAGGACTCCTTCTATCAGCACACGACGGTTAGCGTTGCAAGTCAATGTGCCTCATACGACTGTCTGGAGACTGTTGAACGAATACCAACTGTACCCTTATCATTTGCAACGTGTATAGGCCCTGTCACCAGCAGATTACCCTGCACGAGTTAGGTTCTGTCAGTGGTTCTTGCAGCAGTGGGTGTAAATCCGAACTTTTCTGCCGTCGTATTATTTACAGATGAAGCACAGTTCACAAGAGATGGCATAACAAATTTCCACAATCAGCATGTATGGTCGCATGAAAACCCACGTGCAATTGTTGTATCTCATCACCAGGTGCGGTTCTCCCTCAACATGTGGGCCGGTATCATTGGTGATCGATTAGTTGGACCCCATTTACTTGTAAACAGACTTACGGGGCAGGCGTACACAAACTTCCTAGAAAACACCATACCTGACGTTTCCGAAGACACTCCACTGATCAATCATCAACACATTCACTTCTTGCATGATGGCGCTCCTGCACACTTCAGTCTTACGGCTCGCCGGTACTTGGATCGAAGTTTTCCTGATCGATGGATAGGTAGAGGTGGCCCACGCTTGGCCTGATCTGAACCCTCTCGATTTCTACTTGTGGGGCCATTTAAAATCTTTGGTTTATTCGTCTCCGGTGCCGGATTTGGAATCCCTTCGGAATCGAATTGTGGCAAGTTGTGAGGACATACGCAATACCCCTGAAGTTTGGGATCGTGTTCGCAGGTCAATGAGACATCGATGTGAGGTCTGTATTCAAGCAGGAGGTGGACATTTTGAGCATCTTCTGTAATGACAACAACCTGCGGAAAGAAAAACGTTCCAGTGAATTTCAATGTTGTGAAGGCCCATAACTCGGAAATGAAGCATTTCCGGACACATGTTATAATGAACTAATTTGATTGTCTACATGTGGAAAATACATACCTGAAATTGTGCCCCGTATTTCTGAAACATCCTGTATAAACGTGTGATATTTTACTGAAAACATTAGAGCCATTTTTGAGAAAATCAAAATGTTCAAAAATGTTTCATGTAAGCGATAGTTGGAAGTTGAGGTATTTCCTGAAAATCACGCTAACCCTTTTAAATCAGGCAATTTAGTAAATATTTTTCTGCAGTTCTTTGTTCGTTATGGAAAATTTTCAATCACGTCGCATCCTTCAAAGATACTGAAAAATAGCAACGGTTTTTATATGTGCTCCCATACAAAAAAATAAATAAATATATATCCAGGCAGATTTTTTTCTTAAAGATATTTGATTTTTTTTATTCAGGTGTCCTGAAAAATATATTTCTAGAGAAATATCAGTGTTGAGTTTTAGAGTGGATATGATATATCCTCTATTTACTATGTATATCTTACATACATGTTAGAGAAATTGTAATATTTTATAATATAATGTTTCATCAGATGCAGACTTTCCAGGAATGCACTAGCAAACGAATATATTCTGAAAACTAAATTTCCGAAAGTTTTAATTTTTATTTTATTTCCTCTACGCGTACTATGTTCATAGTGTATAGAGGAAGTATTGTAATGCACTAAAAATTTGATACCAGGATTTCACCGAAAATACATGTTTTAGGACCTCCTGAATCCAAAAATAGAATTTTAAGAAAGAGGTCCATTTGTGTGTGTGTCTGTCCCTGTGTGTGCCTGTGGACAGCATAAATCAAAAACGAAAACATCGTTAAATACAAAATTTGGTATTTAAGTTAGGTATCTTCCAAGGATGTGACACGAAGGTTTAAAAAAAAATTCCCCCTACCCCAAAGTATCCTTTACATGGAAAAAGTTTCGAAAATGTTTTCCTCAAAAATGCCTCTAAATTTTTTCATTAAAATACCATATATTAAAGTCATTTACACCACAAATAAAATTTATATCTTGAATTTTATAGGAATAGGTTCCGAAGGCCTATTTATTCTCGATAAAATTTGCGGAATTTTGCTTACTTGCTAAACCAAAAAAGACAGACAAACATTTACAGCACAAAATTGTAGATCTCGCCAAAACACTTAGTTTATGTCCTTTACGTTTTCGTTGGGAGGTAACCATTTCCGAGATATACATTGTTATTGTTTTCAATTGCAAAGTACTGAGAAAGTGTTTTCCTTTTCTTTTTCTACTCCTGGCTAAGGAAAGAAGCGTTTTGCAATGACAATCGCATAACGACAGATTTTAAAATATTTGACTGTCACTTTAGCCTAGTACATTCTACTTATAAAGAATTAAGTAATAAAAATACTCTGCTAATGTTTACCTCATGTTAGTGTAACACATCAGAATTTTTTTTAAATTCAATATAGTGGATTCCAGTAACCATGAACATATTAATGAAATTTATATAAGTTATTGATACACTAAAAATAATATTTTAACAGTGACCTTTTTGAAATCTTTAGTGTAAAGAAACATAACCAAAGATATGTTTCATATAACATTAGTTTTGTCCAAAAAAGTACATTTCAGTAAAAACCATCGACATCCACAAACACCACTTTAAGGCGTTAATTAAGATTTTTATGTAAAAAAAAACAGACATTTAGAATCATCAGTTTGGTAAACAAGATCAAATTTGCTAAAGTTAATATTAGAAAGAAAGGCAGGCAGTTCCAATAAGTCAAGCCTGGCATATTCAGCTAACAAAGACTCAATAAAAATCACTTTTTGCAGTAAATATAATAGTTCCGTACTAACAGTTCCAGTGAATGAGCGAACTAATTTCTTCCCCGTTTTGTTTGCAGAACTCGTCTTGATGGTAAACAAAAGACTAAACCCGAAGCGTCGCAAAAGCAGAGAAACTGCGCAGCTTTAGAAACGATTTTTGTAGATGTAAGTCGTGTCTTGCCATTCTATGTTTTGTTCATTTTTACTTTCTCTGCACGTACTACGTAAAGAGCGTATAGAGAAGGTGTTGTGTTGCATCCAAAAATATGATACTGAGATTTCTACAGAAATATATGTTTTGATATCCCCTGAATAAAAAAAAGTTTTAGAAAAAGGTCCGTGTATGACTGTGGGTAGCATAACTCAAACACAAAAACTCTGTTAAAAACCAAACTCGGTATTTAAGTTCCGTACCTTCCAAGGATACTACACTAAG
The DNA here is from genome assembly GCA_030762935.1 of Hymenopus coronatus. NCBI lineage: Eukaryota > Metazoa > Arthropoda > Insecta > Mantodea > Hymenopodidae > Hymenopus > Hymenopus coronatus. The sequence goes on from CM060884.1 coordinate 64,440,396, forward strand.
ATTTTCAAGGATGTCCCCCCCCCACCCTCAATATGGGGAAAATTTTGGTAAATCTTGATATTCTCAAAAATGGCTCTATTTTGATTAAATTATCGTATATCAAAGATATTTACATGACAAATAATATGTATAACTTGAATTTTCGGAGAATAGTCTCTAAACATCTCTTTACTCTGAATGAATTTTGCGTAACGAGAAAACTGCATGACATAAACAGAATCTTACTATACAAAAAAGTAGATCACGTTAAAACACACAATTTATGGTTTTTCGTAGAATTGACAATTTATGAGATATTCCTTGTTATTGTTTTCAGATTTAAAACGCTTAAAGTTTTCTCACACGAAGAACTCATAGAAACGGATTTCAACCACGTGGTAACCAGCTTTTAAAGGATTTGAGATTTGTTTTAATCTAGTGTGTTGCCTTATTTTCCTCCTACTTACAAGGAAGCAAGTAATTACGACAATTTCTGCTAATATTTATCTGAATTATCATAATGTAGATAGAAGGACATGCATTTTAAGAACAATTTGCTACAGTGATGCAGAGAAAGTCATGTGAATGGAACTCATTAGATTTTTACTTTCTCTACACGTACTACTTTGTATCCCCAAAAATTCGATTCCGAGATTTTTACAGAAATATATGTTTTGGGACCACCTGAATAAAAATTCTGATGTGATCAATTCACACAATTTTATATCTTGCAAAAAAGTATTGTTAGAATGCTTATGCTTCTATTTACTTCATGCTAATCAAGAAAAACTTAGAAGAAACAGTATTATTACTTGCTTCCTTGTAAGTAGAAGCGAAATAAGGGAGTACCATAGGTTAAAGTGAAAGCCAAAAGCGGGTTTCTATGAGACTGATGTTCCTTTGTTTGTATGGACAGGAGTTGAGAAATTCCTGTATGAGAAAAGTATAAGTTTCTTAAAGCTGTAACCAAAAACAAGGAGTATCTAAAAACGACCAACTTCATGAAAAAATGTATACAACATAAATTGTGTGTTTTAACGTGCTCTACATTTTTTGTGTAGTAAGTTTTTATCTATCTTTTACGGTTTAGCAGTTATGCAAAATTCCGTAAATTTCATCCAGAATAAAGTAAGCTCAGATGCTATTCCCACAAAATTGAAAATATAAATTTTATTTGTCAAATAAATATCTTTAGTATGCTATATTTTAATCAAATCGATAGAGCCATTTTTGAGCAAATCAAATTTTTCGAAAAAGGTTCCATGTAAAGGGTAGTATGGGGTGGTTTCTTTTCTCAAAATCTTCAAGTCGCATCCCTGGAAGATACTAAACTTAAATACCAAGTTTGGAATTTTACTAACTTTTCATTTTTGAGTTATCGTGTTCACAGGCACATGGACACAGGGACACACATGCTGACCTTTTTCTAATTGCTTTCTTTTTTGGATACAGAGGACCCTAAAACATCTATTTCCGGTGAAATCTCGGGATCTATTTTTTGGGTGGAGCGCAATATCTTCTCTATACATTACGTACATAGTACGTGTAGAGAAAGTAAAAAAACAACGCGTTTTTATAAAAAGTTCCGTGTGTGCGTGTCTGTGTGCAGCATAGTTCAAACACAAAAAGTCCTTTAAATACCAAACTCGGTATTTAAGTTAACATCTTTCAAGAATGCGACACTAAGATTTTCAAGGAAATCCTGACACCCAAAACGTGGAAAAATGTTTCGAAAATTTCGATTTACTCAAAAATGGCTTTATCTATTTTTATTATAATATTGTATATTAAAGTTATTTACATAACAGATAAAATGTATATCTTGAATTTTTTGGGAATATACTCTGAAGTCATCTTTGTTCTCGATGAGTTTTGTGCAATTTTGCATAATTGGTAAACCGTAAGAGTTAGACAAAACATACCTTACAAAAAATAGAGTTCTTAAAACGCACAATATAGGTTATATATTTTTTTTCGCGGAGTTAGCCGTTTTTTAGATATTTCTTGATGTTGGTTTAAGTTTTAAAATACAGGGTTACTACAAAAGAAATAGACAACTTCAACTGCCAGTAAGACAAAAACTTTTAGAGATAGCAACCTAATTATTTTGGAGGTATGTTGAGAAACTTTCAAAGTTTCATTTGTTACTATTGGTAACGCTGTAGTGTTTTGTTTGTTGTTGAAGAAGCTGAAATGGTGGAAAATCCTGTGGAAAAGGCATATTGCGTGTTGGAATTTGCTAGAACGCAATCAACAACTGTTGTCCAATGACATTTTAGAACACGTTACCACAAAACGCCACCGACTAGACAATCAATCTACGACTGGTATAGAAAATTCGAGCCTTTTGTGCAAAGGGAAGAGCTCGGGAAGACCAAGAGTTTCGGAAGAAAACGTTGAACGTGTTCGTTCTGCCTACATAAGAAGCCCACAGAAATCGACATCTAGGGCAAGCATGCAATTACAAATTCCACAGCAAACTGTATGGAAAATCTTGCGGAAGCGACTGCACATGATGCCTTACAGATTACAGATGTTGCAGTTTCTGAGTAAAGAAGATATGGACATACGGCCTGACTTTTGTATCGACATGTTGCGACATGATGAAGACGATGCTGGTTTTTGTGAGCACATCATTTCATTTTTGTGGTAACGTATTCTAAAATGTCGTTGGACAACAGTTGCTGATTGCATTTTAGCAAATTCCAACACGCAATAAGGCTTTTCCACAGGATTTTCCGCCATTTCAGCTTCTGCAACAACAAACAAAGCACTACAGCGTTACCAATAGTAACAAACAAAATGTTGAGAGTTTCTCAACATACCATCAAAATAATTAGGTTGCTATCTCTAATAGTTTTTGTTTTACAGGCAGTTGAAGTTGTCTATTTCTTTTGTAGTAACGCTGTACTTATATATTTTTCATACCGTAAATTGTGAACTCCTGGCCACCCAAAGAAACGGATTTCAATTCCATAGCAACCACACTTTAAAACATGTGATTATCGGTTTAGCCTAAGTATTCCCTTATTTCTCTTATAATTATAAGGAACTTAGCATGAAGTGGATAGAAACTTATTAATATTAATTTGTTACAGAGATGTAGAGAAAGTCATGTGAATAGAATACATGATTTTTTTAAACAAATTCTATTTGATGTCTCTTTAGTTACTTGGTTTGGCCTGCATGGTGGATTTCATGGCCTTTCCATGAAAACATTTCACATTCGATACGTTGTAAAATAATCTATATAGGTACATATATAAAACAATATATTATATAAAGGTGTTGATGAACTATACCGAAATATTTTCACAGCATATGTAGGTTATTTAAATAAGTAATTTGAGATAGGAGACTTATGGCCTGCTTATTGAAATTTCGAAGTAACAGCTATACGTTTCTGAAGTGCTAGTACGCCACATACCATGGCACTTCGTCTGGAATGAAAAAAAATAATAATAAAAAATATGCACTCTATGACAGGAATCGAATTCATCACCTGTGGTATAGCAGCATCAGGCATTGCGCATTAAATGTGTATCTTTATCACTTCCTGAAGGATGTATGCTTGTACTATTTTCAATAATTTTAAATGAGCAATTGTTGTGACGTCACTGCCGCGAGTGTCAGTTGTTAGTATGTAATTTTATAACATATTTATTTGTAAAAGATTGAGTAAATTTTCTTATTTGGTATTGTTGGTTGTGTTATTCAGTTTAAAACTTGTGAAGCACTTGGAAGATATTCGCATGTAATTTGGAGATCTAGAAACTCGTGGCAACTTCTTCGTTGGTTTGAAAGTGCTGCGCTCCTAGCCACCTCTTCAGTTCAGGGAAAATGTGAAAGTCGCTAGGTGCCAGGTCAGGACTGTATGGTGGATGATCGAAAATGTCTCATTGAAATTGTTCATGGGTTGTCCCAGCAGTGTGTGGACGAGCGTTGTCATGGATCAACACAATTTCTGAAGTCAGCATTCCTCTTCGTTTGTTTTGAATGGCTCTCCACAAACGTCGTAAAGTACGAAGATCTTCAAAACAACGTCAATGCTTATTTGAAATCATTGGCGGCAACACTTTTTGAAGCGGTACTGCAAAGCCTGTGCACAGGTACAATAAATGTCTCAATCTTTTCGGTGATTATGTTGAAAAGTAACCATAAGCGTAAAAAACTTTTAGTAATAAAATAGTTGTTTTCTATGACCTTGTCTTTTATTTATAGCCTATAAGATGTTGAAAAAAACCGCCCTCGTACTATAGCTTAAGATGATTTTTATCTGTCATGTGCCACTTACACTACAATAAAGCACTACTGCTTGAGGAGAAAGCTATTTTAGTATCCTCTGCCTATGTATGGCCGAGATTTTGCAAGAAACTGCATATTGTATATGGATGGAGTACAAGTGAGCGGGGAACAAGAGCGGATCGTAAGAATATGTCGGTTATGCGTGAGATAATTATTATCAGCATGGAGCAGATTGGGTCAAGCGTGTAAGACCGAGGGATTTATGGCCCACAACACGTACCGACTTCATACCCCGTTTCATGCCAATAACTAGACAGAGAAACATTACTGCACTTCATAGTGCTACCAAACTGTCTCATTTTGGTTAAACTCCACTTTCATTATATTCTCTGAGAGAAAAAAATATTTTAGTAGAATCAAATAATTACTCCCAATATTATTTTCTGTACTGCGAATAGATACCAAAAATTAATCGCAAATGGGCGTTTTGAGAGTACCTGAATAAAACATCTGTGTTACACTTACATTACTTTTTCTACTTACCCTACGGACTTCTTACAAAAGATTATTCTTCTTTTAGCTAATTCAGACAAACATTAGTAGAATGTTCTTAATACTTAGTTCCTTATAAGTACAGGGGAAATAAAGGAAACGTAAATGTAAATAGCGTGTTATTTATGGAAGCTCTTTAACTGTTGCGGTTCTCAGCGTCCCATTCTAAATTGGGCGTGAAAAACCGCTTAATTTTGCTCAGAGGCCTCTCTGTCAGGCTTGAGGTTCTTTTACGTGCCATAAATCAACGATACGGGACCAACGGCTTTACTTCCCTTCCAAAGGAAGCCATTCTAAGGATTTTTACACCCGAAAAAATCAATCGTCCTTTGCTGGTTTGAACCCGCGACCTTGGGTATATGAAGTTAGCATGGTAACCATTACACCTCGGAGGGTGCCATACTAAAGCGTTGATCAAATGTTTTAAAAGCTGTCGTATGCGATTGCCATTGCAGATCGCTTTTTTTTTTTTTTTTTTTTTTTGCATAAGTAACCAATAACAAAGTATATCTGAGAAACAGTTACCTCCAAAACAAAAATGTAAAGTACATAAATTACCAGTTATTCAAAATTCTGCAAAATGTATCTAGAGATGAACATGTCTTCAGAGGCTATTCCAAGAAAATGCAAGATATGCATTTTATTTATCATCTAAATATCTTTAACATACATTTTAATAAAAATCCTTAGGTTTTTTTTTAGAAAATGAAAATTTTCGAAAAATTTTCCATGTAAATAATAGCGGACAAAATTAATTTAGAATGAAGATAACCTTAGAAGCTATTGCCGGGAAATTAAGAATTCACATTTTATTTGTCATGTTATAATCTTTGATACACGGTATTTTTTATGAAAATTGTTAGAGCCATTTTAAATAAAATAGAAAGCATTAAAAGTCCCACACGAAAGAGGTAGTATTTTTATAGCATTTATCACCAGCTTTTGATGCATAGGCACCAAAGATAAGATAGGGTAGTTTGGGGTTGGGACATTCTCCTGAAAATTTTTGTGAGCAACCTTGGAAGGTATTAAACCTAATACAAGTTTCATATTCAACTCACTTTTTTACTTTTTCTAGCACATATGTACAATGTGCATAGCGGATAGAGAAAGTATTGTAATCCACCCAAAATTCGATATCGAGATTCCACCGGAAATGTATATTTTGAGATGCTCTGAGTCGTAAAAAACCAGTTTTAGAAACATTCCCTGTGTGTGCCTGGAATAGCATAGCTCTAAATCGAAAAGACGGTTAAATACCAATCAAATACCAAATCTTGCAAATACCAAAAATCCCCCCTCCACCACAAAGTACCATTTACATGGAAAATGAACTCTTTGTTTTACTCAAAAATAGCTCTAACGATTTTTATTAAAGTACTGTATATTAAAGATATTTACATCACAAATAAAATGTATATCTTATTTTCCCGAGAATAGCCCCAGAAGGTCCCTTTATCTTTGATGAATTTTGCAGCATTTGCATAACAGATAGATAAAAACTTAGAACACAAAAAATTAAATTTCATTAATACACATAATTTATAGCATATACGTATTCCTTGTAGAGCTGGGTGTTTTTGAGATATTATTTTTATTGTGTTCAAATTTAACTAACTTTTCTCAAACGGGAACATGCAAAGCGAATCGAACTTCAATTGTTTCACATTGCGACCAGCTTTTAAAATATTCGGCTATTGCTTTAGCCTAATGCATTTCCTGTTTCCCTTCTACTTACAATGAAGGAAGTGATAAGACCATTTGTGCTAATGCGTTGTAAGAATAGTGCATAAATTGAGCACCTAGGGAAGGTTATGTGAATGGAATACATCAGATTATTTTACTTATGCTGTGTAAAACTTACACAGAGACATTTTTTTATTTCCAAAGTGTTTTTTTCTTTATCAAGTGGCCCTAAAACATGTAGTTCCAGTGAAAATTCGTATTCAAATTTTGGGTGGAATACTATTCTTCATACATACCTAGTATTTACTTCATATTAGATAGAGGAAGTAAAAATTATTACTAACATTATATTCTTTTTAGTTATAGTAACAAGAGGAGGGTGTTATTCCCCCAAACTTTTCATACCGAAAGTGCACCAAAAATACTAGCGTCGGCTGATAAGTCCTGGGTCTCTCAATGAAAACAGAATTTAATTTTTTTTTTTTTGCTTTATTTCTCAACATAATCTCCAGAGAAGCTAATACATTTATCATATCGATGTTCCAATTTAATTAAACCTTCTTTGTATTGTGACTTATCAATGTTCTTAAAATAGCTGCTTACCACATTAATGGCCTCCTCGTTGCTGTGAAATCTCCGTGCTCCAAAAAACGTTTTGAGGTTTGGGAACAGGTGGTAGATCTGGCAAATAGGGTGGATGTTCAAGCAAACCAACTTTAATTCGCACATTTTTCCTATTGCAATGACTGAGCATTGTCATGATGAAACCAGAGTTTTACTTTCTCTACACGTATTGTGTATATAGTGTATACAGAAGGTATTGTAATGCACCCAAAGCATTTGATACCGAGATTTCAACGGAAATACATGCTTTGAGGCCCCCTGAATCCAAAAGAAGCATTTTTAGAAAAATGCCCGTGTGTGTGTGTCTGTGAGCAGCACAACTCAAAAACGAAAAGTCCATTAGAAACCAAACTTGGTATTTAGGTATCTTCCAAGGATGCGACACGAAGATTTTCAAGAAAATCCTCCCACCCCTAAGTACCCTTTACTTGCAACTTTTCCCCAAAATGTTGATTGTCTCAAAAATGGCTGTAACGATTTTCATTAAAGTGTCGTACATTAAAGATATTTACCTAACAAATAAAATATATATTTTGAATTTTCTGGAAATTGCCTCTGAAGAACACTTTACTCTCAATAAATTTTACGGACTTTTGGTTAACTGCTAAACCGCAAGAGATAGACAAAAGCTTATCACACAAAAAATGTAGAGCACTTAAAACACACAATTTATGCTATATACATTTTTTTTCGTGGAGTTGATCATTTTTGAGAGATTCCTTGTTTTTGGTTTCAGCTTTGTAAAACATGTTTCTCATTCGGGAATTTGTCAACGTCTGTCCAATACAAACAAAGGAACATCAATCACATAGCAACTAGCTTTTGAATATCACTTTAACTTATGGTTCTCCCTTATTTAGCTTCTACTTACAAGGAGGCAAGTAATAAGACCATTTCTGATTTTTTTTTTCTCGATTAGCAATAAACAAATAGAATCATAAGCTTTTCAACAGTAAGTTGTTACAGGAATGTGGAGAAAGTCATGTGAATGGAACACATGAGATTTTTTTTTTCTTTTTTTGGCCAAATGAGGTCTTTTTCTTTTCACCTCACACTCAAACGGTGCAGTAGGCACCAGTGATACTTTTACCCTTTTCCAATAAAAACAATTCCTTGAGCATCCCAGAAAACACTCGCCATAAGGTTATTAGCTGAAAAAAATGACTTCCTCTTTTTTTGGAGCTGGTTCAGCTGCCGCAATCATGTTTTGACTGTGATTTAATTTCTGCAGTGTGATTATTCTCAACCAATCATAAAGACATCGGAACATTATATTTTATCTGTGGTGCATGAGCAGGAATATTAGGAAGATCTTTAAGAACAAACGAAAACATTAGTTCCATTTTAGTTTATTTTTATACTCATAGATTCCATTTTTATAAAGATAAAAAAACGACGTATCCAAGTTACATCCATGGTAATAAGCCGTCTCAATAGCTCACTGGGATTTTTACAGTAGATTTCCGCATTCTTAACAGAACCAGTTTTTCTTTGCAACTTTTGATCAGGTGTCAACAAACGCGGCACCCATCTTGCACAGACCTTGTGAAAGCCCAAAATATTACTTAAAATATTACCTGCACATTCTTTTGAAATGTTTACAGCCTCTGTTATCTCAAACTACTTTAATCTGCGGTCATCATTACTAAACGATGAATTTGTTTCAATGATCTCTGGAGTTGTCACTTCTACAGGGCGTCCAGAACGAGGCTCATCACTAGTGCTCGTACGTCCCATTTTAAACTGTGCAACCCACCTTTTAATCCTTGAATACGAAGGGGCAGAGCCATTCAATGTACTGTCCATTTCCTCCTTGATTTCTTTATGCGTTAAGCCTTTCAAATGGAAGTATTTAATCTCTGTTCGTTTTTCCAAATCCTCCATTTTCGTGATAACTCTAAAAATTGTCTTCTTTAAAATGCTGTCATTCGAAAATTAAACAAGCTATTGACCTGTATCTATGGATATAAGATAGTCTAAAGTTAAACTATACAATACTACCGTCTAACTGGCTTAGTGGCACCATATCTGTGTGAGGTCTGGGACTTATCAGCGGACCCTCGTACCATAAAATAACTGAAATAAAAAGAACGTTTTTGAAAATATGTTATATATGTCAGTATAGTATAGGCCAGAAACTAAAACTTTTAAATGGTAAACTGTGCATTTAGATCAATATCTTCCAAGATATGCAACGAATACTCAATTTTTTTATTAAGACGACGTAAAGTATATTTCCAATTAAATCTTGATATTGAATAATTGGGTGGAATATATGTAATAGAGAGATTAAAATATATTCAGTAACTTAAGAAGGGACACATAGAAGTGGTTTAGCTGTCTCATATACTAAGAAAATGTATTGGAGGAAATACATGTCCATCATATGAAGTGACAGCCTTTTATATCAGCCCTCCTTTGTGCACAAAGCAGTTTGGAGGGGATGTCTAAAGCCAAGAGAAGGTGGAGGAATTATTGGATATCCATAAAACTTTCAAATGATAGTCCTTTATAACAGGTGATGGACAGCTACGCTTGTAAGCATTTGTTTGGCTTTTGTTGTGCATTCATATTACTTTCTGTAACACGTATACACAGTACTTATCAGAACATGATAACACTCTGCCAAAGGTGGCTGAATTTAAAGTTTAGGAGTAGAGGGATTTCGGGTGGAAACTAACCCTCTCAGCTGCCAAGTCTTCCACTTACTGGTCCCTTAACTGAGGCTTGAATCTCAACTTGCAAGCAGTCTCCGAGTCTCCAGGAAACAGACATTTTACTACATTGCTTCTTACCCCTAGTACAGGCTCGTCTTTTGTTTACTACTGGTTACTGTCCTGCGGCAGGATGGGAGCGGTCCCGTTTGAAGGCCATCATGTTTTGAAGAAAACTGTTCATAGTAGGTAAGCAAGGTATTCTATTCCAATAAATGTTTCAAGGACCCCTGATTCCACAAAATCTTTTTACTTTCTCTACACGTGCTAGAAGGTTTGTATTGCATACAAAAATTTTACACCGAGATTTCACCGAAAATACATGTTTTGGACCCCTGAATTCAAAATAAGTATTTTTAGAAAAAAGTCAGGTTTATGTGTGGGTGTCTGTGGACAGCATAATAAAGACGAATGTCCTTTAAACACCAAACTTCGTATTTATGTTTAATATCTCCCAAGGATGCGACACGAACATTTTCAAGAAAATCCTCTCGCCTCCAGCTACCCTTTACACGGAAACATTTTCGAAAATTTTGAATTTGTCAAAAATGGATCTAATGATTTTGTTTAAAGTATAGTCTTTTAAAAATATTCACATGATAAATAAAATGTATACCTTGAATTTACTTAGATTAGCTAATCTCAGAGGCTAATATCAGGGTGAATTTTGCTGAAATTTGCATAACTGGTGAAATGTAAGAGATAGAAACGTACATACTACACAAAATATCTAGTTTTCATTAAAACATATAATTCATGTCATATAGACCTTTTTTGTTTTTTTTAAGCTCTTATCTTTTTTGTAGAGGTGACCACATCTGAGATATTTTTTGTTTTGGTTTCTGATTTAAGTTCTTATACTTTTCTCACACGAAAATTTGTCAACTCCTAGCCATACAGTCAAAGGTATTTCAATCACATACCAACCAGCTTTTAAAATATCTGTCTACTCACTTATTTCCCCTCTACTTATAAGGAAGCAACTAATAAGACCATTGCTGGTAATTTTATCTCCAAAATCATGAAGTAAATAAAAGACAAAACTTTTTAACAGAGATATAGAGAGAGAGAGAGCGTGCCATGTAAATGGATTTATTTTCTTTACACGTACTATGTACATAGTGAATAGAGAAGGTATTGCATTCCAGCCAAAAATTCGATATCAAGATATATGTTTTGGGTCCCCCTGAATCCAAAAAAATGTATTTTCAGAAAAAGGTCCGTGTGTTTATGTGTGTGTGTGTCTGTGTGCCTCTGGATAGCATAGCTCAACAACGAAACGACGTTTAAATACCAAACCTGGTATTTAAGTTTGATATCTTCCAAGGATGCGACACTAATATTTTCAAGAAAATCCCCCAAATAATTTTTACATGGAACTTTTGTAGAAAATGTTGATTTTCTCAAAAATGGCTCTAATGATTTTGATTAAAATATCGCACACTAAAGATATTTGCCTGACAAATAAAATGTATATCTTGAATTTTCTGGGAATAGCCTCTCAAGACTACTTTATTCTTTATTTGCATAACTGCTAAACTGTAAGAGATAGACAAAAACTTACCACACAAAAATGTAGAGCACATTAAAACACACAATTTATGTTATATACATTTTGTTCGTGGAGTTGATCGGTTTTAAGATATTCCTTGTTTCATGTTTCAGCTTTAAAATACTTATATTATTCTGATACAGGAATTTGTCAACTCCTGTCCCTACAAACAAAGGAACTTCAGTCACATAGTAACCAGCTTTGGACTATAACTTTAACCTATAGTACTCTCTTATGTCGCTTCTACTTACCAAGAAGCAAGTATTAATGCTAATGTTTCCTTTATTAGCATTAAGCAAATAGAAGCATAAGCTTTTTAACAATAATTTTTGCAGAGATGTAGAGAAAGTCATCTGAATGGAACACTTCAGATTTCCTTTTAATTATGCTTCCCAAAGATGTACACACATACACACGGACGTTTTTCTATAAATGTTTTTTTCTTTATTCAGGATACTAAAACATATAGGGCACTGAGCGAGAGATCCGAGAGTCGCCGGGAAAGTGGTGCCGGCAAAGCTCTGGAGTTCTTATTTTATATAAATGGCGAAAATATTGACCATCTGCTCCCCAACAGGCAATATAAAAAGTTAAATATGTTCTCGCTCTGCAGCTGAAATCCCGGTGTACTCTACAGAAACTTAGTGATAACGTCATGCAGGTAATCACATGGATTCCTGCTGCTAAGCTTAGACGATTGAGGGAGAATACTTTCGCAAATTGTGCTGTCCGTACAGGATGTTAATGAACTATACCGAAATATTTTCACGGACCATTTAGATTATTTAAATAAGTAATTTGAGATAGGAGACTTATGGCCTGTTTATTGACATTTCGAAGTAACGGCTATAAGTTTCTGAAGTGCCAGTATGCCACTGGCTAATTTATCAACCATTCGAGAGCAAAACACAAAAAACGAAGGGACATATTACAGCTTATCTCTCTAGCGTAGTGGTTATGATACTGGCTTTCAAGGGAAAGATAGTTTCCGAGTTCGGGTCTCGTTCACGTATCGCGGCACTTCATCTGGAGTGAAAAATAAAATAATAATACTCTATGACGGAATCAAACTCATGATCTTTGGAATAGCAGCTTATCGTGTTACGCATTAAGCCACCAGAGCAGTTGAAAAAACTCCTTCAGAGTAGGCTACACGTAATTAATGAATGCTCAGTGTCGCATTGTGAAGTGATTTTTTTTTTTTTTTTTTTAATACGGTACCGGAGACTGATCGGGACTCCGGCACTGTATACCCTACTTTTATTTACTTTTTTTTTAAACTTGTTTTTCTGTATTATTACTGTATTGCTGTTTTCTTGCTTTTTACAACACACACATAAACACCAACATATAACGCCCATGCCCAAGGCGGGACTCGAACCCATGATCCCCAGCACCAAAGCGGGACGCCTTAGCGAGCGCGGCCATGGGGACCGGCAGTGATTAGTTCGAGACTTTACAGGTTTCTGCGACATTAAATCTTGAGAACGCTAGTAACAATCTGCTAAAAATTGATATTTCTATACTCGGGAAGCAGTTTTAAAGACATTCTAAGCCATTTGTTCAGTCTACTTTGCTTTAACACCGACTTATCAGCACCTACCCACACGTTTAACGCTATGTAGTTGCGTTATGTTTATCCGGGGACCATGCATTGCCGATCTCAAATTACTTGTATCAGTCACGTGCACAATCACGTGAAAATTATTTCGGTGTAGTAATTTTTGCGGGAATACCAATCCCTCTCTATCTACTATGTACATTGAACATAGGAGCTAGAGTTCGTACAAATGACCCTAACAGGGGTGTCCAGTACCAGGAATCGAAAACAGGACGTGTCTTGAATGCGTTATAATGGAACAATTTTATGTTGTACGTGACTTAAAGCAACATAACAAAGTCTAATACATTGTATTAAAGGATAAGCCCCATGTCTGCTTACCTAATTAGTTTACGGTTGGTCGTTAGTTGGCGCTTAGTGCCTAAGCAGCTTATGCTGAAGAGCCGTCAACATTTGAGCGATAGCACCGCGAAAACGGAAAAATATGGGCTCCATTCACATGACTTTCTCTACATCTCTGTAACAAATTATTGCTAAAACTCTTATGCTTCTATTTACTTCATGCTAATCGAGAAAAAATTAGCAGAAATCGTCTTATTACATGCTTCCTTGTAAGTAGAAGTACCATACGTTAAAGTGATAGTCAACAGCTGATTGCTATGTGACTGAAGTTCCTTTGTTTGTATGGACACGAGTTGACAAATTCCTGTATGAGAAAGGTATAAGTTTTCCAAGCTGGAACCAAAAAAAAAGAATATCTCAAAAGCAATCAGCTCCACGAAAAAATTATGTAACATAAATTATGTGTTTTTAATTGATCTATATTTTTTGTATGATAAGTATTTGTCCATCTCTTATGGTTTAACTGTTATACAAAATTCCGTAAAATTCATCCAGAATAAAGTAGTCATCAGAGGCTATTCCCAGATAATGGAAGATATACATTCTATTTATCAGGTAAATACCTTAAATATGTGATATCTTAATCAAAATCTTTAGATCCATTTTTGAGAAAATCAAACTTTTCGAAAAAAGTTCTATGTAAAGGGTAGGTGGGTATGGGAGGATTTTCTTGAAAATGTTCGTGTCACAACCTTCGAATATACCAAACTTAAATTCCAAGTTGGGTATTTAACGGTAGAGCTATGCTGTCCACAGACACACACACATACACACAGACACACAGACAGGCAAGCACACACACGGACATTTTTCTAAAAATGTTTTTTTTTTTTTTTTTTTTTTGCATTCAGGTCTCAAAACATATATTTGCGGTGAAATTTCGGAATGGAATTTTTGGGTGCATTACAATACCTTCTCTTTACACTATGTACATTGTATGTGTAGAGAGAGTAGTAAGCTTATAACAATAATTTGTTACAGAGAAGTAAAAAGTCATGTGATTGGAACACGTTGGACCTATTTCATCTCAAATCATATTTGCGTCGAAATTTCGGCATCGAATTTTTGGGTGTAATACAATACCTTCTCTGTACACTATGTACACCTTGTAATTAAAATGGTCCCGGGTTATATTCCCGGCTGTAGCGGCAAAATTTCTGAAACCAGAATTATTCCCTATCCCCCACAGAGTCTGGAAGTATGCTTGAGGAGGCTATAAAAATACAAAAACATACATAACTATTATTACTTGGATCTATGGATGCATACGATGTCAAAATAATAGTTAAAATTGCCTCATCTGTTTTCCAGAAGCAGTAGACTGCAAATGCTGTACCATTTTGTCACGTACATTATATCCATTTAGCTGCGTGAAGAAAGATGAGAAATTTAGCGTTACAAAATACGATGTGAGGGTGTGTGTAGACGCGCATCCCTCCCGCGCCTGCCTGGTTCCTGGCGAGCGACCGCCGTTCAGCAGGGAAGTCAGTCAGTGTGCAACTGTGTCTCGCTCCGGCCGGTCTTCCGAAACTCGGTCAGGTAAACACGTGGTTGGTGGTGACTTCGCGACAACGTTCATGGATTTATCGTGTGCCAGTGATTAAACATTTCATGCGTATCTTAGTTGACATGTATGTCCAGTAACCCCATTTGACCATTGCTGCTTTAAACTCGTCGTTGGCAAGGGCTGATAATTAACAGTGTGCGGAAGAACATCGTAAGTCACTCACTCCTCTGTGGGAGAGGCAGTGGGTGAGAAGTGAGTGTGAGTTTATTTCTATTTTGTGTCCCTTGGTTCGTCTAAATTTGATTGAAACGAAGAGGACTGCTGAGGAAACAGAAGACCAGGAGGAATGGCGCGCATCCTGTGCTGCATAGCGATTTTTATCGGATTCGTTACAACTACAGGTGAGTCAGTGTAGATCACTTTATAAATGTATAATCTGGGCCCGGGATATACGTGTCTTTTTTAAGTTTTTTGTTGGCAGATCAGCATTTATGCTATACAGGCCATAGATAACAAGATAACAAAAACATTAAATACATTATCATTTGAGGTTGACCATATCGGTTCCTTTAACATAAACAAAAATCTGATGTGTTACACTCACATGACTTTTCTCTAGCCATTCTACAAACTTCTTACATGAGATTATTCTTCTTTCTGCACCTTGTTAATCGAGGTATTCAGCACAATGTTCTAATTACTTAGTTCCTTATAAGTAGGAAGAAAACAGGGGAATACACTAGGCTAAATCGCTAGTGAAATGTTTTAAAAGCTGTCGTTATGCGATTGTCATTACAAATCGTTTTCTTTTCTTGGTCAGGAGTATAACAAAAGAAAAACGGACACCCCCGTTTGAGAAAAGTATAAGTACTTCACAACTGCAACTAATAACAATGAATATCTCGAAAACTGTAAGCTCCACGAAAAAAATATATATGACGTAAATTGTGTATTTTAACAAGGCCTATCTCTTACGGTTTATTAGTTATGCCAAATTAAGCAGAATTCATCCAGAATAAACAAGTCTTTAGAAGGTATTTGTAGAAAATTCAAGATATATATTTTATTTGTCAGGTAAATATCTTTAATATATGACATTTTAATCAAAATCGTTAGCCATTTTTAAGAAAATCACATTTTCGAAAAAAGTGGCATGTAAAGGGTAGTTTGGGGTGGGTGGATTTTTCTCAAAATCTTCGTGTCGCATTCCTGGAAGATACTGAACTTAAATACCAAGTTTGGTATTTTAACGACTTTTCGTTTTTGAGATATCGTGTTCACACACACACACGGACCTTTTTCTGGAAATGCTTTTTTTGAATCAGGGGGTCCTAAAACATGTATTTCCGGTGAAATCTCCACATCGAATTTTTGGGTGGAATGCAATACTTCTCTATCACTATGTACATTGTACATACGGTGCAAGAGAAAGTAAAAATAGATTATTAGTACAGTAATCATAATATAACTTTACAAACAAATGTTACAATTGAATGAAATTAAAGTAATAACAATAATAAATTACAAAAAATGAAACTACTTGAAAATGAAATTTATGAATCAATATTAACAGGAGTCCCATTTCACTGGTTAAGAAATGTTGTGGTAGTTTTCTTTTCAGCCTTTTGTGTTGAGTTTTGATATACAGGTTAAATGCTTGAGCACCAATAACGTTGCTTAATTTGTTGAAGAAATGTCTTGGAGAGGTGTTTCATATAGTGTTCTATTGGATATGTTCGTGTTGAAGCTGTGTATTTCTTACAAACATGGTGCATTTGTAGCTCTGCGGAGAAACTTGTGTTGTACAACTTGCAGTTTATTAATATTAGTTTTATTTGTTGTGGACCATATAGGAGCTGTATAAGAGAGAAGAGGTCGAATTCAAGATTTGTAAAAAAGAACGGAGCAGTCCAGGCCAATCTTGGAGCGTTTATTAATTAATAGATAAAGTTTGATGAGCCTTGAGTTAGCAAGTGTTGTGTTGCGTGTAATGTGATCATTCCGTGTCATTTTTGTGTCCAGCAGAACGCCAAGATATTTAACCGAGGTTTGAGATGGCAACTAGATTAGCTGTTTATTCTGCAAATATGAATAATCGAGGTTTCGACAAGGTCTTTGCGAAAATATTTTTGCTTCTGTCTTGTTGATGTTAAGGATATACGTGCTTGAAGTCTCGGAAAAAGATTTTGACTTTCTCAACACGTACTATATACATCCAGGATAAAGTGGTCCTCAGAGGCTATTCCCAGAAAATTCAAGATATATATTTGTCATGTAAATATTTTAAATATAAGAGATTTTAATCAAAACCGTTAGCCATTTCTGGGAAAATCGGAGTTTTCTAAAAGTTTTCCATGTAAAGAGTAATTGGGGGTGGGGAGATTTTCTTGAAAACCTTTGTATAACGTCCTTGAAAGATACGAAACTGAAATACGATGTTTGGTATATAACGGTGTATTCGTTTTTGAGCTATGCTGCCCAAAGTCACATACACACACAAGAACTTTTTTCCAAAAATGCTTGTTTGCTTTCTCTACACGCACTATGTACCAAGTGTATAGAGAAGGTATTGTATTCCACCCGAAAATTCGATATCGAGATTTCACCGCAAATACATGTTTTGGGTCCCCCTGTAACAAAAATGCATTTTTTGAAAAAGGTCGGTGTGTGCATGTGTGTGTCTGTGGACATCATAGCTCAAAAACGAAAAGACAGTTAAATGCCAAATTTGGTATTTAAGTTTAGTATCTTCCAAGGATGCGACACGCATATTTTCAAGAAAATCCACCACCTCCAACTACCCTTTACATAGAAATATTTTCGAAAATTTTGATTTTCTTAAAAACGGCTTTAACGATTTTCATTACAATTTGGTGTTTTAAAGCTATTATATTCATCCAGAATAAAGCAGTCTTCAGGGTTTATTCCCAGAATATTCAAAATATACATCTTATTACCAGGTAAATATCTTTTATATATGATAATTTAATCAAAATCGTTAGTGCCATTTTTTAGAAGATCAAAAATTTCGAAAAATGTTCCATTTAAAGGGTAGTTTGAGATGGGGGGATTTTTCTCAAAATCTTGGTGTCGCATCCCTGGAAGATAGTAAACTTAAATACCAAGTTTGGTATTTTACCGACCTTTCGTTTTTGAGATATCGTGTTCACAGGTACTTAGACACACACGCGGACCTTTTTCTGAAAATACTTTTTTTTTTTTTGGATACAGGGGACCCTAAAACATATATTTTCGGTGAAATCACGTTATCGAATTTTTGGTTGGAGTACAATACCTTCTCTATACACTATGTACATAGTACGTATAGAGAAATTTAAAATGTGCAGTTCAAGTTACAGAATGATATATGGCATTACATGACCGACGTTTTAAATGTTTATTTAATAGACAGTGCGCGCTTTAAACTCCCGTCGCAACCCAAATTTAATTTGGCTATTTTCAAAACTACATACTACCGGTTTTATGTTCCCCATTCCTCTGAAATTAGTAAGCCAATCGTAGCGAAACCTTGCAGGAACAAGTAAACAAATGCCTTTTCAGTACCACCTCTCTACATAGTACATAGTGAAGATAATATATTCCACCAAGCATTTGCTATACCGAGGATTTTACCGGAAATACATTTTTTAAGGATCCCTGAGTAAAAGCGTGTTGCAAATGTGTGAAGTCGACTATACTTTAATGATGGTGGAATGTATGAAACTTGGTTATGGCTCGTATCATAACCATATCAGAGTCGAAAAAATATTGTGTGTTCCATTTGTATAGCTTTTTCTAACTGTTCCATATATAAATTATTTTTACAAAAGATTATTCTATTATCTACTTAAAGGTAATCGATATAAACTTTAGCAGAATAGAACTTATTACTTGCTTTCTTGCCAGTAGAAGGGAAATAAGGGAATACATTAGACTAAAGCCGTAGTCAAATCCTTTAAAAGCTATTGCTATGTGAAACAGTTGAGGTTCTGTTCACTTAGGAACACTCGTTTGAAAAAAATTGGGTAATTTAAAATTGAAAACATTAATAAGTAACTTTCGAAAAAGATTAACTCTACAAGAAAACCGTTATGATATAAACTGTGTGTTTTTAACAATTTCTACATGTTTTTTTGTGGCATGTTCTTCTCTGCCTTTTATGGTTTATTCATTATGCAATATTTGGAAACACTCATTCACAATTTAGAGGTCTACAGAGGCTATTACGAATAACAAAATACATTTTATTTGTCATGTAGCCATTTTTAATGTGCGGTATTTTAATCAAAATCGTTAGGGCCATTTTTCAGAAAAACTCAATTTACAAAAATATTTTCATGTAAAGGGTAATTTATAGTGGGGAGACTTTCCTGAAGATACTAAACGCATCCATTTTTGGTAATTAGCGGCATTTTTTAATTAAGTTACCCATAAACGCACACACGAACCGTTTTCTAATTTTTTTTTTTTTTTGGACCGGCGAAATCTCAACATGGAATTTTTGGGTGGAATACAATACCTTCTCTAGCTACTATGTAAACTGTATATATGGGCCTAGAGAAAGTAGAATATCTTTGCACAGCAGTACGTGATTAAAACAAAATAAATATTAGAAAGGAGATAACATTTTCAAGGGCGTGTAAAACAGCTATTATTTATAAGGCCACATTCGTTTAAATAACGTTGAAGTTTATTAAGGATGATAATGACAATTCTTCGGGCTGAGAAAATTTGTATTTCTTAGTTATCTGTTTCAACAAACATTGAATAATTCGAGAAACATGCCTTAATTAAGAGATTTTGCAACATGCAGTTGCGGTTCTGCGTAAATATAATATGATGCAGCAGAAGTTGCTGTACATTTTTTGCCTAAAATGTTTTATTAAAAACTGAATGTTATATATTTGTTTACTTTCTCTTCACGTACTAATGTATAGAGAAGGTATTATATTGCACCCAAAATTTCGATACCGAGATTTCATCGTAAATATACGTTTTAGGGTCCCTTGTAACCAAGAAGAGCATTTTTGAAAATAGGTATGTGTGTGCGTCCTTGTGTTTGTGAACAGCATAACTCGAAAATGAAAAGTCGGTGAAATACCATACTCGGTAGTTAAGTTTAATATCTGCCAGGGATGCGGCACAAAGATTTTGTTAAATTCCCCTACCCCATACTACCCTTTACTTAAAAAAGTTCGAAAATGTTTATTTTCTCAAAAATGGCTGTAACAGCTTTGATTGAAATACCGTATATTAAAGATATATTTATATGACAAATAAAATGTATATCTTGAACATTTTGGGCATAGTCGTTAAAGACCTCATTATTCTGAATGAATTTTGTTGAATTCTGCGTAATTGGTAAACAGAACTTCGATAAACAGAAACTGTTTACAAAACATTTAGATCACGTTAAAACACCCACGTTATACAGATGCGTTTTTTCGTGGAATTGACCATTTCACAGATATTCCTTTTTATTTATTTCAGACTTAAAATACTTAAAATTTTCTCCCCCGGAAAGCTGTAAACTCCTGGCCCTGAGGAGCAACAGATTTCAACCACATGGCAACCAGATTTGTCTAACTTTTTAGCCTAGGGTATTCCCTTACTTTTCTTCTACTTACAAGGAAAGAACTAATTGAGAAAATTTCTGCTAATGTTTATCTCGATTACATAAAATGCAGAGAATATGATTTTTAGCAATAATTTCTTACTGCAATGTAAAGAGTCATGTGAATGGAACACATCAGATTTCTTCATGATTTGTGAGAGAGCATTTGGACAGAAATAGAGATTTTACCGAGAACAACTTTTGAGGACCCCCTGAATAAAAAGCCCTTTTAGAAAAACGTCGTTATAGCTGAAAATCTGATGTACTATATTCGTGTCACTTTATCTGGCTGCTCTGTCAGAAACTACTCTTACAAAAGCTTATTCTACTATCCACCTCATTGATATCAATATAAAACTTGCAGAAATACTTTCATTGCATATCTCCATCTAGATATGCGAGAATAAGGCAATACAGTAGGCTAAAGCGATAGTCAAGTGTTTCAAGAGCTTCTCTTTACGATGCGTTGACATTGTGTGCCCTTTACTTCAATAAAAGAAAGAAAAAAGCAAAACTCTTTTCCAGTTGGGAAATGTGGAAGTGTTTTCAAATTGCAACCAAGTAAAGTATCTCTAAAATGATGAATCAAAAAAAAAAAAAAAAAAAAAAAGTCTCATGTGCTACACTCACTTGACTTTCTCTAGCTGCTCTGCAAACTTCTTAGAAAACTTTGCTCTTCGTTCTACCCAATACTAATCAAGATAAACATTAGCAGAATGTTCTTATTTCCTTATAAGTAGAAGAGAACTAAGGGAATGCACTAGGCTAAAGTGATACTCAAATATTTTAAAAGCTTTCATTATACGATTGCTATGTCAAATCGCTTCTTTGCTCGGCCAGTAGAACAAACAAACAATCAAAAAAAAAAAAAAGAAAAAGGTCTTTAGAGGCTATTTCCATAAAATTCAAGAAACGCATTTTATTTGGTATGTAAATAGCTTTAATATACGGAATTTTAATCAAAACCATTAGAGCCATTTTTGAGATGAATATTTTTGAAAATTTTCTCATGTAAATGGTAGTTTGTGGTGGGGGGGATTTTCTTTAAAACCTTCGTGTCACATCTCTGAAAGATACTAAATCCAAATACCAAGTTTGGTATTCAACGGTCCCTTAGTTTTGATCTATGCTGTCCATAGACATACATGGACCTTTTTCTAAAAAAAAATCGGACCCGGTGGACCCAAAACATATATTTCCGGTGAAAACAACAGCAAATTTTTGGGTGGAATACAATACCTTCTCCATCCACTATGTACATTGTACATGCGGGCTAGAGAAAGTAATATATATGCATGACGTAACCTGTTTTAGCTAGATATACTTTTTACTTTCTCTAGTAGGTAATTTACATAGAAAGTAAATAAAGTATTGTACACCACCCGAACATTTGATATTAAGATTTCACCGGAAATGCATGTTTTGAGACCCGCTTATCTCATAAAGTGTATTTTAGAAAAGTGATTTTATGTGTGTGATTGGGTGTGTTCCACGTGTCTGTTACCACGATAGATTGCCATCTTCCAAGGATGAGATAGTACTTGATATTAGTATAAATTTTAAAATTATCAAACTATTCTCACACATATCAGCCTTTTGTATTTATTTCTTTTTTTACTCCTGGCCATGGAGAGTAAACCAAATTTAAATGTCCATCGCATAGGAACAGTTCTTTAAGGGTTTGGCTATCACTTTAACCTAGGATTGTCTTATTTCCCTTTTACTTACAAGGAACCAAGAATTAGTCATTTCGGCTAATGTATATCTCAATACACCAAGTAGATAAAAGAATAATCTTTTGTAAGAACATTTGTTTGTAGAAAACACAGAGAAAGACATGTAAGTAGAACACACAGATTTTTACTTTCTCTACACGTACTATATATCGTATAGAGAAGCCATTGCACTCCACCCAAGAATTCGATGCCGAGATTTCACCGGCAATATATTTTTAGAGTCCCCTGTATGAAAAAAAAACAACAACAAAAAAGCACTTTCACAAAAAGGTCCGTGTGTGTGTGTCCGTGAACACAACTCAAAAACAAAAAATTGGTAAAACAGCAAATTTGGTATTTAAGCTTAGTATCTTCCAGGGATGTGACACGAAGATTTTGAGAAAAATCAAACTACCCTTTGATTGGAACTTTTTCGAAAATTTTGATTTTCTCAAAAAGATTCTAACGATTTTGATTAAAATATCATATATTAGGATATTTACCTGTCAATTAAAATGTATATTTTGAAGTCCTCTGAAGACTACTTTATTCTGGATGAATTTTACGGAATTTTGCGTAACTGCTAAACCGTAAGAAATGGAGAAAAACTTACCACACACGAAGTGCAGAGCACTTTTAAACACAGAATTTACGTTATATCTATTTTTTTTTTTTTTTCGTGAAGTTGATCGTTTTTCATATATTCCGTGTTATTGGTTTCAGCTTTGAAAAACTTATATATTTCTCATACAGGAATTTGTCAACTCCTGTCCATACAAACAATGGAACTACAGTCACATAGCAACCAGCTTTTGGCTTTCACTTTAACCTATGGTACTCCCTTATTTCGCTCCTACTTACAAGAAAGCAGGTAATAAGACGGTTTATGCTATCTTTTTCTCGATTAGCGTGAAGTAAAAAAAGCGTTAGCTTTTTAGCAATAATTTGATGTAGAGAAAGTTACGTGAATGGAACACATCAGATTTTTATGATATATTCTACGACTAAAGCCAGGATATGGTAAACTGTAATTAACGAGACGGAAGGTAACTTGAAGTTAATAAATGCTCTTAAACTAAAATTATAATTAAACTGCACTTAATGTAAGGGAATGGCTCTTATTACTTCACGCTGCTGCTTTACACTGTTGGGTTTCTGTTATCACGTGACATCAAATAGGGCGCACCGGGAAGGGGAAATTGCGAATACATGAACGTATGCCATGAACATGAAATTCGCTTTACTATTCACAATCATAACGTTAATATTAATGCCAACACTAAAATAAAACTACTTAGCGTGAAAAAGATTAAAAATGGGGATGCAAGTAATGACAAAAATCCAGCAGTGCAATTTATACTATACTAGCTGACCCGGCAAACTTTCTTCCACCTTAGAAGCAATAAATGAGCAATTTTGGATTTTATTAAGTTCAATTTTTTATTACGATAATAAATATAAATACAAAAAATCTGATGTTTTACAGTCACATGACTTTCTCTATATCACTGCAACAAATTATTCTATTTACTTCATCTAATGGACAAAAAATTAGCACAAATAGCCTTATTATTTGCTTCTTTGTTAGTAGAAGCGAAATAAGGGAGTACAATAGGTTAAAGTGACAGTCAAAAGCTGGCTGCTATGTGATTGAAGTTCCTTTGTTTGTATGGACACGAGTTCACAAAGTTCCTGTATGAGAAAAGTATAAGTTTTTTATAGCTGAAACCAAAAACAAGGAATATCTCAAAAACAATCAACTCCACGAAAAAAAATATATATAACATAAACTGTGTGTTTTAAAGTGCTCTACATTTTCTTGTGGTAAGTTTTTTCCCTCTCTTCCGGTTTAGCACTTATGCAAAATTCAGTAAAATTCACTCAGAATAAAGTAGTCTTCAGAGGCTATTCCCAGAAAATTCAAAATATACTTTTTATTTGTCAGGTAAATATCTTTAATATACGATATTTTAATCAAAATCGTTAGGCATTTTTTAGAAAATCGAAATTTTCGAAAAAAGTTCCATATAAAGGGTAGTTTAGAGTGGGGGATTTTTCTCAAAATCTTCGTGTCGCATTCCCGGAAAACACTAAACCATGTTTATAAGCAATTTTTTACTTTCTGTACACGAACTACATATTTTACAGGAAGGGTATTGTATTCCACTGAAAAATTCAATGTCTAGATTTCGCCGGAAATATATATTTCAAGGTCCACTGATTCAAAAAATAAATACATTTTAGAAACTGGTTTTTAAGTTTAGTATCTTCCAATGATGCAACAGGGCGATTTAAAAAAACTTACCAATAACTACCTTTTACATGGAAAGGTTTTAAAATTTTTGTTTTTCTCAAAAATGACTCTGCTGATTTTGATTAAAATACGGTATGTTAAAGATATTTACATGACAAATAAAATGTACAGTTTTAATGTTCTAGGAATAGATTATGAATATCTTGTTCCGCTGTTTTTGCATAACTGTTAACCCGTAAGAAATAAACAAAAACTTACTTAACCAAAAATATAAATCTCGTTAAAACACATAATGTATATCTAGTCATTTTTGTTGTCAAGTCTACAGTTTCCGATACATTCCTTCTTACTGCTTTTAAATTAACGAACATTTTTACTTTCTCTATACGTGCTATGTACATAGTGTATAGAGAAGGTATTGCACTCCACCAAAAAATTCATACCGAGATTTCACGGGAAATATTTGTTTGTTTCCCCTGTATCCAAAAAAAGTATTTCCAGAAAAAGGTCCGTGTGTGTGTGTCCGTGAATCCGTGTGCCTGTGAACACCATTACTCAAAAACGAAAAGTCGGTAAATTACCAAACTTTGCATTTAAGTTTAGTATCTTCCAAGGGTTGCGACACGAAGATTTTGAGAAAAATCCCCCCACCCCCAACTACCCTTTACATGGAACTTTTTTCGAAAATTTTGATTTTCTAAGAAATGGCTCTAACGATTTTGATTAAAATATCGTATATAAAAGATATTTACCTCAGAAATAAAATGTATATCTTCAATTTTCTAGGAATAGCCTCTGAAGACTACTTTATTCTAGGTCAATTTTACAGAATTTTGCATAAGTGCTAAACCGTAAGAAATGGACAAAACTTACCACACAACAAATGTAGAGCACCTTAAAACATACAATTTATATTATATACACTTTTTTCGTGGAGTTGACGAGATATTTCTTGTTTTTGGTTTCAGCTATAAAAAACTTATACTTTTCTCATACAAGACTTTGTGAACTTGTGGAACTTCAGTCGCCGAGCAACCAGGTTTTGACTATCACTTTAACCTATGGTACCCCCTTATTTAGCTTCTACTATCAACGAAGCAAGTAATAAGACTATTTCTGTTAATTTTTGCTCTATTAGATGATGTAAATAGAATAATTTGTTGCAGTGATATAGAGAAAGTCATGTGAATGGAACACACAAGATTTTTCATACGAGGGTCAAACTTTCTCTCATCTCTTTTGTTTTATTATGGGCAATACAAAGTGGACCGACATAGCGACTATTTTCATAGCTTTAACTTTGTGTACTCCCTTGTTTTCCTTCTACTTACAAGGAAGAGAGTAATAAGACTTTATGCTAACGCTTGTTTTAATTAGTATTAAATAGAAAGCGAATAAGCTTTTGTTGGAATAGTTTAATGGTGGAGCAGGTAGTGAAAATCCTGTAACACATTAGATATTTTAATTTCTCTAACACATATGTACAATGTGCATAGTAGATTGAGAAGACATTGTATTAGATTCCGAGATTACATCAGAAACATGCTTTGACACTTCTGAATCCAAAATACGAATATCAAGATAAGTGTACGAGTGACGTGAGTAGCAAAAGTCAATAACGAAATGTCGGTCAAATACCAAACTATTAATTCAGTTTCTTCCAAGGACGCGACAGGAAGATTTAAAAAAAAAAAAGTCCCGTACACCCCAACTGCCCTTTACAATTGACTTTTTTCGAAACTTTTGACTGTCTCAAAAATGCCTCTTAAGGGATCACATTAAAATAATTTGTAATAATGCTATTTGTATTACAAATAAAAGTGTACCCTGTTTTTTTTCGAAAATAGCTTCTGAAGACCTCTTCATCGTGAATGAATTCTGCTAAATTTTGTATAACTGGAAAACCATAAGAAATGGACAAAACCGTACTGAACAAAAAAATGTGTATCTAGTTAAAACTTACAATTTGTGTGCATGTGTGTGCACAGTATAGCTCAAAAACGAGACGACCGTTAAGTACTAAACTTGGTATTTATGTTTAGTGTCTTCCAAAAATTTTCAAAAAAAATCTCCGCACCACAACCCACCCTTTAAATATTTTTACCTTGTATTAGCTATAGCAAAGGCAGTAAAATTGGGTGCACAAAATTTATTTGAATATAACGTATGAGGTTTATTTTAAGTGTTTTTAAATGTTCTTTGAAATCCCAGTATTTCAAGTATAGATTTAATTATTTGTAGTTACAGCATTACTTACAAATCTAGTGTTGCAAAGATAACATTAAACTGAACTTTATTTATGAATGTTTTACTGCTGCAGCTCTGTGTTCCGTTCGATATTGGGCGTGAATGACCGCTCAACTTTACTCTGGGGCCTTTTTATCAGGCTTGAGGTTCTTCTACGTAAATCTACGACACGGGACCAAATTTCCTTTTCTTCCCTTACAAAGGAAGCCGTGCTAAGGATTTCTACGGCAGACAAAATTCCAAGGCTCTCCGCCTGGTTTAAACCCGTGACTTTGAGAACCAGAGGCTAGCATGTTGCCCCCCCCCGATATGGAAGGACATCTTGAATTGCAGGGATCCATTGTAATGTGCATTCATTCGAAAGTTAGCAAGTAAACTTATTGAACAATTTGAAAACTAATCAATTTAAACCTTTCGTGTTAAGTTGATTTTATTTTATGTTCATTTTCCCATAGGGGCGCATGTGATATTTTGTTTCCTTTGTGCTATACAACTGCTGCATTTTATAATTCTGTTTGTCACAAAGTTGACATAAAATAAATTAAACAGTGTATGTTACAGAAGCTGTAAATGAAACTGCCTGTTTTCAAAGAAACTCTTTTAATTATATTTCTTTGAAAATAAAGCTTATAAAATGAATGTGCATTCGTTAGGATAATAAGAACATCAAAACAGTTGAAGAGAAGTAATTTCGAAATGCCAGTTCTGTAAATCTATGTTCTTGTTCGTTTTTGCTTTCTCCACTATATATTTATGATTGTAGCATTCGTTTTATTAAGCAATATTTAGAACTAAGCTTTCACTTGAAATAGTACATATCCTGCTGTGCCTTGAATACAAAAAATCTTATGTATTACACTCACATGAATTTATCTAGCTGCTTTACAAACTTCTTAGAAAAGATTATTTATCTTTCTACAATTCAAATTGAGATAAACATTAAATGTATGCTCTTAATACTTAGTTCCTTATAAGTAGAAGGGAACTAAAGGAATGCGCTATGCTAAAGTGATAGTCAAATGTTTTAAAATCTATCGTTATGCGATTGCGTTTGCAAATCGCTTCTTTGCTTGGCAAGGGCTAGAACAAAAGAAAAGCAGACGCTTCAATTGAAACCAATAACAAAGAAATCGCCCTCTATGGTGTAAAGGTTACCTTGCTAGCTTCATATATCCAAGATCTCGGGTCCAAACCCGGCGGAAGACGATGAGTTTTCTAGATATAAATTTTATTTGTCAGGTAAATATCTTTAATATAGGATATTTTAATCAAAATTGTTAGAGCCATTTTCGAAAATAATAAAAATTTTCGAAAAAAGTTCCTAGGGTAGTTTGGGGTGGGGGAATTTTTGGAAAAATCTTCGTGTCACCTCCCAGGAAGATACTTAACTTAAATACCAAGTTTGGTATTTTACCGATTTTTCCTTTTTGAGTTATCGTGTTCACGGAGATTCACGAACCTTTTTCTGAAAATGCTTCTTTTTTGGATACAGGGGATCCTAAAACATATATCTGGTGTGAAATCTCGGTATCGAATTTTTGGGTGTAGTGCAATACCTGTTCTATACACTATGTGGATGGTACGTGTAGAAAAAGTAATAAAAATTGTTATTAATTTCTCTAAGTAGAAGGGAAATAGTTAATGCACTAGGCTAAACCGACAGTCAAATCGTAAAAATGCCGTTCGGTTCGCTTTACACGTCAATGAGCAAAATATAAGACAGAAGAAACGAAAGATTAGTTTTCGCTTGAGGAAAGATATGTAACTTAGAGTTAAAACCAATAACAAGGAATAACTTTTTTGGAAACGGTTAACGCTACCGAATAAACTTATATGATATAAGCTACATTTTTTGTCTAACTCAAAGTTTACGCAAAATTCACCCAGAGTGAAGAGAACTTAAGAGAATATTCGCAGAAAATTCAAGATATACATTTTATTTTTAATATAAGCATCATTAAAAACGGTATTTTAATTAAAAATCGATAGCCCCTTTTCAGAAAAAAGGAACAATTTGAAACAATTTTCCATGTGAAGGGTGGTTGGGGAGGTGGAGGACTTTCTTTAAAATCTTTATGTGACCTCCTTCAAAGACTCTGAATTGAAATACTAAGTTTGGTATTCAACTGTTTTTCGTTTTTGAGTTATGTTGTACACTCTAACACACACTGACATTTTTTTCTAAAATCTATTTGGATTCCGGGACCTCAGAACATGAATAGCCGGTGGAAGCCCCATATCGAATTTCTGGCTGGAATGCAATATCTTCTCTATTGTCTGTTAAACACTATACAAAAGTATGTTCAGCGGTGTTATAGCTAGTGGGTTGGGGTGACTTATCACTCAAATAACAATTTAACAGGTAGGAGGGTACACTTATGCTGAACTCATTCCGCGCAGTCAACGGTGTTGCAATATTTTACTCGGAGTTCGGATGACAGGTCTTCAAAATCTGCAGGAATCAGACAGCACACAGTGAACATCCAAATATTATCGGCAACGCTGCTTCCTTCTTCAATTCTGTGACGCCCCACCACTCTATTTAATTTGTTTGTTTGTTTTCACACAAGCCGTGTGGGACAGGAGTTGGATAGGTAGAGTCAGACTGAAAAATGCAATGCCATAGCCGGGATTTGAACCAAGGATCTCCCGATCTCTAGCCGGTTGCTCTTCAACTGAGCTACCACGACAACATGCCGGCATAGCATTAAGTTTCTCAACTGAGTCGCATGTTTCCAGATAAACCACAAGGTGATCTCAAATTATTTTGAGATGACAACCTCAAATGTACTTACAATATTGTAAGTACTTAAGTCCCAGGATTCATGGTATAGACAACTATTATTGTCAACGTGTATTGCTTTAATTGTTTTTGTGGTTTACCTGGAAATATGGTAGCTCAGTGGAAGAGCAACCGGCTAGAGATCGAGAGATCCGTGGTTCAAATCCCAGCTTGCTTCAGACTAAGAAAATACTACCTCCTTCCACTTGTTAATCCCTACCTACTTGGAAGAGTGCCCCAACCCACTAGCTAAAACACCGCCTAACCGACTGTATATACCTTATACATACACGCTGAAGAAGGTAAAAAAAAAATAAATAAATAAATAAAAAGCGGGGTGGACGAATAGTTTATATTTTTAAGAATGTCTTATGATTCTCCGCTCAGGAGAATGTACGGTATGGAATGTTTACTTTCTCTATACGCACTATGTACATAGCGTATAGAGAAGGTATTGCACTCCACCCAAAAATTCGATACCGAGATTTCACCGGAAATATATGTTTTAGGGTCCCCAATATCCAAAAAAAGCCTTTTCACAAAAAGGTCTGTATGTGTGTGTGTGTGTGTGTCTGTGAACACGATAGCTCAAAAACCAAAAGTCTGTAAAATACTGTGGTATTTAAGTTTGGTATCTTCCAGGGATGCGATACGAAGATTTTGAAAAACAAATCCCCCACCCCCAACTACCCTTTACATGGAACTTTTTTCGAAATTTTTGATTTTCTCAAAAATGACTAACGATTTGATTAAAATTTCGTATATTAAACATATTTACCTGACAAATAAAATGTATATCTTGAATTTTCTTGGATTAACCTCTTAAGAGTAATTTATTCTGGATGAATTTTACGGAATTTTGAATAACTGCTAAACCGTAAGAGATGGACAAAAACTTACTACACAAAAAATGTAGAGCACATTAAAACACACCATTTCGTGGAGTTCGTCGTTTTTTAGACATTCCTAATTTTTGGTTTCTGCTATGAAAAACGTATACTTTTCTCATACAGGAACTTGTCAACTCCTATCCATATAACCAATGGAACTTCATTGACATGGGATAGCTTTTGACTATCACTTAACCTATGGTAGTCCCTTATTTCGCTTCTACTTACAAGGAAGCGAGTAATAAGACTATTTCTGCTAATTTTTTCTGATTAGCATTAAGTACATAGAAGTATAAGCTTTTTGAGGATAATTTGTTGCAGGGATATAGAGAAAGTCATGTGAATGGTATACATCAGTTTTTTTTTTAACAATAATTTTGATCTCGACAGTAGTTACATTTCGGAGACAAAAACCACAGCTGACTATTAGCTGTACAAAGAACAGCTGACTATCTCAACCATGAATAAACTGGGTTTGGTGCCATATGGTTTAAACTCCCACATGGCTTAGTTCTTTGCCTTTTCGCCGCAGAGCTAATTTCTTACTGCATACACTAGAGTCCAATATTTCGCCAGCAGTTCGTTCAACTTCCTCCACTCAACTTCCCTTTCCCAAAACTCTTTTTACTTTCTCTACACGTACTATGTGCATAGTAAATAGAGAAGGTATTGTAATACACCGATATTTCACCGGAACTATGTTTTTAGAAACCCTGAATCTGTTTATGTGCGCGTGTGTGCAACATAGTTTGGTACCGCTCGCATGTGATATTAGTGGTGGATGGAGCGGCGTCTGGGTGGATTTTCTCCGGTTTCTACCGCCACTTATTCCTCCATCACCATCTTTCCAATCATCAATTTCGCTTGCATTTCATATCATCCAAATTCTCAAGTTAAAGCCTGGCTATGGGCCGACACCTCATAATAGGTTCTCCATTTTGTTGTTTCGTGCTGTTCTCTCCCCGACAGGCTTCTGACCCCTAGGCACTGGCTTGTATGTCCTATGGGGGTGTCATTCCTATAAATACGAGGAGGGTAAACCGATTACGAAACGAATCGTCCAAGGATGCGACGCGAAGATTTTCATGAAATCAAGTAACTACACTTTACATGGAAAACTCTTAATTTTCTCATAAATATTTGTAAGATTTTGGTTTAAATAAGGTATATTTAAGATATTTACATGACAAATAAACTGCATATCTTCAAATTTCTGTGAATAGCCTCTGAAGACATCTTCAATCTGGATGACTTTTGTATAACCGTAAGAGATATAATGAATCATATTGTACAAAAAATTTATTTCTCATTAGAAAGAAAATGTATGTCATATCCGTCTTCGAGACATTCCAGATTATTGGCTACAATTTTCAGCCGCTTAAACGTTTCTCAAATATCTTTCTTCTCCTTTCTGTTTATTTACTTTATGCTAATATTTATCTCGATACTTGTGTTGTAGACAAAAGAATATCTTTTGTAAGAATATTTGTATTTGGATCAGCAGGAGAAAGTAATGTGAATGGAAAGCATCACATATTTTACTTTCACTTCACGGTAGTCATGATCATGTAAAGGCCCCTATATCAGTAATTGAAATATTGACTGAATGTTTTTAAAATTGCCTTGGTCATATGCCACTTAACGAAAGCAATTCTTCCAGATTAATATGTTGCATGCATTGATAACAACAAAAGCTAACGATATAAGGGTCATTCATTTTAAAAAAAAAATGTTTGAGGTCAAAATAAAAATAAAAATCAGTTTTTCTTATCGCTAACCTTAATGACTAAATTACCTTCGTATTTCTCCAATCTTTTCCCTAAGGAAAGGGTTCAAACTCCAGCGATATCACTACGGAAAAGTTGTTCTTTTCACTTCCTCTGCTACTATAGTAAAGTTAGGGAACTTTTGTGGGTATACTACCAAAATATTCTGTGTAATTTATTTACTGGAAATATATGTTTAGTGCATAACTGAGCAGAACAATCTGACTTCTTTTTTACTTTCTCTAGCCCTATATGTACAATGTACATAGGGATAGAGAAGTATTGTATTCCACCCAAAAATTCGATACCGAGATTTCACTGGAAATATATGTTTTAGGGTCCCCAATATCCAAAAAAAACCATTTTCACAAAAAGGTCCATATGCGTGTGTATCCGTGTGTCTGTGAACACGATAACTCAAAAACGAAAAGTCGGTAAAATACCAAACTTGGTATTTAAGTTTAGTATCTTTCAGGGATGCGACACCAAGATTTTGAGAAAAATCCCCCCATCCCCAACTACCCTTTACATTGAACTTTTTTCGAGAAATTTTGATTTTCTCAAAAATGGCTCTAACGATTTTGATTAAAGTTTCGGATATTAAACATATTTATCTGACAAATAAAATGTATATCTTGAATTTTCTGGGAATAGCCTCTGAAGAGTAGTTTATTCAGAAGGAATTTTACTAAATTTTGAATAACTGCTAAACTGTCAGAGATGGACAAAAACTTACTACACAAAAAATGTAGAGCACATTAAAACACACAATTTATGTTATATACATTTTTAGTGGAGTTCGTCGTTTTTGTGACATTCTTTATTTTTGGTTTCTGCTATGAAAAACGTATACTTTTCTCATACAGGAACATGTCAACTCCTATCCATATAAACAAAGGAACTTCATTGACATAGCAACCAGCTTTTGACTATCACTTTAACCTACGGTTGTCCCTTATTTCGCTTCAACTTACAAGGAAGCGAGTAATAAGACTATTTCTGCTAATTTTTTTCTGATTAGCATAAAGTATATAGAAGTATAGGCTTTTTAAGAATTATTTGCTGCAGGGATATGCAGAAAATCATGTGAATGGTACACATCAGATTTTTAGTTATCGTGCTCACAGACTCACGGACACACACACGGACCTTTTTCTGAAAATTTCTTTTTTTTTTTATACAGGGGACTCTAAAACATCTATTTCCTGTGAAATCTCGGTATCGAAATTTTAGGTGGAGTGCAATACCTTCTCTATACGCTATGTACATTAGTACGTGTACAGAAAGTAGAAAGTAGGAAAGAAAAACAAAAGTATCAGCGGTTCTATAGCTACTTCAATCTACAATCCAAGAATATCTATTTATTTACTTTCTCTAGGCCCATATGTACAATGTACATAGGGATAGAGAAGTATTGTATTCCACCCAAAAATTCGATACCGAGATTTCACCGGAAATACATGTTTTAGGACCCCCTGTATCCAAAAAAAGCATTTTCAGAAAAAGGTCTGTGTGTGTGTCCGTGTGTCTGTGAACACGATAACTCAAAAACGAAAAGTAGCTAAAATGCCAAACTTGGTATTTAAGTTCAGTATCTTCCAGAGATGCGACACGAAGATTTTGAGAAAAATCCCCCAACCCCAAACTACCCTTTACATGGATATTTTTTCAAAAATTTTTATTTTCTTAAAAATGGCACTAACGATTTTGATTAAAATATCATATATTAAAGATATTTACCTAACAAATAAAAGGTATATCTTGAATTTTCTGGGAATAGCTCCTGAAGACCTGTTTATTCTAGATGAATTTTGCTTAATTTGGCATAACTAGTAAACCGTAAGACTAAGACAAAAACTTACTATGCAAAAAATTTAGGTTTTGTTAAAATACACAAGTTATGTCATATACATTTTTCTCGTGGAGCTTACCATATTCATTATTATTAGTTTCAGTTGTGAAGTACTTATACTTATCTCAGA
The DNA here is from genome assembly GCA_030762935.1 of Hymenopus coronatus. Lineage (NCBI taxonomy): Eukaryota > Metazoa > Arthropoda > Insecta > Mantodea > Hymenopodidae > Hymenopus > Hymenopus coronatus. The sequence continues at coordinate 64,474,468 of CM060884.1, forward strand.
CGGGAAGCGATTTGTGATGACAATCGCATAACGACAGCTTTTAAAACATTTGACTATTGGTTTAGCCTAGTGTATTCCCTTATTTTCTTCCTACTTATACGGAACTAAATAATAAGAACATTGTGCTAATGAGTATCGCGATTAACAAGGTGCAGAAAGTAGAAGAATCTTATATATGAAGTTTGTAGAACCGCTTGAGAAAGTCTTGTGAGTGTAACACATCAGAATTTTTCACCTGATGTTCTCTACATCTCTGCAATTGTTGTTAAAAATCTTATTCTTTTATTGTATTATTACTTGCTTCATTGTAAGTAAAAATGAATAAGGAGGTATCATAGGCCAACGCGACAGTCAAATGTTTTAAAAGCTGGATGCTATGTGATTGAGATTTCTTTGTTGTATGATTATAAGTTGACAAATTCTCGTATGGGAAAAGTATAGGTAAATTAAATCTGAAACCAATAACAAGGAATATTTCAGAAATGTTACTAACGAAAAACTGATTTGATATACATTGTGTTTTAACGAGATCTACAATTTTCGTGAGGTAAGTTTTGTCTGTGTCTTACGGTGTAAAAGTTATGCAAAATTCATAAAGAGGTCTTCAGAGTTTATTCCCAAAAAATTCAAGATATACATTTTATTTGGCATGTAAATATGTTTTGAGTATGTTTAAACAAAACCATTCTTCAGTTTTAGAAAATTAATATTTTCGAAAATGTTTCCATGTAAAGAATATTTTGGGTTTGGGAGATTTTCTTGAAAATCTTCGGGGATACTAAACTTAAACGGATTTTTAGCTTTTGAGCTATGATATCCATTGGCGCACACAAACATAGTTGCACTGTGCTCTTTTTAAAAAAAATTGGATCACGGGGGGTTCAAAATATACATTTTCGGTGAAAGTTCGCTATCGAATCTTTAGGTGGAATAAAATACCTTATCTTGACACAATGCACATATTACGTGTGGAGAAGGTAAAGCATTTTTGTATGTATATGTTATATTAATATGGCTTTTTCTACCTCTTCTTCGGGCGTAAAAATCCTTAGTATAGCCATATTCCTTCGGCAGGGAAGTAAAACCATGGCTCCTGTGTCGTAGATTTACGGCACGTAAAAGAATATCAAGCCTGATAGAGAGGCCTCTGAGCAAAATTAAACGGTCTTTCACGACCAGTATAGAATGGGACGCTGAGAACCACAATAGTTAAAGAGCGTCCATAAATAAAACACCATTTTATTTTATCTTTTTTGCAACTAACTATTCATTATACCTTTAATTAATGCGCAATATTAGATATATATTAGCAGAAAGGTCGCGAGCTACCCGGATAATTTTTTTCTGGGTTTTTGCTTATCCTGAGAACATGAATGTCTAACTTTAAGCTTCATTGACTCCCGGGATCATTTGAATTAATATCATGTATTTTATTCGTTATTCTATTTGACCAACCAGGTTAAAGAAGGCCAAGATACCCCATAAACAGCATAAGTGGTTCTTTTAATGGCTTTATTTCATTTTTACTGGTATATGTCACCAGAAAAAATCTGACCTGTTACTCACATGACTTTCTCTAGTTCTACAAACATCTTACATAAGATTATTCTTTTTCTACACCTTGCTAATCGAGATAATCATTAGCAGAATGTTCTTATTACTTAGTTTCTTATTTTCCCAACATTGGCTCTTAAATACTATATACAGGATCTATCTTTATTGGTATCATGTATTTGGGAGACGTGTTGCTGACATCAAAACAGTAAAAAAAGAAGTTCATATGTAAATGAGTTTGAAACGTTTATTTCAGAGTTACAACACAAAATCAAAGGTTACAAACGTTTTTCGAAGTGGATTCCTTTAGCATCGATGTGCAATAAGCCTGCTTTCCATGAACTGGTGTACTCTGCTGTTGAGAGAGAATCTCTGTTGTGCCATCCATCTTTTTACACGGCTGAGGTTGGTTTTACTCGCGATAATCATAACTGGGCTCATGTTGTCTAAAAAAAATGGAAATGACGTGTTATTTATGGACGCTCTTTAACTACTGTGTTCTCAGCGTCCCATGCTAAACTGGGTGTGAAAGACCGCTTAATTTTGCTCAACAGGCCTATCTATCAGGCTTGAGGTTCTTTTACGTGCCGTAAATCTACGACACGGGAACAACGGCTTTACTTCCCTTTCGAAGGAAGCCATGCTAAGGATTTTTACAACAACAAAAATCCATCTTCCTCCTTCGGGTTTGAACCCGCGACCTTGGGCATATGAAGTTCGCATGGTAACCATTACACCACGGAGGGCGACTAGAGGGTCTGAAATTATATCCAATGAAGAGCTTTGGAAAGCAACAGATCAACTCCAGGTAGAAGTTGAAATCAAGAGATGGAAATGGATAGGACGCACATGGAGGATGCCAGCAGAATCCATAGAACGAACAGCATTGGAAGCCACAAAGGGCACGGACAAGAGGTCGTCCAAGAAAGATATGGAAGAGGACCGTAGAGGAGGTGCTAGAAGTGGGGGGGGGCATTTGGAAGGAAGTTAAAGCGCTTGCAAATCGAAGACCACAATGGAGACGTTTCACGGATGCCCTATGTACCGGAAGGAATAAGCGGAATTAAGTAAAGTCCTAACTGGGCATTTGAAAATCCTAATGAAGTACAGCAGGACAACCATCAAAGAAATCAGCTAGTTTACCTGTTGTGGATCGTTTAGTTTGCATATTATGCCGTGCTGATATTTTGATGGTCATACTGTACTGCACTACATTTCAGCCTCCTCTGAACTGTCATGCTACCTCCTCTAACAAATGCATTCGTTCGTCATACAGGTAGTAACAGCTGTCTTTATGTCTTAAAACCTTTAATTCACTGCTGCAAATAATTCACTACACACACACACACACACACACACACACACACACTAGCTCGCATGTCTTCCTCCTTTTATAGCTAGAAAATGATGAAACAAATTTCTGGAAGCGTTCGGAGATGCTGGACGCTTCTAGAAGAAACGAGACGGCTTGCATTACAAATCCCTCTCGCCTAGACGATCCCAAGCCACCGTGGTGGGTTTTGTGGTGGACAAAGCGGCGCAGGGACGGGTTTTCTCCGGGTTCTCCAGTTTTCCCACCATATCATCCCACCGGTGCTCCATCTTCATTCCATGTATCATCCGTTTCGTCGCCTGTGGTGCCATTTGTAGTAGAAGCGGGTGTTAATCACTATGAAATACAGTTATAAAGCCTCTGGTTTTCAACGTGCTGTACTTCCAGAAACACTGCAGAAGAAAGTACTATTAGTATTTAAGTTAAGTGTCTTCTAAGGATACGATTTTAATATTTTAACCCCCAACCCAAACTACCTTTGCATGAATTATTTTCCGAAATTCTTATTTTGTGAAGAATGGCTCTTATGGTTTTGATTATTTTACCGTCTACTAAAGCTATTTTCATGAAAAATAAAACTTATTTGTTGAATTTTCTGGGAGTAGCCTCTGAAGAACTCTCCATTCTGAATAGCTTTTGTATTCTTGCTAAAATTGTAAGAGTAAAGAGAAAAACTTACTATAAAGGAAATGTGTATCTCATTATAAGACACAAATTATGGCATGTACATTTTTGTGAACTTACTTTCTAGATATTCCTTGACATCGGTTTCAATTTTAAAATACTTAAAACCTTTAGCAAACGGGAATTTATCTTTCCTTTTTCATTTACTTCTGACCATGGAAAGAAAAACCAGTTCCAAACGCATAGCAACTAGCTTTTGAAAGATTTAAATATTGTTTTAGCTTAGTGTAATCCCTTATTACTTTCTCTATACGCTCTATGTACGTAGTGTATAGAGAAGGTATTGCACTCCACCCAAAAATTCGATACCGAGATTTCACCGGAAATATATATTTTAGGGTCCCCTTTATCTAAAAAAAAAAACAAAAAAAAAAAAAAAACATTTCCACAAAAAGGTCCGTGTCTGTGTGTCTGAACACGATAACTCAAAAACGAAAAGTAGATAAAATACCAAACTTGGTATTTAAGTTTAGAATCCTCCAGGCATGCTACACGAAGATTTTGAGAAAAATCCCCCACCCCAACCTATGCTTTACATGGAACTTTTTTCGAAATTTTTAATTTTCTCAAAAATAGCTCTAACGATTTTTATTAAAAATTCATATATTAAAGACATTTACCTGGCAAAATGTATATCTTGAATTTTCTGGGAATAGCCTCTGAAGACTACTTTATTCTGGATACATTTACGGACTTTTAAATAACTTCTAAATCGTAAGAGATGAACAAAAACTCACCATACAAAAAATGTAGAGCACGTTAAAACACACAATTTATGATATATATATTTTTTTCGTGGAGCTCATCGTTTTTGAGACATTCCTTGTTTTTGGTTCCTGCTGTGAAAAACTTATACTTTTCTCATAGAGGAATTTGCCAACTGATATCCATACATACAAACAAAGGAGCAAGTAATAAGACTATTTCTTTTAATTTCTTCTGATTAGCATGAAGTAAATAGAAGTATAAGCTTTTTGAGAATAATTTGTTGCAGGGATGTAGAGAAAGTTATGTGACTGGTACACATCAGATTTTTTTTCTTCTGTTTATAAGGCCATTTCTGCAAATGTTTATCTCGATTAGCACAAAGTAAATAAAAGAATAAACCTATGTAACAATTATTTGTTGCAAAATAGGTAGAGACGGTTATGTGAATAAAATAGATCAAATTTTCGAGTAACAATTTATGCATTACATACAACAAAAGTCTGATATTTTTATTCAGATGACCAGAAAATAATTTTCGTGATATCCCTATATATTGAATATTTGGTTTTGATTGCATGTATTCTTACTATTATAAGTAGGTGTTAAATAATGGATAGAATCTTTCAGTATATTTTATGGATACTGTAAATATGCACCAAGGTTTTGTATACTGGCTACAGGTGAACTCTGTAAAAACGAAATGTGATATTTTCATAATAAGGCTGAGCTGGATTAGGTTACCATGGTTGAAGTTTATGGTTAATGAATGAATTACGTAACTTGTGCACGGTCACAGAACATAAATAGGCCATGAAACGCTTAAAAACCCTATAATTAAGGCACTGAAAAACGAAGAGGAATAAAGAGAAGGAGAAGTGGACAGAATCTCACTATGGATCCGAAACCTTTCCAGGTATGATGGATCGTTCAAAAGCGATATCAAAGAGATTTGCATTATGGGGAGAACTTTGTAATTAAATCAATCGCAGCTCAATTAGGGATTGATAAAGGTTTTGTACTAATTATCCAGCTACTGACTTCATTGAATTAAACCTAAAAGAGGCACGTTTTACGTTCGTCAGAGTAGCATGTTGTAAAAATCAGATGTGTTCGATTCACATGACTTTCTCTACATCTCTGCTATAAATTATTGTTAAAATGTTGATGCTTCTATTTACTTCATGCTGATTAAGAAAAGTTAGCAGAAATAGTCCTATTACTTCCTTGTAAGTAGAAACGAAAGTACCATTGGTTAAAATGATAATCAAAAGCTGGTTGCTATGTGAGTGAAGTTCCTTTGTTTGTATTGACAGGAGTTGAACAATTCCCGTATGAGAAAAGTATAAGTTTTTTAAAGCTGAAACAAATAACAAGGAATATGTAAAATACGACTTCTCCACGTAAAAAATGTATATGATAAAAATTATGTGTTTTATCGTGGTCTGTATTTTTTGTGCAGTAAGTTTTTGTCTCATCTCTTTACGGTTCATCCGTAATGCAAAATTCAATAAAATCATCCAGAATAAAGAAGTCTTTAAGGACTATTCCTAGAAAATTGAAGATATGAATTTTATTTGGCATGTAAATATCTTAAATATAAGAGATTATAATCAAAATCGCTAGAGCCATTTTTGAGAAAATGAAAATGTTGGAAATGTTTTCCATGTAAAGGGTAGTTTGGGGTGGGAGGAGTTTCTTGAAAATCTTCGTGTCGCATCCTTGGATAATACCAAACTTAAATACCAAGTTTGATATTTAGCAGACTTTTCGTTTTTGGCTATGCTGTCCAAACACGGACCTTTTTCTATAATTGCTTTTTTTTAATTCACGGAGACACAAAAGCTGTATTTCCAGTAAAATCTCGGTATCGAATTTTTGTGTGGAATATAATACCTTCTCTATACGCTATGTACATAGTACGTGTAGAGAAAGTATAAATGCATTGGTCTATCTTCTGCCTTGTAAAATTAAAAAGGTACTTATTTTTAAGAATATCTCCCTACTCCCAGCTACCCTTTTCTAGAAATAGCTCTAACGATTAAAATATCGTATATTAAAAATATTTAGCTGATAATTAAATGTGCATCTTGAATTTTCTAGGAATAGCTTCTGAAGACTACTTTATTCTGGATGAATTTTACCTAATTTAGCATTACTGCTAAACCGTAAGAGATGGAAAAAACTTATCACACAAAAATGTAGAGCACTTTAAAACACACAATTTCACTATATACATTTTTTTTTTTTTTTTGTGGAGTTGATTGTTTTTTGTTTCAGTTTTAACAAACTTATTTTCTCATACAGGAATTTGCCAACTGTTGTCCATAGAAACAAAAGAACTTCAATCACATAGCAACCAGCGTTTGACTATCACTTTAACCTATGGTACTCCATTATTTCGCTTCTACTTACAAGGAAGCGAGTAATAAGAATATTTCTGCTAAATTTGTGTGAATTAGTATGAACTATAAAGAAGCATAAACTTTTTAATAATAATTTGTTGCAGAGATGTAGAGAAAGTCATGTAAATTGAACAGATCTGATTTTTACTTTCTCTATACTCACTATGTACATAGTGAATAGAGAATGTATTGCACTCCACCAAAAAATTCGATACCGAGATTTCACCGGAAATATATGTTTTAGGGTCCCCTATATCCAAAAAAAGTATTTTCAAAAAAAAGGTCCGTGTGTGTGTGTGTGTGTGTGTGTGTCCGTGAACACGATAACTCAAAAACGAAAAGTCAGTAAAATACCAAACTTAGTATTTAAGTTTAGTATCTTCCAGGGATGCGACACGAAGATTGTGAGAAAAATCCCCCACCCCAAACTGCCCTTTACATGGAACTTTTTTCGAAAATTTTGATTTTCTAAAAAATGGCTAACGATTTTGATTAAAATATCGTATATTAAAGTTATTTACCTGACAAATAAAATGGATATTCTGAAATTTCTGGGAATAGCCTCTGAAGACTACTTTATTCGGGATGAATTTTTCATAACTACTAAACCGTAAGAGATGGACAAAAACTTAAACCATAAAAAATGTAGAGCACGTTAAAACACACAATTTATGTTACATAAATTTTTTTCGTGGAGTTCATCGTTTTTTAGATATTCCTTTTTATTGGTTTCAACTTTGAAAAACATACTTTTCTCATACAGGAATTTGTCAACTCCTGTCAATACAAAGGAACATCAGTCACATAGCAACCAGCTTTTGGCTTTCACTTTAACCTGTGGTACTCCCTTATTTCGGTTCTACTTACTATAAAGCAAGAAATAAGAGTATTTCTGCTAATTTTTCTCGATTAGCATGAAATAAATAAAAGATGAGCTTATTAACAATAATAATTTACAGAGATATAGAGAAAGTCATGTGAGTGTAACAAATCAGATTTTTTCCCCTATATTTTAGATGTGTACAACTGTTATTTCTACTTTTGTCTCGTAAACCATCTATAACCAGTTACTGATCATGTCTGGTAATTTATATTTACATGTATGTATCCTAATTCCTGCCATTATTGCTTCATGTTTTGCAGCTATCTACTATAAGCTACCCATTTTCCATTGCAAACCACTTTGATATTATTAGCTCAAAGTTTCAGCATTTAACCTCCACAGTAGTTGTTCAAATACTGTGAGGTAATAATTTATACGAAAGCAAGTGACGAACAAATGACGTGGCAGTAAAAAGAACTGCAGTAAGGGATTACCCATAAATGAGCTGAGTGTAGTTCAGTCTTTAATTGATGGACCACGTATCAGGGACGGGCGTGAGAGATAATGGTGCATGTGTGATGAAAACACGTTGGGCCATTTCAGTAGCTCGGGACGCTGAGAGAGAATACAGTGAACTGGAACTGCCTGAGTTCTATTATTGGCTGGTATTTCCTTAACCGCTCAAAGCTTTCCAGCTACATTCCAGAACATTCCCTATATATGAACAATTCTTGCTAACCTAAGCATATGATAGGGAAAAATATCTGAATTGTTCCATTCACATGACTTTCTCTACATCTCTGCAACAAATTATTGTTAAAAAGTTATGCTTCTATTATTACCTGCTTCCTTGTAAGTAGAAGGGAAATAAAGGGAGTACTATAGGCTAAACTGATAACCATAAGCTAATTGATATGTGACTGGAGTTTCTTTGTTTGTATGGGCAGGAATTTGTATGAGAAAAGTTATCACTTTTTCAAAACTGAAATCAAAAACAAGGAATATGTGTTTTAATGTGATCTACATTTTTTGTGTGTTAAGTTCTCGTCCACCTCTTACGGTTTAGCAGTTATGCAAAATTCCGTAAAATACATCTAGAATAAAGTAATGTTTACAGGCTATTCCCAGAAAATTCAAGATATACATTTTATTTTTCATTCTTTAATATTTGACATTTTAATCAAAATCGTTAGTCATTTTTCAGAAAATCAAAATTTTCGAAAAATGTCTTATGTAAAGGGTAGTTGGGGGTGGAGGAATTTGTTGAAAATTTGCGTGTCGCATCCTTGGAGGATACCAAACTTAAATACCAAGTTTGATATTTAACGGTCTTTTCTTTTTTGAGCTATGCTGTCCACAGTCTCTCACACACACACACACACACACACACACACACACACACACACACACACGGATCTTTTGTTAAAATGATTTTTATGGGGGGGGATTCTACAGTGAAAACTCGGTATCGAATTTTTGGGTGGAATAAAATATCTTCTCTATACACTAAGTAGTACGTGTAGAGAAAGTAAAAACATTGCTTATCAAAATGGTTGGTACGTAGTTTCTGCTTTCCCTGCCTCATACATAGCAAATAGATATATAACGCATGCTATTGAGTCCTAAAGTTCCGTACTGAGATATCTGCGGAAATAATTGTTTTGAAGACCACTTAGTACAGAAAAATCATTTTTAGCCCCAATAACAAGTATGTTCGTAGTTGGCTTATCCTCCCTCTAGGACATAGCGGTCAGAAGTCAGTCGGAGAGCCAACGGCACGATACCACAGAACGGAGAACCTGGAACGGCCCCTCGACCCCTCTTGTCTCGATTAGCATGAAGTAGATAGAAGTATAAGCTTATTGTGAATGAAACGCACGTTTTATAGTAGTGTTTTACTTTCTCTATTCGTACTTTGTACATAGTGTATAGAGAAGGTATTGTGATGTACCCAAAAATTCGATACCAAGATTTCATAGGAAATACATGTTTTGGGTTCCCCTGAATCTAAAAACAAGAAGAGTTTTTGGCAAAAGTTTGTGCGTGTATGTGTCTGTGGAAAGCCTAGCTCAAAACGAAAAGACCGTTTAATACCGAACTTGGTATTTAAGTTTGGTATCTTCCAAGTATGCGACACGAACATTTTCAAGGAAATCCCCCAACCCCAACTACTCTTTACATGGAACTTTTTTCGAAAATTTTTATTTTCTCAAAGGTGACTAACCGTTTTGATTAAACTATCTTATATTAACGATATTCACCTGACAAATAAACTGTATATCTTGAATTTTATAGGAATATCCTCTAAATACCTCTTTATTCTGGATGATTTTTATTGAATTTTGCATTACTGTTAAATCGTAAGAGATGGGCAAAAAGTATTTCACAAAAAATGTAGATCTCGTTAAAGCACATAGCTTCTGATATTTATATGAAGTTGACCGTGTTCCAATCCCAGAGCAACCATATTTTAAAACATTTGAATGTCGGTTTAGCCTAGTGTATTCTGTTAATTACCTTCTACAGATAAGGAACTAAGCAATAAGACCGTTTCTGTTATGTCGAAAGCATAAAATAGACGAATAACCTTCTTGTGAATAGAACACATATTTTTACTTTCCTTACACGTACTATGTAAACAGCGCATAGAGAAGATATTGTATTCCACCCAAAAATTCGATAACAAGATTTCATTGGAGATACTTGTTTTGAGTCCTTCTGAGTCCAAAAACATTTTTGGAAAAAAATATCTGTGTGTGTGTGTGTGTGTGTGTCTAGACAGAATAGCTTAAAATACCATTAAATATTAAACTGAGTATTTTAAGTTCGAAAATTTTCAAGAAAATTCCCCACCTCAATCTACTCTTTAAATGGAAAAAAATTCGATAATCTTGATTTTTGTCAAAAATGGCTCTAACGATTTTTTATTAAATGTTTTTTACATTTAATATACTTACATGACAACTCAAAATGTATATCTTGAATTTTCTGGGAATAGTCTTTGAAGACATCTTTATCTGGATGATTTTTATTGAATTTTGCATAACTGGCAAATCGTAAGAGACAGAAAAAAACCTACCACACAAAAATTCAAGAGCACGTTAAATCACAATTTATGTTACACAATTTTTTTTCGGGTAGTTGATCGTTTTTGAGTTATTTCTTGTTTTTGGTTTCAGCTTCAAGCAACTTTGTCAACTTCGGTTCGTACAAATAAAGGAACCTAAATCACATAGCAACCAGCTTTTGATTATCAGTTTAATCTATGTTACTCCCTTATTTTGCTTCTGCTTACAAGGAAACAAGTAATAAAGACTATTTCTGCTAATTTTCCTTCGATTATCATGAAGTAAAAATAACCATATGCTTTTTAACTATACTTTGAATGGATCACATCAGATTTTTAGATATATTTACGCCCAAACTACCTGGTGTACATCTACCTTAGATATATTCTGAATTTGCGCGTGCTATGATACAAATATTAAAAGGACATCATTAGAATGTCGTTGATATAACCAATGGCAGCAACAATGGAAACCACGGTTACTGACACAGAAAGCTTGGTTTGTGGAGGGCTATGCGACAGAAGGTAGTGGGAGGAAGGGAGTTTGGTGTTTGCCAGTACAAAACATGGATCGCATTACACAGAACTGTGAAAGAGGAGACAGGAAGCGAGTAATGAGGGCGGTCGCTGAGGTCAAACACATGCTTAAAAATACCAAGTTCTGCTACACCGTGTTACAATACCTACATGCGTTCGTATCTTTCACAAAGTAAAATATATATTATTGTTGTACCAGTATTTCCTAATAGTATTAAAATAACCTGCTCAAATACCTTCTTTGTATTGTTTATTTAGGGTCAGAGAATCTTTTTTTTTTTCGACCACAATATTACGATAAAATACGAACATTATATATGTACAATAATGGAACAACAAATATTTCTAAAATGGTGAATTAGAATATTACGTAGGTAATTAACAATGCCATTATAAATCATCAAGGAATACAAAGCTATATACACTTTAAATTGATTTACACAAAGAAATATTTTTAAAATAATAAACGTTATTATGAAAGAACTTTGTATTATTTTTTGATAGTGTTTAACGCCCGCTTTTACTACAATGACTCGGCAGGCGATGACACTGATGAGATCTCTTTGTGGCTGATATTACTGATGCAATTATAGCAGAGAATATCGAAGCACCAGTAGTAGCAGATTTGCAGATCCCAGCGCTTTTATACGCGGACGATTTAGTATTGTGTTCTACGACAGTTAACGGGTTGCAACGAGGACTGGTCAGATTTAAATACTATTGCGGTGAATGGCTTCTTATAGTTAATGTGAAAAAGACTAAGATAATGACTTTCAAAAAAGGTTCTGTTTATAGTAGGGAGGAGTATGGACATATTCAGATACTGGACAATGTTAAATATTTTGTGTACTTAGGACTCATTTTTACACTGAAAGGAACGTGGACAAAACACATTGATATCACGAAACACAAGGCAAGGGTGAAAGTAGTGTAAGCTCTCTTGAATTTTAGATTAAGGAAACATCTATATGCAATGGTTGTCTTCAAAGAAGAATCAGTGTATTAGTTTTGCAACGATGAAGATTAGGCCTCTCATTTCATGCAGGGATATTTAACAAAGGAAATGATACAATAAACCTATAGATTTCATGTTGATGGCAAATAACCCGAATTCTTTATGAAAAAAAAATCTGATGTGTTCCATTCACATGACTTTCTCTACATCTCTGCAACAAATTATTGTTGAAAAACTTAAGCTTCTATTTACTTCATGCTCATCGAGAAACAATTAGCAGAAATAGCCTTATTACTTGCTTCCTTGTAAATAGAAGCAAAATAAGGTAGTACCATAAGTTAAAGTGATAGTCTAAAGCTGGTTGCTATGTGAGTGTTTTTCCTCTGTTTATATATACAAGAGTTGGCAAATTCCTGTATGAGAAGAGTATAAGATTTTCATAGCTGAAAACAAAAATAAGGGATATCTTAAAAACGATCAACTCCACGAAAATATGTGTATAACATAAATTGTGTGTTTTAATGTGCTCTACATTTTCTGTGGTAAGTTTTTGTTCATCTCTTACGGTTTAGCAGTTGTGCAAAAGTCCGTAAAATTCTTCCAGAATAAAGTAGTCTTCAGAGGCTATTCCCAGAAAATTCAAGATATACAGTTTGTTTATCAAGTGAATACCTTAAATTTACTAGATTTTAATCAAAATCGTTTGAACAATTTTTAGAAAATCCAAATATTAATTTTTTTTTCAATGTTAAGGGTAGTTTGGGGTGGGGGGATTTTCTTGAAAATCTTCGTATCGCATCCTTGGAAGGTACTAAACCTAAATAACAGGTTTGGTTTTTAACTGTCTTTTCATTTTTGAGCCATGCTGCCCACACGCACACACACACATTTTTCTAAAAATGTTTTTTTTGGGGTTCGGGGGGTCTCAATATATATATATATATATATATATATATATATATATATATATCCGGTGAAATTTCGGTATCGAATTTTTGGGTGCAATACACCACCTTCTCTATACACTATGTACATAGTACATATAGAGAAAGTAATAAAGTCAAAACACGGTACTAGTCTCATTGGTTTACTTTAAGCAGATTTGTCATATTGAATTTATTTATTGTACGTAACCTAAAAGACTTCTCATCTAGGCAGCCCTGGTCGATACCTAGCGCCCGCATGTGGGATTTGTGATGGACGAAGCGGCGTCAGGGCGGGTTTACTCCGTGTCCTCCGGTTTCCCCCGCCACTACACCATCAATTGATTCACCATTATTTTCCTATCACCCATTTTGCTTGATTTCATATCATCCACGTCCACATGCTCACTGTTTACGGTCAGACCACTCATTCCACGTTCTCCATTCTGTGGTTTCGTGCCGTTGGCTCTCCGACAGGCTTCCGACCTCTAGCCATTTGCTTGTAATTCCTGTGGGATGATTGTCAGGCCTACATAAGTAGAGGGCAAGTCGACTACGAAACGAAACGACAAGTAACCGGAATCCTTTATGAAAACTCCAGTAATATCGTTTAACATTAAGCACGCTGTGTCCTCCATTTTGGCCTACTACAGGCGTCATGGCTGGGGTGCAGTTTTGGAGGGTGAAATGTAGTCAGCGCCGCGGATTCCTCCCGGCCGGTTAAAGCGGTCCTCTCAACCTTGGAGCCACTACTTTTCCATCAAGTACATAATTCCTTATTTTGCCTCCCCAGGGACCTCATGAGGCTAAGTGCACCTCGGTCCAAGTCTCCCAACGGGTAAATACTCCCCACCCAGGTCCTCCACTGCGCAAGCAGCCATGCTTATCAGACAAACTTCCATATTGCATTTATTTATTCTACGTAACCTAAAAGATTAGGAACTTATGATGCTTTATTTGAAATTCCTGCGAGCTGCGTACGAAATTTGCCAACGTTACCAACTGATGCTGCAAGCAGAGAGTTAGATTCCACAGTTCCACTGACCAATACGTGACCAAACATGCTATTTAAAGTTAACACATGCTTCTACTTAGCATTCAGTGATAGTACGTCTATCCTGGTAGCTAGCGCCATTTCTACTGAGGTTTCAAAGAAAATCACTTGCCTCAAGTTTGCCTATCTCTAATGCTACGCGACTAGTTAAAGTTTTTGCATGATAAAACACAATTTATGTAAAATTACATTTTTTTTTTCGTGGAGTTCATCGTTTTTCAGATATTCCTTGTTCATGGTTTCTGCTTTGAAAAACTCACACTTTTCTCATACAGGAATTTGTCAACTCCTGTCCATACAAAAAAAAAAGAACTTCAGTCACTTAGTAACCAACTTTTGACTATCACTTTAACATATAGTAGTCCCTTATTTCGCTTCTACTTATAAGGAAGCAAGTAATAAGACTATTTCTGCTAATTTTTTCTGATTAGCATGAAGTTAATAGAAGTATAAGCTTTTTAAGAATAACTTGGTGCAGGGATACAGAGAAAGTCATATGAATGGTACACATCAGATTTTTTAAGATTTTGTCTCTGTTACGCTTTACCAGTTATGTAAAATTCATTTGGAACTAAGAAAACTTTAGGGCCTACTTCCAAAGACTTCAGAGGCTATTCCCAGAAAATTCAAGACATATTTTTTCAAGTAATTATCTTTAATGTACGGCATTTTAATCAAAATTGTTACTGCATTATTCAGAAGCTCAACATTTTTTCAAAAATGTTCCCATATATAGGGATGGAGATTTTGCTAAAAAGCGTCATGTAGCATCATTTTAAGATGTTAAACTTAAATGTCCAGTTGGTACTTAACCGACTTTCAGTTTGTTACACTGTCCATAACTACAGATGGACTTTTTTACTTCCTCTAACCCGTAAGTACAACGTACATAGTGGATGGAGAAGGTATTTTATTTCATCCAAACATCGATAGCGAGATTTCACCTGAAATGTGTATTTTAAAGTCTCCTGAGTCTGAAAAAAGGATTTTTAGAAAAAGTTTCATGGAAACATTTTTGAAAATTTTGTTTTTCTAAAAAATGGCTTAACGGTTCTGATTCAAGTATCGCATAAAATGTAATTACATTACAAATAAATTGTAGATTTCGAATTTACTGGCAATATTCTTTGAGGACCTTGTTATCTGGACAAGTTTTGCAGAATTTTGCATAATGGTTAAACTGTAAGAGACAGACAAAAACTTACTATACAAAAATTGTAGGTGATTGCCACCGTGGTCAAGTGGTCAGCGAGCTGACTTCTCACACGGAGGTCCCGGGTTCGATTCCCGGCTGGATCGGGGAAATTTTCTTTAACCAGAATTATTCCCTATCCCCCGCAGAGTCTGGTAGTATGTATGTGAGAGTGAATGTGTGTGTGTCTGTGTGTGTGTTTGAGGAAATAGAATAATTTAAACCCAACGTAAAACGAGTTGTTTCTAATTCGAAACCCCCATATGACCTTAGCTGAATATGAAATGAAATAAAGTGCATAGTTTATGTTATATGTGTTTTGTTATGTGGGGCTGAGCTTTTCTGAGATATTCCTTGTTATTAGCTTCAGTTTTGAAATACTTCAAATTTGCTCATACAGAAGCTTCTCGACTCCTGGCCACGCAAAGAAACTGGTTTCAATCCCATAACAACCTCATTTTAAAACTGCGAATGTCTGTTTAGCCTAGTGTATTCCCTTGTCTCCTTTCTAGTTATAAGAAACTAAGTAGTAAGAACATTTCTGCTATTGTTTATCTTGAATTGCATTAAGTAGACAGAAGAATAAGCTTATCAATAATACTTTGCTACAGAGATGTAGAGAAATTCATGTGAATGGATCTCATTAGATATTTAAAATGTTTTCATTCAAGACTCTCAAAACTCTGAATCCCCCCCCCCTAAAAATAGCATTTTTGGAAAAAATCCGAATGTGACTGCAAGCAGCAGAGCTCATAAGCGAAAAATCTGAAGTGTACCATTCACATGACTTTCTCCATATCCCTGCAACAAATAATTCTTAAAAAGCTTATACTTCTATATACTTTATGCTATTCAGAAAAAACTAGCAGAAATAGTCTTATTACTCGCTTCCTTGTAAGTAGAAGCGAAATAAGGGACAACCGTAGGTTAAAGTGATAGTCAAAAGCTGGTTGCTATGTCAATGAAGTTCCTTTGTTTAAATGGATAGGAGTTGACAAGTTCCTGTATGAGAAAAGTATACGTATTTCATAGCAGAAACCAAAAATAAGGAATGCCACAAAAACAACGAACTCCACGAAAAAAATGTATATAACATAAATTGTGTGTTTTAAAGTGCTGTACATTTTTTGTGTGGTAAGTTTATGTCCATCTCTTACGGTTTAGCAGTCATTCAAAATTTAGTAAAATTCATCCAGAATAAACTACTCTTCTGAGGCTATTCCCAGAAAATTGAAGGTGCATTTCATTTGTCAGGTAAATATGTTTTATATCCGAAATTTTAATCAAAATCGTTAGAGCCATTTTTGAGAAAATCAAAATTTTCGAAAAAAGTTCCATGTAAAGGGTAGTTGGAGATGGAGGGATTTTTCTCAAAATCTTCGTGTCGCATCCCTGGAAGATACTAAACTTAAATACCAAGTTTGGTATTTTACCGACTTTTCGTTTTTGAGTTATCGTGTTCACAGATACACGCACACACACACACACACACACACACATACACACACGCGCGCGCGCGCGCGCGCGCGGACCTTTTTGTGAAAATGCTTTTTTTGGATATTGGGGACCCTAAAACATACATTTCCGGTGAAATCTCGGTATCGAATTTTTGGTGGAGTGCAATACTTTCTCTATACACTACGTGCATAATGCATATGGAGAAAGTAAAAATCTGATGTGTTCCATTCACATGACTTACTCTATCTCTCTGTAACAAATTATTGTTAATAAGCTTATCTTTTATTTACTTCATGTTAATCGAGGAAAATTAGCAGAAATAGTCTTATTCCTTACTTTATTGTAAATACAAGCGAAATAAGGGAATACCATAGGTTAAAGTGAAAGCCAAAAGCTGGTGCTATGTGACTGATGTTCCTTTGTTTGTGTGGACAGGAGTTGACAAATTCCTGTATGAGAAAAGTATTTCAAAGCTGAAACCAACAAAAAGGAATATCTCAAAAACGATCAGCTCCACGAAAGAAATGTAGATACCATAAATTGTGTGATTTAACGTGCTCTACATGTTTTGTGTGTTAAGTTTTTGTCCATCTCTTACGGTTTAGTAGTTTTGCAAAATTCATCCAGAATAAAGTAGTCTTCAGAGGATATTCCCAGAAAATTCAAAATACACGTTTTATTTGTTAGGTAAATATCTTTAATATACGAAATTTTAGTCAAAATCGTTAGGGCCATTTTTTAGAAAATCAAAATTTTCGAAAAAAGTTCCATGTAGAGGGTAGTTGGGGGTGGGGGATTTTTCTCAAAATCTTCGTGTCGCATCCCTGGAAGACACTAAACTGAAATACCAAGTTTGGTTTTTTTCCGACTTTTCGTTTTGGAGTTATCGTGTTCACAGGCACACGGACACACACACACACACACACACACACACACACACACACACACACGGACCTTTTTGTGAAAATGCTTTTTTTTAGATAAAGGGGACCCTAAAACATATATTTCCAGCGAAATCTTGGTATCGAATTCTTTGGTAGAGTCCAAAACTTTCTCTATTCACTATGTACATAGTGCGTATAGAGAAAGTAAAAAACCGTTAAATACCGAACCTGGTATTTAAGTTTTGTTTCTTCCAAGGATGGGACACAAAGATTTTGAATATAATCTCCCCAACCCCAATTACCCTTTGCATGACACTTTTTTCGAAAATTTCGATTTTCTCAAAAATGACTACGATTTTGATTAAAAACTGTTATATTTAAGATATATATATGCAAAACAAAATGTATATCTTGAATGTTATCGGAATAGCTTCTAAAGAGCTCTTTATTCTGGTTGATTTTATTGAATTTTGCATAACTGGTAAACCTTAAGAGATATACAGCTTACTACACAAAAAATGTCACGATAAAACATACAATTTACGTCACATATATTTTTTTCGTGGAGCTGATCGTTTTTGAAGTGTTCCTTGTTATTGGAATCAGCTTTAAAAACTTATACTTTTCTCATACAGAATTTATCAATTCCTGTCCATACAAACAAAGGAACTTCAGTCACATAGCAAACAGCTTTTGACATCACTTTAGTCTATGGTACTCCCTTATTTCGCTTCTACTTACATGGAAGCAAGTAAGAAGACTATTCCTGCCAAATATTTCTCGATTAGCATGAAGTAAATAGAAGCACAAACTTTTTAACAATGATTTGTTGCAGAGATGTAGAGAAAGTCATGTGAATGGAACACATCAGATTTTTTTTAAAGTGGAATATAATAGCTTCTTTACCTAATATGTACATTGTACATACGTGATAAAGAAATTAAAACTGTTCCTATCTGCGAGGTTTTTGTTCCGAAAGTTTGCCGCAGAACTCTGAAACACACTGTATAGTGTATGTGTAATGGATTCCTTAACCTGGTTTGGTTTGGAGTACTCTTCTCTTGTAATAACGAGCTTTGGGTTTTCAGCGTATTCTAGATCCTATTACAGAATACTGTTTTCCTTTGTTTTGCTTTTATTCGCTACGTACATGGGCTGTCGAATGTTGAGCAAAGCCTGTAGAACGTACTTTCACGGGAATTATTTTGATTTTATCCTTTGCTTACTTTATTTCTACTATTTACGTACCTGGTACACTTTCTATACTAAAAAGGAAGCTAAAACAATAGCAAAGGATCTAGTTTCTACCTATCACATCCTACTCCTCGCCGACACCTTGCGTCAGCCACAGTCAAATTCAAAACAGCATACATAAATCATTAGAAACATACATTCTCGAGCAAGCTACAGGAAACAAGATGAATAAATAACCAGAGTTATACATTTTAAATTGTAACTTTTATAATTTTGGATTTAATGTAGATTTAAATTTAATATAAATTTACATTGAATATGGATGGATTTGAAATTTTTAAACAATTTCATTATTACATTTTAACATTTTGGAATTATTATATAATTTGAAGTAATTATAATATCAAGTTTTAGAAAAGTTTAACAAATATAATATAGGTTTAAAAAATAGTTTATAATTACGCTTTAAAATTGTTTAATTTAATAATTTTTTCACTATAAATATTATAAAAATAGTAATTATACGTATAAAATTTAAGTAATATCATAATAGTAAGAGTAATATAATCAACTAGTTAATAAAATAGTTATTGAAATAATACAATGGCCTTTAAAAATATGTGTATAATATAATAAGTAATAAAAATACATTTTAATAAATAATAATAATAGCAATATCAATAATAAACCTATCCACTAAAATTAAATAGTAGAATATTATTAATATATATTATACACAGAAAGCTATAATAATAATATTAATTGCACCGAAAATTATATTAAACCACATATTAACACACAGCTTAATTGATAATAATTATAAATGTAATTGGCATTTATATAATTTCACGGTAAGTTAGGTTAAGTTTTATCTGTAAATTTAAATTGCAATTGGCATTAGTAGTAACAAATGTAGATTTTTCCCCTAGTTTAAGAAAGTGGTTACCAGGGTTTAATACCTAGATTTTTTTGTATTTAAACAGAGAGTTCTCTTCTACAGAAATATGAAAGTTAAAATATTAAGACTGTGACTAGATCATACAAAACTAACATGTTCTACCTACTGTCCTTTGTTTCATACCTCTTTTGTTTTATTCCTGGCCTTGGAAAGAGAAGCGAATTTAAAATACAAACACACAGCGACATATTTTAAGAGATTTCTGTCCCTTTAGTCTAGTGTATTCCCTTATTTACCCTTCTACTTTTAAGGAACTAAGTAATAAGACAATTTCTGGTAATGTTTATCTGATTTGCATTATTTATATAAAAGAATAATCATCAGTAAGAAAAGTTTGTTTGAAAAATAGATAGAGAATGTTAAAGACTAGATTTTTTTCACATTTGCCATGCAAAGAGAATCAAAATTGGTTGCTATAAAATGGCAACTACTCTTAAAGGAATTGGCGCTTAATGTATTCCCTTATTTCCCTTCTTACAGAATGTAATAAATGTAATAAATGTAATAAATCCATATAGGTTATCTTGATTAGCATGAAGGAGATTGAGTAACCAAAGCTACGTGAATGGAGCATCTAAGAACCTGTGACGTCATTGCAAACAGCAGAGCGTGCACATATGGTTGCTCATCATTAGAGCTTCTCCCTAAAGCATTTTCGTCCTAGAATGGAGAATAGCAGGGACACTGGAGCAACACTGTCAAATCAATCACAGTTTTAACGAACGTATTTCAGCAAGAGAGAACTTTTGATCCGTAGCTTTCACGTGCGTAACTGCTTCCGTGGTAGATGAATCTTCGCTGAGAACTCCCTCCAGCACTCGTTGGAAATGAGATACATGACTGAAAGATCACCTTGTCTTGTCAGAGGAACTGAAAGTTAACATTTGATTTACATATCCCCAAGTCAGTAATAATCTGAGAATACGCACACTGCGAAATTACTTTTCCACAAAATCCAAATTTGACTCTGAACTGAAGTAAAGTTTCATGTGTTACATTGTTCATCAAACCATTCTTCTATAAAATATTTTTAGGAAAGCTTATTCTTCTATCTATACCACCTTAGCAGGAAAATTCAGCTGTTTTCAGGCAATATATACTTTGAGATTATTCCATAAAATAATATACACATTAAAGAGTGTGTGTGTATGTTTGTGTCAGAGGCATATAGGGCCCAAAGCTCTGGTGTTACTCATTTTTTCATTTAACAAAGTATGTCCTCTTTTGTTTTAAATCTAATGAAATTTATCCTTTCTAACAATGTATATAAATTCAATAATTTTTCGGGTTTCCCCCGCCATTCACTCCAACAATTGCTCCATCATCACCTTTTCATAACATCCAGTTCTTCACGTTCATGCCTGACTACGGGCCGAGGCACTCCATTCTGTGGTTATGTGCCGTTGGTTCTCGACAGTCTTCTGACCCCTGGGCACCCCTATCAGGGGTGTCAGTCCTACATAATGGGAGGGTTTGTTGACTATAAAAACAATAATAATAAATCAATAAAAATAAGAATACGACGAAGAAGGATATAACCATTGTAATAACCACCACCTAGAACTTCTAATTAAAAACATTACAAAACATCACCACCATCTACATATCTCGATAGTGTGTTTGTTTATTATTAAAGAGGTCGCAGGTTCGAATCTCGTTTAGGGTGTTTTCCTGAGAAGACGAATGTTGAGCAGCTACTAAGCTGCATGGACTGCGAAATTTTGTTGAACATCATTTCACCAATTTCATTCATTGTCGGATATGAGCAACCAGGTTAACATAAAAAAAAATAAACAAAAGAAAGGAAAGCATGTTTTTTATTCACATTACTTTCCCTAGTTGTTCTGAAAAATAACTTTCCTTACAAAAGATTACTCTTTTAGCTACCTTTAGCAGAAATACTCTTAATTATTTGCTTCCTTGCAAGTAGAGGAAAAATGGAATGCACTAGAATAAAGCGAGAGCCAAATCCTATAGAAGCTGCTCGCTAAATGAAACAATTGAAATTCCGTACTTTTTGTTAGAAGTAAACAAAAGAAACGGAAAGAAAGATGACCATTTGAAAAGCTCAATAACATTTTATGAATAACTTTTAATAAAAGTTTTTAAAATTAGAACCAATAATACAGAAAATTTCCGAAACGGTTTTCTCTACAAAACGAATAAATGAAATATAAATTGGGTGTTTTATGGTAGTAAGAGTTTTGTCTATATCTTACGGTTTACCATTTACATAAGTCATCCAGAATGAAGAGGTTTTTATAGGCTATTCGCAGGAAATTTCGTTTTACAAAAAATGACTTAAACATATATTTTAAATAAAATGTTGGAGCCATTTTTGAGAAAGTTAAAATTTTCGAAAAATTTTCCCAGTAAAGAGTAGTTGTGGTTGGGGGGATTTTCCCAAAAATTTTCGGCTCGAATCCCTGGCAGATACTGAAGGTATACCAAGTTAGGTATTTAACTGCCTTTTCGTTTTTAAGTTATGCCCTCCACAGAATGACATATAGGGATGTTTTTTTTTCCTGAATGGGCTTTCTTTATGGATTCAGAGGATTTTAAAAACCTGTATTTCCGGGTAAATCTCCGTATTGAATTTTTGATTGGAATACAATACCTTCTCTATCCACTGTGCAAATTGTACATACATGCTAGAGAAAGGACAAATCTGATTTTTTTGTCCATTATGCAAATGAAGAATCCCTATCTGAGGATAATTACAATTAATAGACTGCCTATTTTCAGGAATTGAAAAGGATATTAAGAAATATCTTAGATATGATTAACTTCACAGAAGACATAAACTGTGTGTTTTAATGTCATATATACTTTTTGAGCAGTACATTTTGGTCTATATCTGGCTGTACCAGTTATTTCCAGGAAATTAAAGATATACATTTCATTTGTCATGATAATTCTAAACATATATGTCTTAAGAGGCAAGTTTAATATCAAATTTTGAGAATCAAAGAAAAATGTGCTATGAAAAGAGTAGTCGGAGTTGGAGGGATTTACTTGAAAGTCTTCGTGTCGCATATTTGGAAAGTACTGAGTTAAAATGCCAAATTTCCTATTAAAATACTCCCCTCCCACACACACAAGAGCGAGGTGGTCATACCCACGGACATTTTTCTATTTTCTTTTATTCGGGTATCAGGTGCTTTTATCTACGTCATACTAATCAAGATAAATGCTATCAAAATATTTTATTTCTTAGTTTCGTGTAGGTAGAAAGGAAATTGCGAAGTACAGGTGGCTAAAGCGAAAGTCTTAATCCTTTAAAAGCTGTCGCTATGCCACTGATATTCGGTTCTCTATTCATGGCCAGGAGTAAAATAAAAGAGAGAAAACAGGGACGAGGACTTCCATTTGAGAAAAGTTTAAGATTTTAAAATTAAACCAATAACGGTTTAACGGTTTCAATTAAGAATTTTTTGTAACACATTTTTTCTATTTCATACGGTTTATTATTCATGCAAAGTCACTCAGAATGAAGTTTTTCAGGAACTACTCCCAAGAATTTTTAAGATATACGTTAATTGGCCACGTAAATATGATTCATATAAGACATTTTAATCAAAATCATTAGCAATTTTAGATTAAGACGAACATTTCTAAAAATGTTTCATGTAAGTGCAGTCTGAGGAGGGGGATATTCCTGAAAATCTACTCATGGCACCCTTGAAAGACACTAAATAAATTGCAAGTTTGGTTATGCTGTTCACACGCACGTACTCGGAGATGGAACCTTTTTATTTCCTCTAAATGCCCTATGTACATAGCGTATAGAGATGGTGTTGTATTGCACGCAAAAATTTGATACCTAGATTTCAGGGAAATACGTTGTTTTAGATTCCCCTGCATCAAAAAAGAAATAGTAAAAGGTTCATGTGTATGTGTGTGTATGAATATGATAAATCAAAAACGCAAAGTCTGTAAAATACCATACTCTGAATATAACTCGTCCAAGCATGCGACACAAAGATGTTGAAGAAAACCCCTCCACCCCAAAATACCCTTCACAAGGAAAAATTTTAAAAAATTTTGACGATTTTGATTAAAATACCATCTCTAAAAGATATTTAAACGACAAATAATATGTATATTCTGAATTTCCTGGGAATAGCCTCTGAATAACTCTTTATTTTTGATGAATTTTGCATTAACTAGTAAATAATAAGAGATAGACAAAAACTTATCAGAACAAAAACGTATACCTCGTTGAAAGACGTAATTTATAACATGTACATTTTTTCACAGGAGTTGAACATTTTTTAGATATTCCCTATTATTGGTTTCAGTTTTAAAATACTTTAAATTTTCAAATACGGGAAATGATCACTCTTGGCAAGGCAAGGAAACGGATTTCATCTATAAGACAACCAACTTTTAAAATGGTTGACTATCGTTTTAGCTTAGAGCATTATTTTTTTAATTGTTTCATTTGTATGGCCCCCTTTAACTTCAATGGTCATATCGGGGGCTTTGACTTGTGGAACATCTCATATTACTGTAGGTTTAGAACATTAGGCTAATCATTTTATTTCAGTAAACACACACATTCACTCTCGCATTCATACTTACAGCATCTTTGGGAGATGAGGAATAATGGTGGTTCAAGACAAATTCCCCGCCCCAGCCGGGAATCGATATCGAGACCTTAGAGTGAGAAGTCGGCTCGCTGACCGCTGTATTCCCTTATTTCCCTCCTACTTATTTCTGCTAAAGTTTATCTCGTTTGGCACGAAGCAGACACAAGAAAAAGTTTTTTTAACAATGTTAAATTTTTTTCTTCTTGTTTTTAGTTTAACGTACTTAAACCTATATGGTCATATCGGACGATGAAATGCTGAATTAAAGTAGTGAAATGCTGATCAAATGATATCGGGATCCATGGATCTTACTGTAACTGTAACTCCGTCTTCAGGATAAGGGTAAACCACGAAAAAAACCTTATCTGGGTAACTCACTCTAAGCGAGATTCGAACTCACGACCTGTTGAACATGAGGCAGACACGCTACCACCACACTACCCAGGTGGATTGTTATAGAGTTGATAAACTCATGCGAAGTCAATGGAGCACATCAGATGTTTCTAAAAGTACTCATTTTGGTTTCATTATCAGTCAAATCGTGTATTTCTGCTGAAATCTCGGTAAAGACTTGGATGGAGTACAATACTTTCTCTATATACTATGAATATTGAGCATATGTGCTAGGGAAAGTAAAATCTATGCCAGTTTATGAAACAGGTCGTATTTACATCTGTTAAGGGCCCACAGTAGTGGACAGCAACCGCGCTCCTGAGGGTGTGGTCTCTAACAAGTGTGTTCCCACTAGCAACCCTCATCAGCTAAATTGGGCTACAATATCATTAGGGTTCCTAAACGGGATGGGTGACGCGGATCGTGACTCTGAGCACTCAACCTTGGCCTCCAGGTTCCTGCCATGAGAACGTTTATCATTGTGATGGGCCACGACAAATTACTCCGTTCCATAACTCAGAATGAACCAAGACAAGGTTTTAAGAGTATTGGGCCGCTAACGAAATTAACGATAATGGAGGCCATTGTCACATTGATGCTACACATACAACTGGGGTTACTTTTACTTTCTCTGTATGCACTATATACATAGTGTATAGGGAAGGTATTGCACTGCACCGAGATTTCACCGGAAATATATGTTTTAGGGTCCACAATATCCAAAAAAAGCATTTTCACAAGAAGTCCGTGTGTGTGTGTGTGTGTGTGTGTGTGTGTGTGTCCGTATGTTAGTATGTCCGTGTGTCTGTGAGCACCATAACTCAAAAACGAAAAGTCGCTAAAATACCAAATTTGGTATTTAAGTTTAGTATATTCCATAAATGTGACACGAAGATTTTGAGAAAAATCCCCCCACACGCAACTACCCTTTACATGGAACTTTTTTCCGAAAATTTTGATTTTCTCAAAAATGGCTCTAACGATTTTGAATAAAATTTGGTATATAAAAGATATTTACCTGGCAAATAAAATGTATATCTTGAATGTTCTGGAATAGCATTTGAAGAGTAGTTTATTCTGGATGAATTTTACTGAATTTTGAATAACAGCTAAACCGTAAGAGATGGACAAAAACTTACTACACAAAAAATGCAGAACACATTAAAACACACAATTTATGTTATATACTTTTTTCGTGGAGTTCGTCGTTTTTGAGACATTCCTTATTTTTGGTTTCTGCTATGAAAAACTTATACTTTTCTCATACAGGTACTTGTCAACTCCCATCCATATAAACAAAGGAACTTCATTGACATAGCTACCAGCTTTTAACTATCACTTTAATCTATAGTAGTCCCTTATTTCGCTTCTACTTACAAGGAAGCAAATAATAAGGCTATTTCTGCTAATTTTTTCTGATTAGCATGAAGTAAATAGAAGTATAAGCTTTTTAAGAATAATTTTTGCAGAGATGTAGAGAAAGTCATGTGAATGGTACACATCAGAGTTTTATTAAATGTAGCTCGAAAATCATACCTGTGGGTCAGCTTTCTATTCTAAAGGCCTAAGTTCGACAAGAAAAAAATCTGACATGTTCCATTGACATAACTTTTTCTACATAACTGTGACAAATTTACGCTAAAAATCTTATTCTTCTATCTATTTCATGCTAATCCAGATAAGCATTAGCACAAATGGGGAATATACTAGGCTATAGCGATACTTCATATTTTTAAAAGCTGGTTGCAATGAGGTTCGATTCTATACATTACCAGGTGTTGCCAAATTTCCATTTGAAAAAAAGTACGAAAAGTATTTTAAAACTGAAAATAATAACGAGGAATATCTCAAAAACGGCCAGTCCAGGAATAAAAACTTGATGTGTTTCATTCACATGACTTTCTCTACATCTATGTAACAAATTATTGTTAAAAAGCTTATGCGTCTATTTACTTCATGCTAATCGAGAAAAAAATTAGCAGAAATAGTCCTATTACTTGCTTCCTTGTAAGTAGAAGCGAAATAAGGGCCTATCCTAGGTTAAAGTGACAATCAAAAGCTGGTTACTATGTGACTGGAGATAATTTGTTTGTATGGACAGGAGTTGACAAATTCCTGTATGAGAAATTATAAGTTTTTTAAAGCTGAAACCAATAACAAAGAATATTTCAGAAACGATCAACTCCACGTAAAAAATGTATATGATACTAATTGTAAGTTTTATCGTGATCTACATTTTTTGAGTAGTAAGTTTTTGTCTATCTCTTACGGTTTACCAGTTATGCAAAAGGCAAAACATACATCCAGAATAAAGAGGTCTTTAGAGGATAATCCCAGAAAGTTCAAGATATCCATTTTTATTTGGCATGGAAATATGTTAAATATAAGAGATTTAAATCAAAATCGATAGAGCTATTTTCAAAAAATTTTCCATGCAAACGGTCGTTTGGGGTGGAGAATTTTCTTGAAAATATTTCTTTCGCATCCTTGGAAGATTCCAAACTTAAATATCAAGTTTGATAATAACGGGTTTTTGTTTCTGAGCTATGCTTTCAAAGACACACACAGAGACATACACACACGGACATTTTTCCAAAAATTGATTTTTTTT
Source organism: Hymenopus coronatus (assembly GCA_030762935.1). Lineage (NCBI taxonomy): Eukaryota > Metazoa > Arthropoda > Insecta > Mantodea > Hymenopodidae > Hymenopus > Hymenopus coronatus. Next base: position 64,501,790 of record CM060884.1, read on the forward strand.
AATTCAGGGGGACCCAAAACATTTGTTTCCGGCGAAATCTCGATATCGTTTTTTGGGGGTAGAATGCTATACCTTCTGTGTGTACTATATATATATATATATATATATATATATAGTACGTGTACACATAGTAAAAGTATATATGACATAAATTGTAAGCTTTAAATTTTAGTTTGGCAAGTTTTTATCTGCCTGTTACGGTTTAGTAGTTACGCAAAATTCAAAAAGCAGTCATCCAATATAAAGAGAGCTTCAGGGGCTATTTCTAGAAAATTTATTCATTTTATTTGTGATGTGAATATCTTTAATTTAGGGTATTTTAATCAAAATCGTTAGGTATTTTTTAAGAAAAAAATCGAAAACTGTAGTTTGGTTGGGGTGGGGAATTTTCTTGAAACGTTTGGTCGCATCCTTGAAATATACTGAACTTAAATACCCGGCCTTTCGTTTTTTCGTTGACATATACATGTGAGACATTGTTGAATATCGGATAAGTGGGGTTGGTGAAATGAGTGTTAGAAAATGAAGAAATACTAAAGGACTCACTGACAGTGAAATGCGATAAAGTTTATGGTCGGAGGAATATAAACGGTGATCTGGTGGATGTAGTGTGTGTTCTTAGAGAAAGCCAGTGCTGATAAATGTCACCTCGTTGAGATACTAGAGCTGGAAGAAAAGAAAAACAGTGTACAAGATTTTCCACTTCACTAAATATCTTACGATTCTGTCTCTATCCAATCTAGAATTTTCAACAACGCGAGGATGTGCTACTGCTCATGTATGCTATAATCAGCTTTTTGGATCAAGCTTCTAGTGTTTTAGTCCTGTCTAGCGAAACTTGATTAGCAATAGTGGTAAGCAATTACATCTTAGACTGCCTCTAAGCTGACTTCTCATCCTGAGGTCCCGGGTTCGATTCCCAGCTGGGGCGGGAATTTTTGTTTAACCAAAATTATAATCTATCCCCCACAGAACCTAGAAGTATGTATATGAGAGTAAATGTAAACGATTTAGAACCCAACGTAAAGAACCTACAGACAACGAGTTGTTTCTAATGCAAAGCACCGACATGCCCTTAAATGTTAACGGGGGCTATATAAGTGAAAAAAAAAATATTCTATTTGTATACTACTAGTGAGGTCGTTGTGTAGAAGTTCCTCCGTTTTAACATTTAAAAATTTGAAGTGTACCACTGACATGACTTTCTCTATATCTCTGCCACAAATTATACTTAAAAAGCTTATACTTCTATTTACTTCATGCTAATCAGAAAAAATGAGCAGAAATAGTCATATTACTTGCTTCCTTGTAAGTAGTAGCGAAATAAGGGACTAACATAGGTTAAAATGATAGTCAAAAACTGGTTGGATAGTAGTTGACAAGTTCCTGTATGAGAAACATAGCAGAAACAAAAATAAGGTGTCATAAAGAACGACGAACTTACGAAAGAAATGTATATACATAAATTGTGTGTTTCAACGTACTCTACATTTTTTGTGTAGTAAGTTTTGGTCCATCTCTTACGGTTTAGCAGTTATTCAAATTGAGTAAAATTCATCCAGAATAAACCACTCTTCAGAGGTTATTCTCAGAAAATTCAAGATATACATTTTATTTGCCAGGTAAATATCTGTAATATACGAAATTTTAATCAAAATCGTTAGCCATTTTTGAGAAAATCAAAATTTTCGAAAAAAGTTCCATGTAAAGGGTAGTTGGGGGTGGGGGGATTTTTCTCAAATTCTTCGTGTCGCATCCCTGGAAGATACTAAGCCTAAATACCAAGTTTGGTATTTTACCGACTTTTCGTTTTTGAGTTATCGTGTTCACAGATACACTGACACACGCGCGGACCTTTTTGTGAAAATGCCTTTTTTGGATATTGGGGATCCTAATACATATATTTCCGGTGAAATCTTGGTGTCGAATTTTTTGGTGGAGTGCAATACCTTCTCTATACACTATGTACATAGTACGTAAAGAGAAAGTAAAAATCTGATGTGCTGCTCTCACATTACTTTCTGTAGCTGCCCTACAAACTACTTACAAAAAAATATTTCTTTCTACACCATGCTAATCGAGATAAACATTAGCAGAATTTTCCTTATATTTAGTTCCCTATAAGTAGAAGGGAACTAAGGGAATGCGATATGCTAAAGTGATAGCCAAATGTTTAAAAGCAATCGTTATGCGATTGGTATTGCAAATCGCGTCTTTGCTACGCGGACACTTCCTGTCTGAGAAAAGTATTTTATAATTGAAAGCAATTTCTCGAAAACGCTTACGTCCACAAAAAAAAAAAAAAAAAAAAAAAAACTTAGACGTAAATTGTGTGTTTTGACGAGATCTGTATTTCTGTGTAGCAAGTTTTTGTGTATCTGTTACGGTTTAGCAGTTAAGAAAAATACGTGCGGAATAAAGGGGTCTTTATTCCCAGAAAATTCAAGATATATATTTTATTTGGAATGTAAATAGTTTTAATATACAGAATTTTAATCAAAAGTATTACTGCCATTTTTAAGAAAATAAACATTTTTGAAAATTTTTCCTTGTAAAGGGTAGTTTGTGGTGGGAAATTTTCTTGAAAATCATCGTATGGCATCGTTTTATGGTTTTAAAGCTAAATACCAAGTTTGGTATTTAATGGTCTTTTCCTTTTTGAGCTATGCTTTCTAAAGACACACACAAAGACTTTTTCTAAAACTTGCTTTTTTCTGTTTCAGGGGAGTGCAAACCATGTATTTCCGGTGATGTCTCGTTATCAAATTTTTGGGTGGAATAAAATACCTTCTCTGTCCACTGTGTACATAGTGCATATGGGCTAGAGAAAGTATGCCATCAAAAATGTGACCGACGATTTGGCACAATTAAAATACAGAAAGCTATCAATACACAACACTTTATTACAGTATCTTACTCCTTTTTTCAACACGATCATAATTGTCACGTGGTACCGGTTTTTCAATGCCTATGATTTACTTTTCTACCGCCAAGAACTTATTCGGTTTTTGTGTGAGTTTTTCTTAATGCACAAAATGTTTCGTCAATCGAATTTTATAGGCAAATAACGCAAGTAAATAGTCATAAAGCGACGGACTAGTCATCAGTGAGAAAATAATGCATAGCTTTCGAGTAATCAAGGATGAACTAGTGTGTACAAAAAAGACCGGAGTGGAAGTTCATCAATCGTTATGGAGGAATTGAAAGCAAATGCTGAAAAAAGAATTAAAAAAAAACCGGGGTTTCACTTTGGACACTTTACATGACTTTTGGGATGGCAAAGATTTCCCAGCCACAGTGACATCTTGGCTCAGATCTTTAGCGGTGAAAAAGTGCAACATCTGCGTTACATAATCGGTACCACGTGACAAAAAAAAAAAAAACCCTTGACAGCAATGGCGATTACGTCGAGAAATAAGAGTAAAATACAGTAACTTTGTAAATAAGGTTTTGTGTTGATAACTTTCGTCATTATTTAGTTATGCCAAATCGTCTGTCACTTTCTTGATGACCCTAGTAGTAAAATAAATTCTGTTGCTATTCTCATTCCATCCTTACAATGTATATAGTGGCTAGAGAAGGTATTGCATTCCAGCCAAAATTCTTAGTCGGGATTTCAGCGGAAATATATGTGCCTGAGTCCGAAAAAAGAATTTTTTGAAAAAGGTCCGGGTGTGTGTGTGTATGAGGAGTATAGCTCAAAAACTAAAAGTCCGTTAAATTCCAAACTTGATATTTAAGCTCAATACCTTCCTAGGATGCGACAGAAAGGTGCTCAGAAAAAAATTCCCACGCTCTCAACTATCTTTTCCATGACAAAACTTTGGAAAATTTTGATTTTCTCATAAATGGCTCTAACAATTTTGATTAAATTGTCAAATGACAAACAAAAAGTATATCTTGAATTTTCCGGTAATATCCTCTGAACACCTCTTTAATCTGGTTGAATTTTGCATACAAATAAACTGTATGAATAGGCAAAACTTGCGTAACAAAAAATGTAGAGCCCGTTAAAACACACAATTTATGTTATAGAACCTTTTCGTGCTGTTGGCCGTTTTTGAGATATTACTTGTTTTTGCTTTCAGTTTTAAAATCCTTTTCTCATACGGGAATTTGTCAACTCCTGACGATGCAATCTAAGGAACTTCAATTACATATTAAGCAGCTTTTAAAATATTTGCCTATGATTCTCCTTTATTTGCCTTCTCCTATAAGGATTAGCATGAAGTTAAAAGAAATATACACTTTTTAAAAATAATTTATTTCAGAGATGTAGAGGAAGTCGTATGAATGGAACATATCAGATTTTCTCTTTCTCTGCTGCCTACCTAAATTGGAGGAAGTATTGAATTCAATCAACAAATTATCTACTTTCACATGAATACTCGTTTTAAGTTTATTTGAATTAAGGCTTCACGAATTTCCCAAGCTGTTTCACAAAAAACTTTGCATACAATATTATTCTTTTATCTACGTCATGCTAATCGAAATAAACAGCATTGGAAATTGTCTTTTTACCTGCTTCCTTGAAAGTAGAATGGAAATAAATGGAATACATTAGGCTCAAGTGATAGTCAAATCTTCTAAATGATATCGCTATGTGAAACAATTAAAATGCGGTTCCGTTTTGTATTCCCTGGCATAAAACAAGAGAGATTAAACGATAATTGACTTCGCACTTCAAAAATTATCTCTCTATTCAGTTTAAACTATCACTTTGATCTCAATCTGCCCCATGACTTTAGTTCATTAGTAAAAAGCAGCTAATGTAAAGTATTTATTTGTTTTGTGTTCAAATATATAAAACAATAGTTTTAGTAAGATAACATATGCTTCCAGAGGTGTTCGAAAATGTTTAATGGGTGTTTTTACTGTATAAGGAGTTCATGTAAACTTGCCTTTGGTACAGGGATTGTTTACGTAACAGGTCACATGATTGACCTTCATCTGCCATTTGCCCTGCCCGACTATAGGCGGCGTGTTCTGAGGCTAGCATTATTGGTCGCGTTCAAACTTCAACCATATGTTTTTACTTGCATAAAACATTATCTGATTAGGATTTACAACATATTCAGAATTTAAGTTGAAAATATTAAACAGATTGATATTACTACGGATTTGCACTTCCGTTTTTACTTTCTTTAGTCCCATATGTACAATGTACATAGGGATAGAGAAGTACTGTATTCCACCCATAAATTCACCGGAAATACATGTTTTACATGTTTAAGACCCCTTCTAATAAAAAATAATTTTTAGAAAAAGGTCCGTGTGCGTGTCCCTGTGCCTGTGAACACGATAACTCAAAAACGAAAATCAGCTAAAATAGCAAACTTGGTATTTAAGTTTAGTATATTCCAGGGATGCGACACGAAGATTTTGAGAAACATCCCCCACCCCAAACCACCCTTTACATGGAACTTTTTTCGAAAATTTTGATTTTCTTAAAAATGACTCTAACGATTTTGATTAAAATATATATTAAAGATATTTACCTAACAAATAAAACGTATATCTTGAATTTTCTGGGAATAGCTGCTGAAGACCTGTTTATTCTGAATGAATTTTGCTTAATTTGGCACAACTAGTAAAGCGTAAGAGATAGACAAAAATTGCTGTACAAAAAATGTAGGTCTTGTTAAAATATACAAGTTATGTCATATATATTTTTCTCGTGGAGCTTACCGTTTTCGAGGTATTCATTGTTATTAGTTTCAGTTGTGAAGTACTTATACTTTTCTCAGACGGAAGTGTCCGTTTTTCTTTTGTTCTACTCCTCGCCAAGAAAAGAAGCGATTTGTGATGACAGTCGCATAAAATTAAAAATTAAACATCGCATTTCAAAATCCCCAATCCGGAAATTAAAAGAGCATGTTTTGCAAATCCTTTGATACAGTGAACGCTCTCTTTTGGGAAGATGATTTACAAATCGCCGATGATAGTCCCTCGCAGCATTGGTATATTCCCCAGTTGTGGCGTAAATTAAATGAGTACCTGCTAATTCAGCTATTGTAAATCCATTCATTGTGTAAAGGAAATTGTGTGATTAAAGCCGTACTTCGTTCCCTCACTGTAAATCATGTAAGTACAAGGTCGGCGGTGTGCAAGCTGTACTAAACAAAGGAACTGGTCGTTGCGTGATGTATAAAATCACAGATTAGCATTAACACAGGACCGTTCAAAATACACTAAACTATTTATTAAATATTTATTAATTTCATTTATGACAATGCTGTTGGTTAATGAACAAATTGATAAACTTGTTTGTTATACTGAATATGAAATTATTTGCACTTGTACACTTCCCAACCAATATTAACTTACACTGCATTGTAGATATTTTGTAGTATTCATATTTTAGCCACAGATCAGCATCAAAACAAAAATCTGATATATTCTATTTGCATGACTTTATCTTTGTAACAAAAATTTAATAAGCTAATTCTTCTACATACTTAATTCTAACCGAGATAAACATAAGCAAAACAGCCGTATTACTTTGTTCTTTCTGAGTAGAAGAGAAATAAGGTAAATCAATAGGATAAACCGACAGTCACATGTTTTAAAATGTGGTTGCTATGGGATTGAAAAGAGCTTCTTTGCGTGGTCGTGGCCAGAAGTTGACAAGTTGCCGCATGAGAAATGCTTAAGTATTTTAAAACTGAAACCGTTAACAAGGAATATCTCGAAAACGCTCAACTCCACGAAAACATGTATAGGACATAAATTGTACGTTTTAAGAAGATGTATAGTTTTTGGGAAGTAAAGTTTTTGTCTATATATTACAGTTTAGCAGTTAAGCATAACTCAGCAAAATTTATCCAGAAAGAACAGGTATTTAGAAGCTATTCTCACAAAAATAACAATACGCATTTTATTGGTGATGGTATTTTAATCAAAATTGTTGGACTTATTTAAGAAAAAAAATGATTTTGAGGTAGGGATTTTCTTAAAACTGTTCTTGTCGTATCTTTGGAAGATACTTGATTTAGATACAAAGTTTGGTATTTAATGGCTCTTTCAGTTTTTAAGTTATGCTGTCCATAGACACACACACGCTCAGACCTTTGTTTAAAAATACTTTTTTTTTCAATTCCAGAGGTCCCGAAACACATATTTCCGGTGAAATCTCGGTGTCGAATTTTTGGGTGCAATACAATACCTGCTTTATACACTATGTATATAGTACGTGTAGAGCAAGTAATATAATTGAGAGGATAGGAAGTCCGGAGTGTCGTGAATTTCACAGCTGCTACGATGTGGTAAGGCAGATACGACCGCCTCTATTTGGGAAAACACACGCGTTCCTCGAGTTATTGGACCCTAAATCATAGTTTAACCAATATGTATGTCAGTTATTTAAATGAATTTATATAAAGATATGGAATTTTAACGTAGCTTTGTTCACATTTGGACACACAAAACGAGTGAGGTGGAAACAAATATTTATTAATATCCTTTGTTTAGGAAAACTGATAGTTTTCATGTATTTCAAAGAATATGAATTCTCATTTGCCTATAAAGGTATACTATATATTTGTTCTCTTAACTAGAGAACACAGTAAGTTTCATTTTGTGCAAGAGTGTCATATTTTTGTTCTGTAGTATCATTGTATATCCCTGTTCATTATTTAGTAAAACCATAGAATATATTAGTGCTACTTGAGTTTGGTTTTGGAAAATATATTTCATTTTCTGGATGTTTTGTTTAGGAACGTATATAAGCTTTTTATAAATATTACTTTCATGCTCCATTCTTTCACTTTAATATAGTTCGATATGATTTAGTTCCTTATATGTTTACTTTCTCTTCACGTACTATAGTGTACAGAGAAGGTCTTAGACAAATCTGATGTGTTGCATTCACCTGCCTTTCTGTACACATCTACAACAAATTATTATTAGTTTATTCTTCTACTTACTTCATGCTAATCCAGAAACAATTAGCACAAATGGTCTTATTAATGCTTCCATATAAGTATAATGGCAACAAGGGAGTACCATAGGCTTAAAGATAGTCAAATCTTTTAAAAGCTGGTTGCTCTGTAATTGAAGTACCTTTGTATTGACAGGGTGAGAAAAGTATACGTTTTTAAAGTTGAAACTAATAACAAGGAATATCACAAAAACGGTCAACTCCACGAAAAAAATACATGTAGCATAAATTGTGTGTTTTAACAACCTCTCTATTTTATGTGTTTTAATTTTTGTCTATTTCTTACGGTTTATCAGTTATGCAAAATTCCGCAAACTTCATCTATTAAACTTGCCTTCAGAGACTATTCGTGAAATTTGAAGATATACATTTTATTTGTCATGATAATATCTTAGATATCAGAGATTATAATCATAATCGTTAAAGTACATAGTGTAAAAAAAAAGGTATTGCACTCCACCCAAAAATTCGATACCGAGATTTCACCGGAAATATATGTATTAGGGTCCCCAATATCCAAAAAAAGCATTTTCACAAAAAGGTCCGTGTGTGTGTGTCCGTGTGTCTGTGAACACGATAACTCAAAAACGAATAATAACTAAAATACCAAACTCGGTATTTAAGTTTAGTGTCTTCCAGGGATGCGACACGAAGATTTTGAGAAAAATCCAGCCACCCCCAACTACCCTTTACATGGAACTTTTTCGAAAATTTTGATTTTCTCAAAAATAGCTCTAACGATTTTGATTAAAATTTCGTATATTAAAGATATTTACCTGACAAATAAAATGGATATCTTGGATTTTCTGGGAATAGCCTCTGAGGAGTAGTTTATTCTGGATGAATTTTACTGAATTTTGAATAACTGCTAAAGCGTAAGAGATGGACAAAAGCTTACTGCACAAAAAATGTAGAGCACGTTAAAACACACAATTTATGTTATATACATTTTTTCGTGAAATTGTCGTTTTTGAGACATTTCTAATTTTTGGTTTCTGCTATGAAAAACTTACACTTTTCTCATGCAGGAACTTGTCAACTCCTATCCATATAAACAAAGGAACTTCATTGACATAGCAACCAGCTTTTGACTATCATTTTAACCTATGGTAGTCCCTTATTTCGCTTCTACTTTCAAGGTAGCAAGTAATAAGACTATTTCTGCTAATTTTTTCTGATTAGCATAAAGTAAATAGAAGTATAAGCTTTTTAAGAATAATTTGTTGCAGGGATATAGAGAATGTCATGTGATTGGCACACATCAGATTTTTTACAATTGGATAACAGGATAACAAGTATGAGATACTTAGTATGAAATCCTTATTGCATGATTAAATGTTAGCAAACCACTTAATTTTATTTTTTCATTTCGTGCTTACTTTTCATTTTAATACACGGCTCTTCAAAACTAAAAACTGATGTGTTACATTCACATGACTTTCTCTACATCTCTGCAGCAAATTATTGTTAAGCTTGTGTTTTTGTTTACTTCTTGCTAGTTGAGTAAAAATTAACAAATAATCTTATTACTTGCTTCCTTGTAAGTAAAAGAAATAAGGGAATACCATAGGTTAAAGTGATAGTCAAAAGCAGGTTGCCATGTGACAGGAGTTGACAAATTCTTGTATGAGAAAAGAATAAGTTTTTTAAAGGTGAAACCAAAATCAAGAATAACTCAAAAACCATCAGCTCCACGTAAAAAATGTATGTAACATAAATTGTGTGCTTTAACGTGCTCTACATTTTTTGTGTGGCAAGCTTTTCTCCATATCTTATGGTTTAGTAGTTATGCAAAATCCCATAACATTTATTTAGAATAAAATAGTCTTCAGAGGCTATTCCCAAGATATACATTTTATTTTTCAGGTAAATATCTTTAATAAAAATATTTCAAACAAAATCGTGTCGCAGCCCTGGGCGTTACTAAACTTAAATACCAAATTTGGTATTTTACCAACTTTTGTTTCCAGGTTATCGTGTTCACAGACACACACACACACACACACACACACACACACACACACACACACATACACACACACGACCTTTTCTGAAAATATTTTTTTTGGATATAGAGGACCCTAAAACATATATTTCCGGTGAAATCTCAGTATCCAAGTTTTGGTGGAGTGTAATACTTTCTCTATACACTATGTACGTAGTACGTGCAGAGAAAGTGAAAATGGCATTAAGAGATGCAACAGTAGAAGGGTAGCTATGTGACGTCACTGTATTTCCGCTGTTCTCAATGGATTCGGCTTCGCCCATACTTGTCCTCAATTATTACTAGGTTTCGGATAAGACTTAAGGTTAAGTTAATTTCTAATACACTGATGCGTTATTTAAAGCGAGCGGAGAGGAGGGAGGCAGTACTCCGTGCACTACTGACTTTGAGTTGTACTGAGTACTGTGTGAGGGCTATTATATAGGTGGGCACAGTAATAAGCATAACTTCTCTAGTAAACGTAAGTAAAGTTAATATAAATAACACAAAAATAAGTACTAAATATGTAATGTGGTTAGTGAAGTAATTGGTTCCATCTATTAAAATGGATTACAATTAACTTCTGAATATAACAAGAGCATAACGGCATTATTGGAATTCATACCTTCAGCACGGGCGTACATATTTTTCGCGTGTGTTCGGAAAATTATTAATTATATAAAACGCTGAATGATATCACTTACTAACTAAACTAGGCTTGACATATCGAACAAGTAAACTTTTTCTTATACCATCATGTTTTGAAAAAAAAAAAAAAAAATTCAGTTTGGTTTGTAATATACCTCTGTCATTAGGAATTAGGATCTATAGAATGTAATACCTTACCTTCTATCCTGTATTTTATACTTGTTTTTTGTAGTATTTAACGCCCGCTTTAACTACTTATGGCACCGCAGGCGGTGACACTGATGATACATGAATGATGGAGCACCGGTGGAATGCGATGGCAGGGAAAACCGGAGAAAATCCGCCCCAGCGCAGCTTTGTCCACCAGAAATCTCACATACGGTCTAGGTGATTTTACTTGTTGCAATGTCGCTTTTCTCATACCCAAAGTTTCGCGTTTACCTAAAAAAAATTTGCATATCAAGTATGGGTTACACCTTATTTAAAATATGTAAAACCTGTTACTTCTTTAACATGTTACAAATAAAGAGAAGATTATTATTATTATTATTATTTTCTAAAGTACCCTATGTTATTGACCTAATCGTTTCCAAACCATAGTGTTTTATTTAAAGAATGGTTCAATGCCTGATTAACTGTCTTTTTGTTACATCAACAATGTATAATTCAGTTTTGTTATAATCCACGTCAGTAAATAGCTTGCATTGAAACGGAGCTTTCCAATATTGTGTTGGACGAACCCTAATTGACAGAACAAAAATATTTGATCGGTAGCGAACATGCGGGGCACTGAATATGATTGGATATTTTATAAACATCAGCGGAACTGCAAAAGGCTTTGTTTACCCGTCGGAAATTTCCCGAAGCTACTTTCTTTTGTTATTTCCCTACAACGCATGTTCAATGTTACATGGGTTAGGGTAATTAATTATTTCTCTCGTGTAGTTGTTTGCTGATGATTAATTCGCCGTTCTTTGATTTCTTTTGGTGTCAGAAACGGGTTTCTTTAGTTGATTGGGTGCTTATCAAAATGGATTAATTAGAACTGACAACAATTACAGGAAAATATATCTCGTAACCATAAAGGAATTAATTGATACGAAGGTAACTTTAATTAAGTAAAGGACAGAATCGTGTCTTTTAACTAAGCAGTACCTAGGTTGTCACTGTGTTATCACCATTTCCCGCAAATCTAAACAATTCTAATGCATTACCTGTCAAGGGTTCTGAATGTCGTAATGCTTTTGCTTTATCTAGGCAGGTAGAATACAATCCTTGTGCAACAAATTTTGTGTGTTCTATTCACATGGCTTTTTTTAGCTGTTCCATAAACAAATACTCCTTAAAGACTTTTGTCATACTAATCAAAATAAATGTTACCAGAATTGATCTTATAACTTGCTCCTTTGTAAGCAGAACGGGAATTATGAAATACCCAAGGCTAAAGCTACAGTTAAAAACTTTTAAGAGCTGGTCGCTAAGTAAAACAACTGAAACTCGGTTATCTTTGCTTGCTAGGAGTCAAAAAAGAAGACAGGAACGATGTATTCCATTTAGATTAAAATGGAAAACAATACTATGAAAAAGTCTGTCTGGGTATTGTGGTGGTAGAGTGTCTGCCTTCAACAGGTCACGAATTCGAATCTTGCTTAGGGAGAGTTACCCGGATAAGGTTTTTTCCGGGATTTTCTCTTATCCTGAGGCGAATGTCGGGTCTCATGGACCCCAAGAACATTTGAGAATCATTTCACCAATTTCATTCATCGTCGGCTATGGCAACCAGGTTAAAGGACGTTAAGCTACAAAACATAAAACTAGTAAATAAATGTTTACTAGAAATGCAACCGAATTCTACCTTTTCATCTCCGTAAATAAAAAGTTATTTTGCAAAGTAATAAAATATCCGAAACACACATTGTTTGATATGAAGGCCTGCAACATCCCTGCAGAGATTGTGCTATGAATCACAATGCCACAGAACCACAATAGCTGAAGTGGTTAGAACGACGTAATACCTACATTGACAAAACCAAATTATCGCTGTTCAAATCCCAGCAAGAGTAGAGATAGCTTTCTTTATCCCACTGCTAAAATCACAGTTTAGATCCTACCTTACATATATGCTTTCAAAAAACTTCACATGACTTTCTCTACATCTGTGCAACATATTATTGTTAAAAAGCTTATGCTTCTATTTACTTCATGCCAATCGAGAAAAAATTAGTAGAAATAATCATATCACTTGCTTCCTTGCAAGTAGAAGCGAAATAAGGGAGTACCATAGGTTAAAGTGATAGTCAAAAGCACGTTGTGACGGAAGTTCCTTTGTTTGTATGGACAGGAGTTGACAAATTCCTGTACAAGAAAGATATAATTTTTCACAGCTGAAACCAAACAAATCTGATGTGTTCCATTCACATGACTCTCTACATCTCTGCTACGAATTATTCTATTTACTTCATCTAATCGAGAAAAAAATTAGCAGAAATGGTCTTATTACTTGCTGCTTCCTTGTTAGTAAAAGCGAAATAAGGGGCTACCATAGGTTAAAGTGATAGTCAAAAGCTGGTTGCTATGTAACTGAACCTTCTTTGTTTGTATGCACACGATTTTACAAAGTCATGTATGAGAAAGTTATAAGTTTTTTATAGCTGAAACCAAAAACAAGAAATATCTAAAAAATAATCAACTCATCGAAAAAAATGTATATAACATATATTGTGTGTTTTAAGGTGCTCTACAGTTGTTGTCTGGCAAGTTTTTGTCCATCTCTTATCGTTTAGCAGTTATTGAACATTCCGTAAAATTGACCCAGAATAAAGTAGTCTTCAAAGGCTATTCCCAGAAAATTCAAAATATACATTTTATTTTTCAGGTAAATATCTTAAATATATGATATTTTAATCAAATTCATAGAGCTATTATTTAGAAAAATAAAATTTTCGAAAAAAGTTCCATGTGAAGAGTAGTTCGGGGTGCGGGGTCCATTCTCAAAATCTTCGTGTCGCATTCCTGGAAGATAATATACTTAAATACCAAGTTTCATATTTTACCGATTTTTCCTTTTTGAGTTATCGTGTTCACACACACACACACGGACCTTTTTCTGAAAATACTTTTTTTGTATACAGGGGACCCTAAAACATATATTTCTGGTGAAATTTCGGTATCGAATTTTTTGGTAGAGTGCAATACCTTATCTATACACTATGTACATAGTACGTATAGAGAAAGCAAAAAAGAAATATATAAAAAAACAATTAACCCCACGAATAAAATGTATACAATATAAATTGTGTGCTTTAACGTGCTCTACATTTTTAGTGTTGTAAGTTTTTGTCCATCTCTTATAGTTTACCAGTTATGAATAATCAAGCAAAATTCATCCAGAATAAGGTCTTTAGAAGCTAATCCCTGAAAATTCAAGATATAAATTTTATTTGTGCTAGAAATAATTACTACGTAGATTACAATCAGTCTTTTTAAAGTAGTTTGTCCTTGAGGGTTTACTGTCTTGACTTCAAACATGTAAACTAAGCAAAATTAGTACTTCACAAAAAGAACAAAATTAAAAAATGCGATGTATTCCATTCACATGACCTTCTCTGCATCTCTGTAATAAATTATTGTTAAATAGTTTATGCTTCTATTTACCTCATGCTAATTTAGAAAAAAATAGCAGAAATAGTCTTATCTGCTTCCTTGAAAGTAGAATGGAAATAAGGGAGCACCATAGGTTAAAGTGATTGTTAAAAGCTGGTTGCTATGTGACTGAAGTTCCTTTGTTTGTATGGACAAGAGTTGACCAATTCCTGTATGAGAAAAGTATAAGTTTTTAAAGCTGAAACCAATAACAAGGAATATTTAAAAAATGATCAACTCCACGAAAAAAATGTATATGACTTACATTGTGTGCTTTATTGTGGTATGCGTTTTTTGTGAAGTAAGGTTTTGCCTATCTCTTGCGGTTTACCAGTTATGCAAAATTGAATAAAAATCATCCAGAATAAATAGGTCCTTAGGGCCTATTCCCATAAAATTAAAGATATACATTATATTTGGCATCGAAATATCATATATACAAGAGATTTTTATCAAAATCGTTAGAGCCGTTTTGAGAAAATAAAAATTTTCGAAATTTTTTCAATGTAAAGATAGTTTGGGGTGGGGGGATTTTCTTGAAAATCTTCGTGTCGCATTCTTGGAAGATACTATTTGGTATTTAACGGTCTTTTCGTTTTTGAGTTATGCTGTTCACAGACGCACACTCTCACACGGATTTTTTTCTCTATACACTATGTACTTAGTACATGTAGAGAAAGTAAAAAAATTAAACCATATAAACCCAAGAGAACGGTGCGATTTTACTACCATGGGATTAGATGACCAGCGCTTTACTGATTCCCAACAGCATGTTATATCTGACTGCCCTAGGGTGCTAATGACCTTAGCAGTTGAGCGCCCTTAACCACTATCCATCATCATCATGACTGCTCTAGCTAACTGCATTTTATGCGATATCACAGAACAGTTATCTATGTCGTGCATACCCTAAGAGAAGAGGCAGATTTGCCAAAATTGCATGTCCAATAGTCTTAAATATCGTCTGGATTGTGCATCAGTACTGCATTTAATAAATAAATGAGGCATTCTGATTAAAAAAATTCTAATGTGCTCCATTCACATGACTTTCTCTAAATCTCTGTATCAAATTATTGTGAAAAAGCTTAGGCTTCTGTACACTTCATGCTAATTGAGAAAACATTAGCATAAATAGTCTTATTACTTGCTTCCTTGTAAATAGAAGCGAAATAAGGGACTACCATAGGTTAAAGTGGTAGTCAAAAGCTGGTCGCTATATGACTGAAGTTCCTTTTTTGTATGGACAGGAGTTGACAATTTCCTGTATGAGAAAATTATAAGTTTTCAAAGCTGAAATTAAAAAAGTAATATCTTAAAAACGATTAACTCCACGAAAAAAATGTATATAACATAAATTGTGTGTTTTAATGTGCTCTACATTTTTGTATGGTAATTTTTTGTCCGTCTCTTACGGTTTAACAGTTATGCAAAAATCCATAAAATTCATCCAGAATAAAGTAGTATTCAGAGACTATTCCCAGAAAATCAAAGAGATATATTTTATTTGTCAGGCAAATATCTTACATGAACGAGATTTTGATTAAAATCTTTAGAGCCATTTTTAAGAACATAAACATTTTCGAAATTTTTTCCATGTAAAGGGTAGGTTGGGGTGGAGGGATTTTCTTGAGTCTTCGTGTTGCATTCTTGGAAGATATCAAACTTAAATACCAAGTTTGGTTTTTAAAGTTCTTTTCATCTTTGAGCTATGCTGCACACACACTCACACACACACACACACACACATGGACATTTTTCTAAAAATGCTTTTTTTGTATTCATGGGTTCTGAAAACGTATACTTCCTGTGAAATCTCGGTATCGAAGTTTGGGGTGCAATACAATACCTTCGCTATACACTATATAGCATGTATAGAGAAAGTAATAGGATACATACATACATGTTATTTTGAATTACCGTGGCTGATGTGCGATCCAGAAAACATGTCATAGCTGTGGCATTTATCAAAAGGGACAATAGCTTCTGCTTCTGACAGAGCTTATATATGAATTCTTCACAATCTCCCAATATGTGTGGTTGAAATATAGGACACCCTATATAGTTTTGCCTTCTCTACACGTATTGAATGAATGAATAAGTGTATTTATTAATATAGCAATATCATACATAGAATTTCAACAGTCGCACGGGTCCACGGACCGTACGTGCTTTTGTAATACACATTACAAGCAATATTAAAACAACAACCACAACAAAGAATTAAAAGAGTAAACACGAAAATAAAAAGACAAAGGAAATACACAGTCAAAAGCAATATTAAACAACAATAAAAATTAAGAGTGAATCCGAAAATAAAGATACAAAGATATTCAAATATATCAATTTAAATTTACAGCACAGAGTACACCTTCATAAATGCATCCTCTTATAATAGATAATTACACTTAAAAGACATATATACACATAATATATACAACCCTAGCACAACAGTGACCTAATTATGATATAATATACATGTATGTCTCTAGTGTATAGGGAAGGTATTGTATTACACCCAAAAATTCGTTACCGAGATTTCAACGCAAATATATATTTTGGAGTTGCCCGAGTCCGAAAAAAGCATTTGTAGAAAAATGTGTGTGTGTGTGTGTGTGTGTGTGTGGCTAGCATAGCTCAAAAACAAAAAGACCGTCAAATTCCAAGCTTAGTATTTTTATTCGCTATCTTCCAAGGATGCGGCACGAAGATTTTCATGAAAATTCCTCCACCCCAACTACCTTTTACATGGAAAAAAAGTTAGAAAGTTTCGGTTTTTTACAAAGTGGCAAACGATTTTTATTAAAATCTCCTATGTTTAAAATATTTAAATGACAAATAAAGTGTATATCTTCAATTTTCTGCTAATAATCTCTGAAGACATGTTTATTCTGGAAAAATGTTGCACAAGTGCTACACCGTAAGAGATTTGCAAAAACTTGCATAACATAAATATAGATCTCGTTAAAACACACAATTTATGGTATATATATTTTTCGTAGAGTTAACCGTTTTGTATATATTCCTTATTACTTTTAGCTGTAAAATACTTTTTCTCATACGGGAATTTAACTCCTTTCCATACAAATAAAGGCACTGCAATCACTTAGCAACCACATTTTAAAATATTTGACTATCGATTTAGCTTATGGTAGTCTTTTATTTTCCTCTCTACTTACAAGGAAGCAAGTAATAAGACCCATTGCTGCTATTTTTTTTCTTCGGCTAGCATTAAGTTAATAGAAGAATATGATTTTTAACACTAATTTGTTGATGTGGAGAAAATCATGAGAATGGAACACATCAGATTTTTCTAATGAAATATTTTAAGTTATTTAGTATATAGGTCCGTATCTTTACGACCTCGGCGGGTTTATAAGTCCTACATAGATAGGTTAAAAATGAACTATCATTGTTTTCTTTACGTTTTTGTGTACAAAATAATTACTGCAATTAATAAAATGGCACACGTTTAGAAAATAACATTACGATGAATAGAAATCCAACATTACTGTACTTCTAACAGCAATTCTTGTAGCTACTGTGAAACACTTTGCATGGCATGCAACAACGGAAGTGGATACATTCCATAGGAATGCCCCAGTGTGCTTCAAATATTGGAAATTCTTTCACACAAGCACCGAGAGGATATGAAGTATAGAGAAAATATTCGAAGCAAGAACACAAAAGAAACTCTGCAATCGAACCACCGCTCATCAGCTTCTGCTGAAGCTCTGAGCTTACGTGTTCTCATGGGACATGACCCTACTTCACATGTTTCTACATTTCCGAAGGTCGCACACATCTCGAATGTTCCTATATTATTTATTAATTAACATACTCACTATAATAAACAAGAACGACTCTCAGATCTTGCGTTGGTTATTGCTTGCCTACTAGGGTCGGCTGATAAGTCCCGGGCCTCTCAATG
Source organism: Hymenopus coronatus (assembly GCA_030762935.1). NCBI lineage: Eukaryota > Metazoa > Arthropoda > Insecta > Mantodea > Hymenopodidae > Hymenopus > Hymenopus coronatus. The sequence continues at coordinate 64,519,931 of CM060884.1, forward strand.
AAAACAGCATTTAAATTTGTTTTGCTTTATTTCTCAACATAATCTCCAGAAATGCTAATACATTTGTCATATCGGCGTTCTAATTTAATTAAACCATCTCTGTGGTGCGATTTATCAAGGTCCTCAAAATAGCTGTTTACCGCGTGAATGACCTCCTCGTTGCTGTGAAATCTTCATCCTCCAAAAATATATGAGGTTATGGAACAGGTGGTAGTTACTGGGTGTTAGGCCTGGCGAATAAGGTGGGTGTTCAAGCAATTCCAACTTTAATTCGCACATTTTTCCCATTGCAATGACTGAACGATGGGCCGAAGCATTGTCGTGGTGAAACTAAGATTTTTTGCCAAATGAGGACTTTTTCTATTCACCTCATCACTCAAACGTTGCAGTAAGCTTGCGTAGTAGTCACCAGTGATACTTTTATCCTTTCCCAAGTAATCAATTGAAATATTCCTTGTGCACACTCGCCATAACGTTCTTAGCTGACAAAATTGACTCATCCTTTTTAGAGCAGGTTCACCTGGCGCAATCCACTGTTTTGACTGTGATTTACTTTCTGGAGTGTTGTGATGTATCCAAGTTTCATTAATGGTAATAAGCCGTCTCAAAAATTCACGGGAATTTTACGGCAGAGCTCTTTCCAACCTTTAATCTGATATCCACAAAGCGGCACTCATCTTGCACAGACCTTGTGAGAGCCCAAAACATCAGTTGAAATATTACCTGCACGTTCCTCTGATATGTTTATAGCCTCTGCTATGTCGAACAGATTTTATCTGCGGTCTTCCAGTAATAAACGATGATTTTTTTCAATGACCTTTGGAGTTGTCACTTCTACAGGGCGTCCAGAGCTCGTACGTCCTATTTTAAATTATGCAACCCTCATTTTAATCTTTGAATATGAAGGGACAGAGTCTTTCAATGTACTGTCCATTTCCTCCTTGATTTCTTTAGGCGTTAAGTCTTTCAAATGGAAGTATTTAATCCCTGTTCGTTTTTCCAAATCCTCCACTTTCGTGACAGCTTTATAGCTGTTTTATTTAAAATGCTGTAATTGGAAAACTGAACATGCTATTGACCTGTAACTATGGATACAAGCTAGTCCAGAGTTAAACTATATAATGCTACCGTCTAACTGTTAATATCTGTTTGAAGCCCGGGACTTTTCAGCCTACCTAACTATATTCACGTCACAGAGGCACGAGTTCCAAGGTATTAAGCTATGAAAGGAAAATTAAAATATACTTATTTAAGGAAGTTCTTTAATTAGTCTCCTATTCTATACTAGCCGTGAAAACCCGCCTAATTTTGCTCAGAGGCCTCTTTGTCCTACTTGAGGTTCTTCCAACTGTTCCATTTAGTAAACCTGTCTCTCTCAATAATTTTAAAAAGTTTTTCTTGTAGTGTTTAACGTCCACTTTAACTACTTATGGCACCGCAGGCGGTGAAACTGGTGATACATGAATGAAGATGGAGCACCGGTGGAATGTGATGGCGGGGGAAACCAGAGAACCCGGATAAAATCCACCCTAGCGCCGCTTTGTCCACCTCAATGTCACATGCGGTCGCTTGGGATCGAACTCGGGCAATCTAGGTCAGTAAAAAAGGGGTTTTGCTATACTGCAAGATAATAAAAATCTTGTGTTCCATTCACATGACTTTTTCTAAATCTCTGCAACAGGTTATTGCAGAAAAGCTTATGCTTCTATTTACATCATGCTAATCGAGGCAACATTAGCAGAAATAGTCTTTTTACTTGCTTCCTTGTAAATAGGAGCGACATAAGGGGTACCATAGGTTAAAGTGGTAGTCAAAAGCTGGTTGCTATATGACCAAAGGTCCTTTGTTTGTATAAACAAGAGTTGATAAATGCCTGTAAGAGAAAAGTATACGCTTTTTAAAGCTGAATCAAATAACAAGGAATACATCAAACGATTAACTCCACGGTAAAAAATATATAACATAAATTGTATGTTTTTACGTCTACTTTTTTCTGTCCTAAGTTTTTGTTCATCTCTTACGGTTTAGCAATTATGGAAAATTCTGGAAAACTCATTCAGAACACAGTAGTCTTCAGAGGTGATTCCCATAAAATTAAAGATATAAATTTTATTTGTCATGTAAATATCTCTAATAAACGACATTTTAATTAAAATTGTTATAGCTGTTTTTGAGAAAATCAAAATTTTCAAAAAAAGTTCCATGTAAAGGGTAGTTGGGACTGGGAGGATTTTCTTGAAAATCTTCATGTCGCATGATTGGAAGATAGTAAACTTAAATACCAAGTTTGGTATTTAACGGACATTTCGTTTTTGAGCTATGCTGTCCACAGGCACATACACACACACACACATAAAACCTTTTCCTAAAAATGCTTTTTTTTTGGATTCAGGTATTGTATATTTGTATTTTCTGTGAAATCTCTGTATCGAATATTTGGTTGGAATGCAATACCTTCTCTATACAATATCTACATTGTACGTGTAGAGAAAGTAAAAATTAAAAACAGCAATATTGCTTATTTTTTGAAAAGTTGTATAAAAGGTGTATAACATGAATGTTATTTTCTGAAATGTTGTTCTTACTTACAGGATGTTGATGGAACGAACTACGTAAGGAAATATGCCAATTCTTCGCTGCTACAGCTCGTGCACATAAACTACTGAAATTTTAATACAACACAAACAGCAGCACTAACGTTAGAAACGTGCTGCAGTTTGTTTAATATTAAACTTTCATTAAGTTCCATTGTTCTAGTTAATTAAGGTACTCGTATCTTCAGGTTTAGGGCCGCCTCTGCGCTAATATGATATGCGTGCGACCCGGTGTTTGAAGCCGGCAACATTTTCGACGGTGTACGGTTTTCAGTCTACTCCTGCTACACCTATTGCTATAATATCCTATAGTATCTGAAACATTATTACGCTTGTGTTTACTAGAGCTCGGTTTTGGGGTCCGAGTAACACACAGTTACCAACACATAGAGCAGTCTGTGGTATAAAGAGAGGAGAGGTGTTTTTGGTGTAAACATGTTCGCGTTGAGGTATAATCTCTTCCAAAAATAGCTTATTACATATTTTGACGTTATATGCATTGCTGTCATTCATAAAGTAACACAAGTTGTTTCATAATATGATTAGTAAAAAAAAAATGCCTTGAACATTTACAAATAAAAGTGTCAAATTTGATACTCTTTCAAAATTCATAGCAATGAATTACAAGAAATATATCTTCACTTTATTGCAAGAAAAGCTCTCCTCCTTTCATTGAAAATATGTTTGAATCTTTAAGCTAATTCACTCTCAAACGCTTACCCTTTCGTATTTTCGATATATTTTCTCAATCTGTGCTCTTTCAGTGTTTACTGGTGTATTGACTAGCAGGAACCGAACGAGGTCAAGCAGTAAGCAATGCTAGATATTACAACACGTTTCCAAACAGGCTGCAGGGACTACGTCATAGGTATAATCTGCGTGCACTGAACATCAATCCAGCAATTTCGAGACCACGGACCGTGCTCTATTGGCAACGGAAGATGTGTCATTAATTACAGTTTATCAGTCCAAACTATAGTTTTGAATACACATTTTTGGTTTGAACTGGATATTTTTCTTGTTTGTAATAATTTATATTTCTGTAGAAGTTTTAAATAGAATTTGCATTGTACATCGGCGGAGGAAATTAAAATGTGTATCTCTTTAATACTGTTCTTATTTGTTAAACTATTCAACAGGTAATAATACCGCGGAAAGTCAGGTTGGCCGACTTTTAACGTCTATCTATTCGGTTTTCCCTATCCTTTTTCAGCACGTCTGTCGAATAAAGCAAAACGTTAGTAGTGCTATAATAGATTAAAACATATTGAAATGACCTAAAGTATTCAGGTATAATTTTTAGGTATTCCTCTGTTAAATTTATTCAGTGTAATCGGGGATGGAGTTTTGTAATCCACCCAAAAATTAGATACAGAGATTTCACCGAAAATATATGTTTTGAGGTACCCTGAGTCCGAAAAAAACATTTTTATAAAAAGGTCCGTGTGTGAGTGTGTGTGTGTTTGACTGTGGACAGCATAGCCCCAAAACTAAAAGACTGTAAAATTCCAAACTTGGTATTTAGGTTTAGTTTCTTCCAAGGATGCGACACGAAGATTTTCAAAAGAATCCCCCTACTACAAACTACCCTTTACATGGAAAAACATTTCTAAAATTTTTATTTTCTTAAAAATGGCTCTAATTTTGATTAAAATCCCGTATATTAAAGCTATTTATGTCCGAAATAAAATGTATATCTCGAATTTTTGGGGAATAACCTCTGAAGAGCTCTTTATTCTGGGTGAATTTTGCTTAACTGCTAAACCGTAAGAGATAGATAAAAAAAACTCACTACACAAAAAATGTACATCACGTCAAAACACACAATTTATGTCTACGTTTTTGTTGTGGAGGTAAACGTTTACGAGATATTCCTTGTTGCTGGTTTCAATTGTGAAATACTTAAACGTTTTTCTTTTGTTCTACTCCTGGTCAAGCAAAGAAGTGATTTGCAATGACGATAGCTTTTAAAACATTTGACAATCATTTTAGCATAGCGCATTCCCTTATTCTCCTCTACTTGTTAGGAACTAAGAAATAACATTCTGCTAATATTTATCTCAATTAGCATTGTGTACAAAGAAGAAGAATCTTTTGTAGGAGGTTTGTAGAGCAGCTGGAGAAAGTTATGTGAGTGTAACACATCAGATTTTTTTGTTTTGTCCGCTTTTGCTTTGACACCTCAGGCGAGGACACTAATGATACATGGAATGAAGGTAGAGCACCGGTGAAGTGGAGAACCAGGAGAGAACTCTCCCCTGCGCCACTTTGTCCACAATTCCCAGATGCGGACACTTGGGATCGAACACGGGCCGCCTAGGGGAGAGACGAGTGGTCTAACCACTCGGCCAAGGCACGAACCTTCGAAGATTGAGGTGCAAATGTTGCGTTTGTAATATTTTATCCCACAATTCACAAAGTTGTATTTTTTGGCACTTTCCTTCTGATAGCTTCTAAGCTTAAAATACTAATCTTTATCGAAAGGATGTTTTGTTTTAGTATTCAGTTTCAATTAGAATCAAAGCAGAAATCCATCTGACCTTTAAGGACAAGCGTCATATTGCCGAGAGTTTGCAAATGTATAATATAGCTCTAGCGTATAAATTATTCAGCGATTAGCCAGCATATTCATAACTGTGTAAATGGGATTCAAAATATGGAAACAGGATCCGAAAAAGCATTGCAGCTTTCTGTCTCATTCTCTGTGTGCAGCAGCTGTGCGCGCGAGTGTGTGTGTGTGTCTGTGTGTGTGTATACAGGCATCATATGATGTACTCATTGAGAGGAGCGTGAAAACACACACACACACACACACACACACACACACACACACTTTCACTCACACAGAATATAAGAACGAACTTTTCCTTAAATTTTTGCTTTCTCTACTCGTACTATGTGCATAGTGATTTACAGTTTATATCAAGTTATATCAGTAATTCCTAAATTTACTTAGTAACATGTTATTTCTATGTAAATATATTTAATATGTGATATTTTAATGAAAACTATTAAACCCATTTTTGAGAAAATCAAAATTTTGGAAATTTTTTCTATGTAAAACGCAGTGTGGAGTGGGGAGATTTTTCTCAAAATCTTCGTGTCGCATCCTTGGAAGCTACTTAACTTAAATACCAAGTTTGGTACTTTAATACATTTTCGTTTTTGAGTTATCGTGTTCACAGACACACGGATGTATTTCAGGTGAAATCTCGGTATCGGGTATTGGGTGGAATGCAATACCTTCTCTATACATTATGTACATAGTAACGTGTAGAGAAAGCAAAACTGCTTTTTTTGGGATACAGAGCACCCTGAAACATATATTTCCAGTGAAACCTCAGTATGGAATTTTTGGGTGGAATACAATACTCTCTCTACTCACTATGTACACAATGCTTGTAGAGAATAACACTCGTCCCAAAAATTCGATACCGAGATTTCACCAGCAATATAAGTTTTAGAGTCCCTTGTATCCAAATAAAAAACATTTATAGAAAAAGGTCCGGAGGTGTATGTGTGTGCCCGTGTGTTTGTGAACGCGATAACTCAAAAACGAGAAGCGGTTAAATACCAAATTTAAATATTAAGTTTAGCATCTTTCAGGGATCTCACACGAAGATTTTCAAGAAAATTTCACCCCAAATTAACTTACATGGAACATTTTTCGAAACTTCTGATTTTCTCAAAAATGGCTGCAATGATTGAATTAAATTACCGTATATTAAATATATTTACATGAAAAATAAAATATTACTAAATATATCTAGAAATTTCTGGGTATAATATCCAAAGAGTTCTTCTTTTCGGATGACTTTCGAACTTCTGCACAACTATTAAACCTAAAGAGGTAGAAAAAAGCTTACTGCACTACAAATTTAGATCTCATTAAAATACATAGAATACATTTTTGAATAGCTTAACATTTCCAAATATCCTTTATTATTGGTTTCAACTTTAAAATAATTACGCATTTCTCGAATGGGAGTTTTTCTTTCGATTTATTCCTTGCCATGCAAAAAAAAAAAAAAAAAAAAAAGAAAAAAAAACTAATTTCGATGACATACCGTCGAGCTTATAAAAGATCCTCTATCGCTTTTTAGTAATAAAGTCATTATTTCCTTCTAAACTACAAGGAACAAAGTAATACGATCATTGCTGGTAATGTATAACTTGATAAAACTAAGTATGTAGAAAAATTATGTAAGAATATGTTATTACTGAATGGGCTTAGGGCAGCCCTGGCGAACATTGCTCCCAAAGTGTGAACGGAGTTCATCCTCCCCTCCTTGCTTGTAGTGGCCACCGACACACACATATATACACACGCACCAGTTGGAACGGTTTTCTCTAGCAGTTGGTTGGCTCAGCTTTTAGTCAAGCTACTACTGCAACTCTACACCTAAATCGGTCGCTGTGCTCAACTGTTCAGTAAGGGAGGGAAATAGAAGAGCTTCACACTTTGGGAGTAACGTTCGCCACGCCTGCTATAGAAACTAATATAGAGTTTGGCCCAGGGTAAATAATCGCCGGTCGATGTTTGTGCATACAGAGTATAACTTTGTCGTGATAATGGAGTAGGCGCTCTCTCTACAGCCCGTTTCCAAAGGTGTTGCTCTCTCTAGCATTGCTCACTGCCTGGCCTCGTTCGGTTCCTGCTAGTAGATACACCAGTGAAAGATGAGGGAGAGCGTAGGTTGAAAAAGTCGGTAAAAATGCATCACTACAATGAATTCTAAGTAAGTTGATTGATTTATGTACATTATCTTTTCAAAAAACCTTGCTTTTTTATATCACGTATTATAGTTTTATTTCAAATAATTGTTTTATTGTGTACTTTATGAATTAGAACAATTCGTATAATCTCAATGTATCTAATGAGCTACTTTTGGAACAGATTGTACCTCAATGAGTGCATGTTCACGATATACCTCCCTACTTCCCTCTCTTTATATCGCTTAATGCTTTGTGTGTTCGTAACAGTGTGTGCTTTGGAACACAAGAGCGAGGTTTACTCGTGAGATTGGAGCATAATAGAGCATTTTATCAATAAAGAATTTAGCAATTCACTTTTTCAACTTAACTTGCAGAATATTAGGTGTTATTCATAATAATAATTAAATATTAACAGCGTAAAACTCTGACATAAACTTAAGTGTGTTAATATTCACATCAACAAAGGCAAACACAACAGGCAATAACAAGAGAGCGTTAAATATATCAGCTAATAAGGTGTTTGCGATACGACCATTCACTAGAGATACACTTGTTGCTTTTTTTTTTTAATATTTTTTTCGTAAAATTTCTACATGCTCCACTACTCGTGTACACGTTTTTTTTTTAATTCTTTTTGTCTAGAGTATATGCTAGTAACCATTGATAATTTGTTGAATGCATTTTTACTTTCTCTACGCATACTATGTACATAGTGTATAGAGAAAGTGTTGCATTCTAACCAAAAATTCGATACCGAGATTTCACCGGAAATAGACGTTATAGGGTCCCCTGTAACAAAAAAAAAAAAAGTAATTTCAGAAAAAGATTCGTGTGTGTGTGTCCGTGTGTCTGTGAACACGATAACTCAAAAACGAAAAGTCTGTAAAATGCGAAACTTGGTATTTAGGTTTAGTATCTTCCAGGGATGCGACACGATGATCCTGAAAAAAAAACCTACCCCAAACTACCCCTTACATAGAAAATATTTCGAAAAGTTTGATTTTACAAAATAACTCTAACGATTTTGAATAAAATACCGTATATTTAGGATATATATGTGGCAAATAAAATGCATATATTGAATTTTGTGAGAATAGCCTTTAAGACCTCTTAATTCTGAATGAATTTTGTATACTTTTGGGTAACTAGTAAACCGTAAAAGATAGACAAAAATTACTCCACAAAAATTTAGATTACATTAAAATACACAATTTATGTCATACGATTTTTTCGTTGAATTGGCCGTTTCCGAAATATACCTTGTTATTTGTTTCAAATTATATTATTCTAAATATTTTTCACACTCCTGGTTCTACAAAGAAACGGATTTCATCCATATGGCAACCGTATTTTAAAAGTTTTGACTATCGATTTAGCCTTATGTATTACCTTATTTTCTGTCTAATTACAAGGAAGCAAGCAATTGAGACAATTTCTGTTAATGTTTTTCTCGATTATCGTAAAGAAGATAGAAGAATACGCTTTCAAGAATAATTTGTTACAGCGATGTAGAGAAAGTCATGTAAATGGAACACATAAGATTTGTTCTTCTTTCTTTGCTAATGATTTTGTGTCTTTGACCTTTTACGCTCAAGGTTGAGTCTTTTGAATGATTGTTTATTTTGTGTTTGCTGTTACTCATTGGAAATGTAGGGAGTTTACTTATCTGGTAAATGGCTTTAAAAACATTTTAATTAGGACACACTTTATTCTTTGGCAAGAGTATTTTCAGACCCTCTAAATGACAAAGGTAGGCAATTTTTTTTAAACAGTACCGGAGTCTGGTCAGGACTCCGGCGCTGTATCGCCGTTTACATGTCCCCCCCTAAATTTACTGTATGATTACTGGTTTTGCTTTTTCTTTACACAAACATATACGCATTACACAAACATATAACACCCATGCCCAAGGCGGGACTCGAACCCACGATCCCCTGCCCACGAAGCACCAAGGCGAGACGCTTTAGCGAGCGTGGCATGGGCGACTCCCAGTACGGTTACGTGCGACGGATCTTTGAGGTGGCCCAGCTGCATCCACATGCCCTTCTCACCCCGTTCTAGGTTGTCAGAAGTGTCTGACCAAATAATGTCTTAATGAGGAATGCTTAGCTGTCCGGTTAAAAGATGGTAAGCTCAAAAATAAAAATAATAATAATAGGTAATGACATTAATAATGTGTGTTCCGTTCACAGGGGTTTCTCTAAAACTCTGAAGTTGTTAAAAAGCTTATTAGAATATTTATTTCATACTAATCGAGATAAACATTAACATCGGCCTTAATACTCCTTCCTTGTAAATTTGTAGAAGGAAAATAAGGAATAATCTAGGATAAGACGATAGTCAACTTTTTTAAAAGCTGGTTATCATGTGATTTTTTTACATGACCAGATATAGAAAAATTCCTGCAAGAGAAGTATAGAAAGTACGATTGTGTCAATTATTTTTTTAAAAATAAAGTAAAAGATAAATACCAAAATTCAATGCATAATTTTACTGCACACATTCTGAAATATACGCGACGGGAAATTTATCAGACTTTTAGTAGTATTTGTATTTTAGAAAATAATATGGGAAACAATTTCACCTGAGAAAAATACTTTAAAAGTTAGTCATAGACATTTAACCAGTTAAACATTTTAAAATTGCGTCTAAAATATTCATCCTAAAAGAATCAAACATTGCAAATATGTTCTTCAAAGTATGGTGAATTTTTTGCACCGAAAAGAAAAAATCTGTATTTTTATGAAAATTGCTAAAAACAAGCACTATATTTGCAGTACAAGATTTCGTCCCTTTAAATTTCTGGTAATTGAACTGCGGGAATAAGATTTGAAAGCAACTTCCTAAAGCAGAAAGTAAGGAAAACTTAAATCTAAAACAGAGCTTTTTAAATTTCTCTTCTGTTAACTGTTAAGGCACACTTGATACCACTAGACTTAACCTGAACATTTTTGCTATTTAAACTCGGATACGAAAGAAAGGAAATGGTGTTTACAGCAGAGCTAAAAGCTTTGATGAATTGCGTCATGCAAGTTCAGAGTTCACTCCACGTTAACATGCCTCACATCTTAGCCTACAAAGTGAAATTTACGAAACATTGCGGTTTCTTGGGCCTTGTGAAAAGACACGAGAAACCACTATAGCAGAAAACATTTGACCAAAGAGGATTAAATTCGACCTAAGCAAAAGGAATGTGACAGTATTTACCTGCCTAACAGACTCAAGAACTAACTTGGCATTTCTCTTGCTTCTACGTTATTTAGCTATAGTATTTCTGGAAAGAGCGCATGGATTTTTTGAAGCAGTTTTGATGTAACTATAGTTACTTGTACTGTTAAACATACGCTTGGCGCTGTGATTTTGCTGAAAATGTGAACGTTTGGTGGTGATTCGTGTCTTTCTACGATTTATTGGTGCCATTCTGGTACAACATACCACACGAATAGGAAAATACAAAACCGATTGAGCAATCCACCTCTCACCCCTCAACCGCTCGACAACCCCTCAGAACAAGTTGATTGTAGCAGTGTATTAATTTAGTCCACCATATGCTCACATTACCTTGGCATTAGAACTTCAGTATGTAGCGCAGAGAAAAGATTAACCTGGTTTTTATCACCCGATGAGACGGGCTGATCATTTGGGATCACCAGTTCGCAACTCGGAACTACATTTGTCGCAAGTTACGTTTAATATGCAACGTATATGCCTTCAGTAACGTGGCATATACAACACACTTTTAAGAGCATATCAAACTGAGGAAAGATATGGATGGAATCGGCGAAAAGACTTCGCCTTACGATAAGTATTTCCAGGCGTATTTTTACTTTCTCTATACGCACTATGTACATAGTGTATAGAGAAGGTATTGCACTCCACCCAAAAATTCTATACCGAGAATTCACCGGAAATATATGTTTTAAGATCTCTTTTATCTATAAAAAAAAAAAAAAAAAAAAAAAAAAAGTATTTATGGGGAAAAAAGGTCCGTGTGTGGGTACACATTACATGGACATTTTTTCGAACATTTTGATTTTCTCAAAAATGGCTCTAACCATTTTGATTAAAATGTCTAATATTACAAATAAAATGTATATCTTAAATTTTCTGGGAATAGCCTCTGAAGAGTACTTTATTCTGGATGAATTTTACGGAATTTTGAATAACTGCTACACGAATAATGTAGAGACGTTAAAAGACAACAATTTATGATATACATTTTTGTCGTGGAGTTCGTCGTTTTTTAAACATTCGCTGTTTTTGGTTTCTGGTTTGTAAAACTTGCACTTTTCTCATACAGGAATTTGTGAACTGTTGTCCATACAAAGGTGACATTGCAACCAGCTTTTAACTATCACTTTAACCTATGGTACTCCCTTATTTCACTTGTACTTACAAGGAAGCAAGTAATAAGACTATTTCTGCTATTTTATTCTGATTAGCATGAAGTAAATAGAAGTATAAGCTTTTTAAGAATAAGTTGTTGCAGAGACCTAGGTAAAGTCATGCGAATGGTACCCATCAGATTTTTAATGCCTTTGGATGTGGAGGATTAACTTTTTATCATCATTCAAGGTTTTCCAAAAGTTATATTTATTTCTTATGAAAGTGCTTCCGTAAGTCGAAGGTAATCTTCATTTACATCAAGTTCGTTGTCCTGAAATAAATAAAAAAAACGAATTATGAGTTTCCATTGGAAAAAAATAATGACAAGGAATTCTCGCAAATAGTAAAATCTATAAAAACAACATTGAACATAAACTTTTTGTTTCAATAAGATATACAGTTTTTGTTCAATAAAATTTTGTCTGTCCCATGGTTTACCAGTTGTGCAAAAGTCATCCAGAATGAAGAGGTCCACAGAGGATACTCCCAGAAAATTCAGGAAATTCATTTTATTTGTCATGAAAATATTTTAAATAAATGCTGTTTTAAGGGGACACAGGGGAACGATTTTGGTCTATTTTCGAATTTTGTAGCACAAAAATATAGGACTTAAAGTACCTATATTCAATATCTGATTCCCCTAGGGAGGATGCAGTCCATGTTTTAAAAAACATTTTAAAGCGTTGGGGCAATTACATGTTAAAATCCTTTTTCACAGATTCAATATCTATGTTATTTCTCCAAATTCAAAACCATTAACCGAATGGTCTTAAGTATTTGTTTTCTTATAAATGGAAGGGGAATTAACTAGGCTAAAGCGATACTCAATTTTTTTAAAAGTATTATTGCTATGTGAAACAACTGAAATGCTATTCTCTTCTGCATTTCCGCTAAAGAAACGATATGTTCCTGATTATTTGTTTCCACTTTTAAAAACTTAAACTTGTCTCTAGTAAACGATTTACTCTATCAAAAAATGTATATGACCTAAATTGTTTGTCTTAATAATTACTACAGTTTTGCGTGGTAATGTTTTTGCCTATTTTTACATTTTACCAGCTATTTAAAATTCAGAAAAAAGTCTTCAGAAGCTATTCCCAGAAAAAACTCAAGATACACATTTCATTTGCCATAAAATTCTTAAACAAATACAATCTTAATCAAATTTGTGAGTTATTTTTGAGAAAATCATAATTTTCGAAAAATGTTCCATATGTGATTTTCTTGATTATCTTCGTGTCGCAAGACACTGAACTTAAATACCAAGCTTGGTGTTTTAACAAACTTTTCTTTTTGGAACTGTGCTGCATAAACACAAATACGGACAGTTTTCTAAAAATGTTGTTTTTGGATTCAATATGTCTCTAAACATAGTAATTTTTCAGAACAAATCCCGGTGTTGAATTTTTGGCTGGGATACAATACCTACCTTCTCTATCTACTATATACGTTGTACATACGTGCTTGAGAAGGTAAAAAGAAGTTCAGTTTGGCAAATGGATAACATGCATATGGCATATTTCCTTTGTAAGCGCTTGAATTAAAGTTTGATAGTGTTTAAGGCATTTAAATCAATGTATCGTGATATCGGGACTCCTTAATCCATTAAATATAGTATGAGAGACTCTGGAAATCCTAAATCTGGAAGAAGGTAAAGCAATACTCGTAGTTAACATATTAAACATTTAACGATAGGGGAAGGGGGCAGGACCAGGTATCTAACAATAAATTATAATTGATCTTAACATGTAATGTTTAAAGAAATGCACTTTATTGTAAATTATTGTATCATGAATTATGAACTTTTAAAACACGTGTTTTGTTGCCATCTTTTATCACATACTTAAAATAAATTCAAAGTTTTTGTTTGCAAAATACGCTTTTGCCCCTGGAGTAGGAACAGAATCATTAAAACGCCGGGGCACAACTGGGTACTACAGTTTTTCTGTGCTTAACAGTCATTACATTCAAAATATTTCAATGCCTTTTGGGGCCAAACTGTGCAAAGTTCATTGGCCCATCTGTTGCACTTCACATACTGAATCCAGTCGTCGTCATTTCGTTTTGTCTCACTATATTTCTCCTTGCAATAAGAGCACTGGCTATCGCTAGAATTTTCTTCGCTACATTTGGCTTTCTTTGTTCTTGTTTCACCGAACTGAAGCGACTTTGTGCGATTTGCTGGTGACTTAGGTTGAGTATTTGCCTTTTTTTGAAGTTCAACCTTATATGGTGACTCTATAAGGACAGCTGTTTTCCCGCGGCGTCTTCCTGACGATGAGGGAAGTCCTTTAGCACAAGGAACCGGCAACACATATTTTGGTGAAACTGAAAATGTCAGTGGTTCAGCCGATATAGCTATTTTCTCTGCAATTTTGGAGGGAAGAAGAGAGACTGACTCACAAGGCTGGGTATGTAGTGACCCCTCAGATGCTGATGTTGATGGCTGAGGAGTGTGTTGTTCTGTGGTTTCAGCTGGCATGAAGTCAACATCACTGAACCTGTTAGGACACAGGATTGGTGGGACCCGGTTATGCCCCCCGCTTCTGCCACCACACGCCATTTTGTTCTTCTTAAGGCACACGACAATAGCGACTTGCTTTCCGAATTGTAACATTGAAAACAGTACTTAAATTTTTGCAATTTAATGTAGTAAAAATAAAATAAGTTGCTGTAGATACTTACCTCTTAAACTCCGACTTAAAATTTCAGTTAAATTACTTCAAAACGCGAAAATTTCAAATCATAAAGATTACAGCCACAATGATGCGACTAAATTCTTCGAACTCCTGCTTTTGACTGCTGCTGATATGAGAATACAGTTCAGTCAAGAAGAGGTAGATGGTAGCACGTTCCAGTTTAAAAAAAAACATCTACTCGGTCCTGCCCCCCCCCCTTCCGCTACATTTTAATGCATTTTAAATATTTAAATTTTATATCAATTAAATGTAACTTGCAGGCATTTTCTCTTCTGTTTCAGGTAAGATAGTGAATACCGAATGTTATGGTGTTAGCAAGCAGAAACAGAAAATACTGTGTAAGGTATAACCTTTTTGACATTTAATTAAGCCTAAGATTAGCTTAATTTGTGTGCTGTTTAGACGTGAGATGGAAGTGGCCACCGATCACAGGATTTGTTTCCTTCATTTATTTTTCAGTTACTGCAATAAATGTCTTTATTGACTAAACAATAGTTACAAATAAACAACTAAGTTCGCTCGCCTAAGCCAGTATACAGTTCATCGCAGCATGCCATCTTTGGCTCATGCCCCACTACACCATAACACTGGAGTCACTCATGACTTAATTCAAATCACAACACACAACTGCACTAAATCCCCCCCTGTTTTTATAAAGGGAAAATTACGTCACAAGGTTTCTGGAAACTTCTCGAATCCGACCATACGAGAAGGGACGGCTTGCGTTCCAGAAGACTCTGGTTATAGCTGCGCCGCATTTTCTGATCTTGTTTACGTTAGGTCTCCAACTGCGATATCTCTCACTCGAGCTCTCGCTCCGCGCGCCTCAGAGAACCTGAAAAAAGGCTGCACGCGCGGAAATGGTATGTTATTTATGGACGCTCTTTAACTGCTATGGTTCTCAGCGTCCCATTCTATAATGGACGTGAAAGAACGCTTAATTTTGCTCAAAGACCTCTCTATCAGGTTTGAGGTTCTTTTACGTGCCGTAAATTTACGACATGGGACCAACGGCTTTACTTCCCTTCCGAAGGAAGCTATACTAAAGATTTTTACACCCGAAAAAAAAAATCATCTTCCTCTGCTGGGTTTGAACCCGCGACCTTGGGTATATGAAGTTACCATGGTAACCATTACACCACGGAGGACGACACGACATTTTCATACTACGTTACCATAATCATACAATTATTGGAGTTGTCCATCAACATAAATGCTTCTATTGCGAGCTTACGAGACGCGATGTTCCAAAAGTAAATATTGAAAAGGTACGGTATAAGTCCCGTTTCATTAATTTGACCTCGAAACTGTTGACATCCACCTCTTATAGTTCGCTAGTCCTCTGCAAGAGCCAATGCGAGATAAACTCGCTCCTAGCATTGACATCGCGGCTGGACAAACGACTGGCGGCAAAGGCCGAGTAAACCTGTAGACTGTATAACATGCTCTGACGTTTGGTAACCTGCTTTGCAAAGAAATTCTGTTTTCTATTGTCTTGAATAATATCATGGTGATATGATCCGAGTCTTCTATGTCCAGTGACGGCGAATGTGAAATTCTGGGTTATTTGGTACTTCAATTTGTCAATTCTTTGCTGTTAGGATGAACGTTTTTGTAATTTGACATTTTGTGATCACTTGTCATTTCTTTTCTCATTATTTACGCTCATTTTATGCACTTCCCTTGTTAAGTGGTTTTTCGGAATTGTATTATTAATGACAGCTATTCAATTGTTATTTGCCTAGTTAAAGCCAAATTTTGGGTTCCGAAGCGCACAAAGCAGTCAGTGGTATAAAGACAGTGTGTTGGGGAGGATTTTTAGATTAAACATGAGGTATAATTTGTTCCAAAAGCTCATTGCTTGTATTGACATTTTTTTTTTTTGGTAGTGTTTAACACCCGCTTTAACTACTAATGGCACCGCAGGCGGTGGCACTGATGATACATGAATGATGATGGGGCATCGGTGGAATGCGATGGCGGGGGAAACCGGAGTACCCGGAGAAAACCCGCCCCAGCGCCGCTTTGTCCACCACAAATCTCACATGCGGTCGCTTGGGATCGAACCCCGGCCATCTAGGTGAGAGGCTAGTGGTCTAACCACTCGGCCACGGCGCGGCCCCTTGTATTGACATTATATGCATTATTCTAATTCAGAAACTAACGCAATAAAACAATTATTTCACATGTTTAGTAAAAAAACCCCTTGAACTTGTATAAATAAAAGTATAACACTTGATACAAAAAGTTCAGGATAACAAAATGCATGTTTTGAAAAGACAATGAACATAAATCAACCACAATTGCTCAGAATTCACTGTAATGAATTCTAAGATACATCTTTACTGTTTCTAAAAATGAAGAGGCTCCTCTCAAAATATATCTGAATCATCCGCAAGTTTGTTTAGTGTCAAAAGCCTTCCCATTCATATTTTAGACCTGCACTTTCTGTCAGTGTTCACTGGTTTATGTACTAGCAGGAACTAAACGAGGCTAGGCAGTGAGCAATGCAAGATAGTGGAAAACATTTTGAAACGGGTTGTATAGACCACGTCTACTACATCACGTCATTGTTACTCTCTGTGTGCACCGAAGCACAATACAGTAATTTTGTGACAGCTCTGGTTAAAACGTTATCCTCCGATAGTTATGTTGTGCTTGGGTAACATTTAGTCACTACCAGCATACAATAGCTTCGTTTTATTATGTGTCAAATTTATTCATTTCAGTCTGCATGTACAATTCGTTACCCCAGCGGATCTTATGCAACGCAAAGAGGTAGCACCTCGTGCATATTTCCATTTGCGGATCTTAAGTTGGCGGAGCAGGAAGCCAATCCAATGTACTTCAACCCATCATCCATCAAATAACGCTTTTAACTGGATTCTGTGGCGGGGAAGGAGTAGCGCTAGAATTAATGACCAAAGCAAGGTCACGTGCACTTCGACTCAAAACAATTTATCATGTAGCTTCACTTATCCTTAATATGTGATAGGTGTACTCAGTTCTAGAACTCTTCACCTTCATATTCCCAGATACCCAAGTACCATAGTACTACCATAAGCGCCGACTTATTATACAGGGTGTCAGATATGAATGCGTTGATTTCGCGTACTGAGAGCTCTAAATATGAAGAATAAAAACCTGATGTGTTCCATTCACATGCCTTTCTCTACATCTCTCTTTGTTAATAACTTTGTTTCTATTTATTTCATGCTAATCGAGAAAAACAGCAGAAATAGTCTTAGTACTTCCTTCCTTGTAAGTAAAAGCAAAATAAGGGAGTACCATAGGTCAAAAGCTGGTTGCTATGTGACTGAAGTTTCTTTGTTTGTATGGGCAGAAGTTGGCAAATTTCTGTAAGAGAATAGCATAATTTTTTTAAAACTAAAACCAGAAACAAGTAATACCTAAAAAACGATCAACTCCACGAAAAAAATATATAACATAACTTATGTGTTTTAGTATGCTCTATAATTTTTGTGTGGTAAGATTTTGTCCATCTCTTACAGTTCAGAAGTATACAGAATTCAATAACATTCATCCAGAATAAAGTAGTCTTCAGAGACTTTTCCCATAAAATTCAAGATATACTTTAATAAACGATATTTTAATCATTCGTTAGAGCCATTTTTGAGAAAATGTACGAGGGCCGTTTTGTTCTTCAACCTCCGATAGGCTATAGAAAGACAAGTTCATAGAAAATTATTATATTACTACAAGTTTTGTACACTTATGCTTATTTTTCAACATAATCACCGAAAAGGTTGAGACATTTATCGTACCTTTGCACAAACTGTGCACCCCCTTCAAAAAATTTTGCCACCAATGAT
Organism: Hymenopus coronatus; assembly: GCA_030762935.1. Classification (NCBI taxonomy): domain Eukaryota; kingdom Metazoa; phylum Arthropoda; class Insecta; order Mantodea; family Hymenopodidae; genus Hymenopus; species Hymenopus coronatus. The sequence goes on from CM060884.1 coordinate 64,538,159, forward strand.
GCCCGGAACCACTATCAATGCAGCTGTTTATTGTGAAACTTTATGGCGTTTGCGGAGAGTCATTCAAAAGAAACGAAAAGGAATGCTGAATTCAGGACTTGAATCAATGACAACACTCGTCCCCAAACCGTCGGCTCCTTGAAAAATGGACATTTTCGATCATCCTCCTTACAGTTCTGGCATGGCACCCAGAGACTTTCACCTTTTCCCTGAACTGGAGACGTGGCTAGGAGGGCAGCACTTTCAAACCAACCAAGATCTTCAAAACAATGTTAGTGTTCATTTAAAATCATTGGCGGCAACATTTTTAAAGCGGGTATTGCAAAGCTTGTGCACAGGTACGATAAATGTCTCAATCTTTTTGGTGATTATGTTTAAAAGTAACTATAAATGTACAAAACTTTTAGTAATAAAATAATTTTCTATGAGCTTGTCTTTCTATAGCATATCGGAGGTTGAAAAACAAAACGGCCCTAGTACATGAAACGGATGAGGAATTCCCGTTAGAGAAAGGTTTGTTTTAAAATTGAAACCAGAACAAGGAATATCTCAGGAATCGTTAGCTCTACGGTATGTTTCAAGAAGGTCTAAATTTTTGTATGGGAATTTTAGTGTATCTTAAGGTTTTCCAGTTACGCAAAGGTCATTCAGAATGAAGAGGGCTTCATAGCTACTCCCAGGAAATTCAGAATAGACATTTTATTTACCGCGTAAATATCTTTAATACATGGAATTTTAATCAAAATCGTTGCAGCCACTACTAGGAAATCGAATTTTGAAAAAAGTTCCATGCAAAGGAAAGTTTGGAGTCTATCGTATTCTTGGAAGATACTGAATTTGAATAACAATAAAACGTGGTATTTTCGTTTTGAGTTATGCTGTTCACAGGCACATCCTAAAAACAATTTTTCATTCGGGGTTCTCAAAACGTGTATTTTTGGTAAAATGACGTTATCGACTTTAAGTGGAATATAATACTTTCTCTACTTACTATTTGCAATCTTCATATGCACTAGAGAAAGTAACAAAACTACGTTTTCATTTCTTGTTTGTGTTATTTGTTTTTCCTTCTCCACATCTTCGCATAAATGTGTTTCATTTTCTGACTCCACCAGTATATGAGCTTTAGTTCTTCTAGTTCATTTAGTTAGATTTGGTTTGATACCGTTGATGAAAGAGCGCAAAAGTGTTGGTTCGAATTGGTTCAATAGTGAGAGCGTCAGGAATTTCGATTCGATTTGGTTCCGTTGATGAGAGCGGCAAAAATGTTGGTTCGATTTGAATTCATTGAGTGCGGCAGGAATTTCCCTTCGATTCGATTTGGTTCCGTTGTTGGGAGCGGAGGAGTTTTTGTTCGACTTGATTCCTTTGATGAGAGTGGCAGAACTTCTGGTTTGATTTGATTCGGTTCGATCCGATCTGATTCCTTTGATGAGAGTGGCAGGAGTTTTGGTTCGGTTTGATTCGGTTCGATCCGATCTGATTACTTTGATGAGAGTGGCAGAACTTCTACTTCGATCTGATTCAGTTCGATCCGATCTGATTCCTTTGATGAGAGTGGCAGGAGTTTTGGTTCGGTTTGATTCGGTTCGATCCGATCTGATTCCTTTGATGAGAGTGGCAGTGATTCTGCTATGAGAATAGTCGAAGTAATAGCTAATTGAGTGTAGAGTGTTGAAGCAACAAGAAGGCATACTTTTTTACTTATTTGTCATCTCTAACTACTTTTCATATCGCGATGCATCCATTACTGATACATATTCGTTGATCGGTGTGTGTTGAACAGTAGCATTCAAGTTTTCATTAAAAAAATGTCATCAGTAATTTGAATAGACATTTGTTACAGTATTTTACCTATCTTTTAAATTCTTGCAAACTTGGTTTAGTACATTACAGTCTCCCAAAAGTTTAATTTCCCTCTCGTTAGGTATGCTGCTTCTGTGATGCCGTAGAAGCAAGAAGCGAGGATAATGAAAGGTAAGAAGAAAGAAAGAGGAGAAATAAAACGCAATTCTAGAGATTTATAAGCGTAACTTAGATCAAGTTGCGCGCCATAGTACGCTTTTGTTTTTCGAGAACCGTATATAAATCAGTGAGACGCGGGTCTTTGCGAGACAACATGCAATATGTATGTTGTTGGAAGCTTTTCGCCTTTCTTTTGACACTTTTCTTGCTTCCTTTCCAATTCATGAGCTTCGTTAGAGGTTGTGAAGGCGGAAGCTGTTTGTTTGGTATTCGTAAACCAAAGAGGTGACACCAATCGGATTGTTGAACCCCGGCTTCCAATTTGTGCTCTCGGAAAGCTACTGATGCTTTGCTCTGAAAATAAAAATGTTATATGCATGGTAGTTTTATGAGTACACAAACATGTCTAATGTGTTTTGTTTGGTTTATTAAAATATTCCAATCATCATCCTATATTCTTTAAAGTCTTGAAATAGGGTTTTATTTAACCACAGAATATTTGGAACTCACTCGTAGATGCATTTCAAGCTAATTTGCTTAAATAGATAACAGTTTTGATAACCAATAACGGTAAATATTTGATACAATTAATTTATTTATTGTTTTCCTCGTACACTATCTCCTTAACTTGCTGTACACAATTGGCCTACATCTAGACCGATGGTAAAACCTACCAGACTAAAATAATATAAAAAAAAATGATGTGTTCCATTCACACGACTTTCTCTACACCTCTGCAATAGATTATCGTTAAAAAGCTTATTCTTCTATTTAATTAATGCTAATCGAATAAAACTTAGCAAAAAGGTCTTGCTACTTGCTTCCTGTAACTAGACGGGGAATAAGGGAGAACCATAGGCTAAGGCAAAGGCAAATCTGTTAAAATCTGGTTGCTATGTGACTGAACTTCCTTTGTGTGTATGGACGGGAGTTGAAAAACTCCCGTTTGAAAAAGTGTATTTTAAAGCTGAAACCATAGCAAAGAGTACCTAAAACGAGCTCTATATATTTTGTGAAATAAGTTTTTGTCTGTCTCTTATAGTTTACCAGTTGTGCAAAATTGCGCAAAATTCCCCCAGGGGCTATTCGCAGAAAATTGAAGGTAATGTTATTTGTCATACAAACATCTTTAATATACGATTTTTAATCAAAATCGTTAGTGTCATTTTTGAGAAAAACAAAATGTTCGAAACTTGTTGCATGTAAAGGGTAGTTTGGGGTGGGGAGACATTATTGATATTCTTCGTGTCGCATCTTTGGAAGATACTGAACTTAAATAGTAAGTTTGGTAGTAAATGGAGTTTTCGTTTTTGAGCTATGCTGCCCACAGATAGACAGACACACACGAACATTTTTCTAAAAATGCTTTTCTTGGATACAGGGGTTCTAAAACATATATTTCCGGTGAAATCTCGGTATCGAATTTTTTTGTGCATTACGATATCTTCTCTATTCAAAATGTGCATAGTACGTGTAGAGAAAGCAAACATGCTGTGTTTCATTATCATTACTTCCCTATCTGCTCTACGAAAACAGTATTCTCACAAAAGAATATTCTTTTATCTACATAATTCTAATGAAGATAAACATTTAAAGCACATCGTGGCCTTACAGATAGAGCGTTAGCACCCCACCTAGACTGCCTGCCCGGCCCGGGTTTGATTCTAAGAGCCCGCATGTGGACGAAGCGGTGTCTGGGCGGGTTTTTCCGGTTTCTCGCGCCACTCATTCCACCAACTGCTCCATCGCCTTTCCTGTAAGTCATTTCGCTTGCATTTCATATCATTCACTTCCTCACGCACTTGCCTGGCTACGGGCCGACTACTCGTTCCAGGTTCTCTATTCTGTGGTTTCGTGCCGTTGGCTCCTCGACAGGCTTCTAAACCCTAGGTATTCGCTTGTAATTCCTAGAGGGTGTCAGTCTAAATACGGGGAGGGTAAGCCAACAACGAAAAACGAAAAAAAAAAAAAAAAAACAATAAATCGAAGAAAATAATTACACTAGGTAAAAGTGATAGTAAAATCTATAAAAGCTGTCACTATGAAACTGTTATTGAAATTTGCTTCAATTTCCTTTGCCAGGAATAAAACAACAGAGATATGAAACGAATAAGGTGTTGCCAGTTCCGGGAAAATCAATATTTTCGAAAAATGTTCCTTGTAACGGGGGGGGGGATTTCTTGAAAATTTACGCGACTCATCCTTGGAAAATACTGAACCTAAATAATAAGTTTCCTATTTAACGGTCTTTTCCTTTATGAGCTATGCTGTCCACATACACAGACACACGCGGACCTTTTTCTAAAAAGGCTTTTTTGAATTCAGGGGAACGTAAACCATGTATTTCCGATGAAATCTCCATATCGAATTTCTGGGTGCATTGCAATACCTTCTCTACATAATACGTGTAGAGAAAGTAAAATCAAAACTATGGCACATTTTTACACATTAAAGGTAGTTTGGAGTGGGGCAATTTTTCCTGTATCGAGTTTTTTGGGAACGCAATCCTACTTCTAAGTAGAAGAGGAAGAAAAGTGTGTTTGACTTGATAATAACCGAAAATGAAAAAAATTATAATACCTTACTTTAATAATTATATTTTGTGAAACATACTACTTCATTTACGGAGAATTGTATGTTTAGAATTTAAATTTCAAGAAGTGAATTCTGTCAAAAAACAGCCTCATATCTAAACTTAGGATCAAGAAACTTTAGAAAATTCAGCAGTTGAGAAACCACATGCAAAGAGAGATTTCCTTCTTGTGGAAGGGAACGAAACTAAAATGTGCTTTTGCGGCGCGGCTGACAAAGAAAAATAAGTACACATAAAAGAAGACCCGAAAAACAGAATATGCTTATATGACAACAAGGCGGATAAAGAAAACAAGAAGCCCGTAGGCTACAGAATTGCTAAGAATGGGAAACACAAGAGAATTTCGATGCATACAGAGGAAGATTCGTAGCTATGACAACAATTTTCATTTTGCTAGTTGCATGCCCACCTACCTTCTTACTGAATTATTATTATTATTCTTATTATCATCCAAAAGGTTTGCTTATTAAGGTAATCCATCTGTGAAATTTGTAAAATAAAAAACGTGTAAGATACACGGTTGACTCACACTAGTTCTTATAGTGATACTTTTATAATGTAACTTTTGCAAGTTTATTTCAGTTATAATCTTCTATTGCCCTAATCCATTGTACAAATAAAATAGGCCACGTGATGTATTTTTAAAAATTATCATAATAAGAATTATTTTGATTCTACAGATACGTATATTGCTCAAATTTTGTGTTAAACCATAATTATTGAAGATAAATTATTACACTTCGTAATCTGAAGAACTGTTAATTTGCAGTATAAATCTTTTGAAACAAATTAATAAAACAGGCAATACGTGGGAATTTTAATATAGAAGAAGAAATTGGTGAGAAAAAAAAAAGTAGTAAAGTAGGGCGTGGCAATTAATAACCACGTGACTGTCCATTTATAGCTTTAGTTAATTATCATTAGCTTTGCCAAGTGGGAAAACAATATGTTGTGAATTTGTTTTTGTTTTAATTTGTCATAGTTTTTGGTAAAATTTCAATAGTTTTTTAAAGCTGAAATCAATAACAGATAATATCTCCAAATATAGCCATTAACACGCATTTTATGACATAAAATGTGTGTTTTATCGTGATCTACATTTTTTGTGCAATAAACTTTCATCTTCCTCTTACGGTTTGCCAGCTCTACACAAGGTATTTCCAGAAAATTCAAGATATACATTTTGTTTGTCCTGTAAATATCTTAAACATAGGAAATGTTAATCAAAATCGTTAAAGCCATTTTTATAAATAAAAATTTTCGAAAAAATTGCCATATATGGGTAGTTGGAGTGCGGGGATTTTCTTTAAAATCTTCGTGTCGCATCCTTGGAAGATACCAAACTTAATAGTTTAACGGTCTTTTCGTTTTTGAGCTATGCTGACCACAGACACATGCAAACACACACACAGTTGGACCTTTTTCCAAAAACTTTTTTTGGGATTCAGGAGGACCCAAAACATGTATTTCCGATGAAATCTCAGTATGGACTTTTTCGGTGCATTACAATATCTTCTCCATAGACTATGTACATAGTACGTATAGAGAAAGTAAAAACCATGGATGCTGTGCCAAGACAGCTGAAGGGGTAGAAACCTCCCGCCTAAAGGGCGCAGTATTGTGACAGTGCCAAGGGAAGCACTATCATTAGTATTTTAATTGAAGGCTTGTATGAATGGTTAATGAGGTGAATTTTAATTTATATTTACTTGAAATGAATTTATATTTTAAGTAGAAATACCCATACAGTTCAAACTTGGTGAAAGAGGGACCAAAAACTGCGTGATATTTGGAGAACCATCCCAGTATTCGCCTGGTATTAGAGGAAAATCGCTACAAAGGTGTCAGTCGCATGTAGAAGGGGATGGAACCGGCGACATTCCGAATGCCGACTGCAGACAAGCCCCCTCGAGTCCTCCCACTCTCGTTAATTATTGTAAATAAAATATCCAATGGTTTCAGTCACATAACTTTTTACTTTCTGTATACGTGCCTTGTACATAGTGTATAGAGAAGGTATTGTATTGCACCCAAAAATTCAATACCGAGATTTCACCGAAAATATATGTTTTGAGTCCCCCTAAATCCAAAAAAAAAACATTTTTAGAAAAATGGCCATGTGTCTGTGGGCAGCTCAAAAACGAAAAACCTGTTGTTATTAAAGTTCAATCTCTTCCAAGGGTGCGACAGGTAGATTTTCAAGAAAATCTCCCCAACTACCCTTTACATGGCAACATTTTCGAAAACTTTGATTTTCTTAAAAATGGCTCTAACCATTTAGAGTAAAATATCTTATATGTAAGATATTTACATGACAAATAAAATGTTTATCTTCAATTTTCTGGGAATAGCCACTGAAGACATTTTTATTCTGAATGAGTTTTGCCGAATTTTGCATTACTGCTTAACAGTAAGCGATAGACAAGAAAGTACTAAATAGAAAATCTAGAGCCTGTTTAAACACAAAATTTATGTCGTAGGCATAATTTCCTGTTTTTTTATTTTGGTAAAGTAATTACACAGATATTTCTTGTTTTTGATTTTTATTTTATAATAAAATTTTCTCATTCGGAATTTTTATTCCAGGCCATTTAAAGAAAACCTAATTTCGATCACAAGGTGCCGGTTTTTAAAAGATTTGACTAATGCCTTAGCCTAAACCACGGGAGATCCATAGTGCTGAATGTTTTCGTCTTTTTTTTTTACAGTTTATAAGTTCTGCAAAGATCGTTGAGAATGAAGAGGTCTTCAAAGGCTCTTTCCAGAGAATTCAAGATGTACATCTTATTTGTAGTACTAGTACTTATTATTAAGTTTACAATAATACAATATTTGCATCACACAGTCACATGGGTCGAGTGACCGTATATTATGTCTAAAAATACTTGAATTTAAAATATTCCCCACATATTTATTTAGAACAATAAAACACATACACTTGCACTCACAATACATCCGCGTGTTCACACATATAGGTTACTCAAACATCAAATAAGTCTATTCAATATATCTTATATATGGTATTATACTCGAAATCGGTAAGATAATTTTTTAGAAAATCAAAATGTTCTAAATATTTTCATTATAACGGTAGTTTCGAGTGAAGATATTTTCTTCAAAATGTTATTGTTGCATTCCTAGAAAATTTTGAATTTACATATCAAGTTTAGTATATAACGGACGTTTTGTTTTTGAGTTATGTTGTCCAAAGGCACACACGTAAGAACGCACGCTCAAAACGTATTTCCGGTAGAATGTTGGAATCGAGCTTTTTGGTAGAATGCAATAACTTCATTACCTGCTATTAGGTATGTAGCACTTGGTAGAAAAAGCAAAAGACAGTAACACATCACCTAACTTGAGCACTGCATTAGTTTGTTCAGCTTTATGAGATAGGGGGAACTCTGTACAGAGGATCTCATCCAAAAACTTGACACTACCGTGAATGCAGTGCTTATGGACTATTCAGTAATTACGTGATATGCACTTTAATTACTAAATAGTGTAGCTAAATGCTTAATCATAACAAAGTGACGCCTAATGCAACATCCTTGGTGAATTAATTTCTTTAAATAATACAATAAGCATTAGCACCTCATCTAATTATTTTGCACACATCGTGTGGAATTTTCACTGTGCGCAGCTTAATGGTCGCTCCTGTCACACAGTTCTAATTAAGAGTGACGCAGTGTGAAAGCCATTCATCATTATTGTCCGATAATAAAGCTTACACTTTTACCTCACGTGACACATTGTATTCTAGCTGCACAAACCTGAAGAGTGATGATTTAATTCATATCTGTTGGTGAACGTAATCCCAATACTATCATTTCCTTTACAAATAGAAGTTTAAACTTTCACTGGCAACATCGATTATACTAATTTCTGCTTTGAAAGTCTAATGTGAGAAAACTGGCACCTGGAACAGCATAGACGTTTAAAGCACTCTGAGAGTGAATTTTTACTTTCTCTATACGTACTATGTACATAGTGTATAGAGAAAGTATTGTATTGCACCCAAAAATTTGATACCGAGATTTCACCGGAAATATATGTTTTAAGACACTCTGAATACAAAAAAAAAAACATATTTAGAAAAATGTCCATGTGTCTCTGTGCCTTTGGGCAGCATAGCTCAAAAACGAAAAGACCGTCAAATACCAAACTTGGTATTTAAGTTCAGCATCTTCCAACGATGCGACTTGAAGGCTTATCAATAAAATCCCCCACCCTAGACTAACCTTCACATGGAACATTTTTCGAAAATTTTCATTTTCTAAAAAATGGCTCAAACGATTTTGATTAAAATATCGTATATTGAAGATATATACCTGACAAATAATATGTATATCTTGAATTTTATGGGAATAGCTTCTGAAGGCTACTTTATTCTGGATGAATTTTACGGAATTGTATATAACTGGTAAACCGTAAGACATAGACAAAAACTTACCATACAAAAATTGTAGAGCAGATTAAGACACAATTTTTTTTCGTGGTGTTTATCGTTTTTGGATATTCCTTGTTTTTGGTTACAGCCTTGAAAAGCTTAGTTTTCTCATACAGGCATTTGTCAACTTGTGTCCATACAAACAAAGGAACTTCAGTCACATAGCAACCAGCTTTTGACTATCACTTTAACCTATGGTACACTCTTTTTTCGCTTCTACTTACAAGGAAGCAAGTAATGAGACTATTTCTGGTATTCTTTCTCGATTAGCATGAAGTAAATAGAAACGTAACCTTTTTAACAATAATTTGTTGCAGAGATGTAGAGGAAGACATGTGAATGGAACACAGATTTTTTTACCATAATTAGTCAACGAATCATTGTTGTTGTTATTATAAATTGTTAGAACTTTTGGTAATTCATCTATAAATTTGTAATGTTCCCTTTTGGTTCCGTCTCGAGTCATTTAAACATTTTACGGACAGCGAATTTAGTAAAATGCATTAATTGGGAGCACTTCTCAGTTTCTTACCGTCTTACGGGGTCTTGTAAAGAGTGAATTATCACTACTGACGAATGAACTGCTAATAGTTGCAATACACGGCTAGAGGTGAGGCGCTCTAAACAGGACAAGGAAAGGTGGGGGAGAAGCGTAGATTCACTGGTCTGGTAAGAAAGTAAGTTTTCAATGTCTATACACTCCTCTCCAAATTCTTAATGTATATAATGGAAAGTAAACTATTCTGTGTTTTAATCACATTTCTGTGAAGTTACACTGCTTCTGAAATTGGTCGAACTGTGTTACCAGCTGATCATAGACCAATAACCCGGCCACGTTTAGTTTCTGATATGTGCGGACGGCTTGGTGTCAAACAAACGACAGTTGTAGCTAACCGTTCTGTGATTTAATTACATTTCTGTGCAGTTGCACAGTTTCTGAAATTCGTTGTACAGTGTTACCAGCTTGCCATAAGCTAATAATCTGGCCACGTATTGTTTCTGATGTGTACGACATGGTGTAAAACAAAGGACAGTTGTAGCCAACAGTTCTGTCCTTTAGTTACATTTCTGTGAAGTTGCACAGCTTCTGAAAGTTGTCGAACTATGTTAAGAGCTTGCCATATACCAATAATCTGGCCACGCAGTTTCTCATGTGTACGGTCGGCATGGTGAAAAAGAAGCAACAGTTTAAGCTAACCGTTTTGTTTTATTAAAATCTGGACATCTAATGCTTCACTTGGTCATGGTGTAGATAGAGTACCCTGGACGCGCGTTTCCACAACTTTCGTTGTCGTCCTCCTGCAGGTTTGCAGATGTCTGAGGAAGTTGTTTATTTTTGTTTTGTCCCCCCCCCCCACGAGTGGAGTGGAAAAACCCAACCTACAGGCGACAAAGGGGATAGCTCTACCAAGTTTGGGGGTCGCTATAAACTGTCAATACCCACTAAAAAACCACTCCACCGGAGAGAATTCGGGTGTAGGAATGCAGCAGTACCGCTGTTGCATCTGCGGATTCAAGGAGCGGGTGTTATGGCTGGCCAGAGGCCATAGCCAGGAGAGAGTGAAAGCCAGGACGCAAACATGACCGGAGCCCAGATTGTGCCCTTGGAAGATTTGTGGCGAGGAATAGATATATATTACATGTGTATATATCTGCAGCCCTTAACAAAAAGGACATAGTCAGTATAACATTTGCTGCCCTTTCGGGTAAAGTCGTTGGTGTATTTCATTGTGTCTGCAGCCCTGTAACATAAAGACGTAGTCATTTAAGATATTTCATTTGGTATATATCCTTAGCTAGTTATATTTTTACAACTACTGCTGCCCTGTCTGGCGAAATCATTAGTTATTAAGTTATGTTCAGCCCTGTAAGAGAAAGGACGTGGTCATTCAGTAGACTTCATTGGTTTCTCATGGCCTACCTGAGTGGTCACCCATCCAAGTGATGGCCACGCCCAATGTTGGATTACATCGGCATCTAATATAGGCGTGTGACCGACACTAGTGGCTTCTGGTGGTAGAAGTAGGACAACAGTAACAACTGCCTTCTTCTTTCTAGTCCTTGGTGACCTCTAGTGGGACATTTCGGAACTGTTTGCTGGTTTAGAGTCTACAGCTTGACTTTCTATTGTTTTTTGTACAAATTTTAAAATGATATCTGCTGGTTGTATTTCGAAATTAACCACATTACTACAATTACTATGGATGAAAAAATGTTCTCAAATATCTAACTCTGAAGGAGAATTAATGGCTTTCAGTAATTTTACTTCTTGCCTAATTTCATGGTTGGTGCTCCAAACGTGGTTGGCTACTGCTGATTTGTCCAACTGTTTTGATTTAATATTTCTCTGGTGTTCTTTAACACAAACTTTTAAGCTTCTCTTTGTTCTACCAATATAAATTTTTCACAATCATTGCAGTTAATTTGATAGATACCAGATTTGTTTAAATTATTCAGTTTTATCAAGCGATTTATTTAACATGTTCTTTAAGTTAAATCTGTTGCAAGGGGCAAGTGCTATATTGTATTTATCAAATAATTTTTTGAATTTTGGAAACAATTTTGGTTGATAATTGAATCTTTTATACTTCAAATCATCTTTTATTGGTTTTAATTAGCTAACTTCTTTCTTCTTATTTCGATTTTCTTGTTGCTTCAAAATATTATAAATCAACTGTTTATTAAATCCATAATTTTCTGCAACCTTGATTTAATTAAGTTCCTTTTTGTATTCCTCCCTGTTAGGGGTACATTAATTAATCTACATATTAATGTTTTTTTTAACATTTTGAAATAACCGTTTTGTGTTTTAATTACATTTCTGTGAAGTTGCTCAGCTTCTGAAATTTGTCATACTCTGTTGTCAGCTTGCCATAGATCAATAACCTGGCCACTTGCATGGTGTGAAACAAACAGCAGTGGTGGCCAAAGAGAAATGATTCAGTGAGCCATCAGAAGTGGTAATCAGAACTTCTCTTGCATTCCAACATAGTAGTGGTTATTACTAGGCTTGCCTTTGACAGCAATAGTTATGAATACCTCTTTGGCATTGGAGAGGGGCAAAGAGAAACAAAAAAGGCGGAGCTACGAAAGCCTTGTTAATAATTATGAAAGAGGTTGTGAGGAGAGACAATGACAAAACATTAAATTGCAATTTTTTTCTAAAAATGCTTTTATTGGATACAGGGGTCTCTAAAACAAGTGTTTCAGGTGGAATCCAGATATCGAATTTTTGGATGGAGTACGATAGCTTCTCTTACTAGTACTAAGTTGAGAAAATAATCATTTTTTCAATTAATTTCTTTTTTTACATTTTGAAAATTATTGATAAGGTTCAGGAGCATGTAACAAATAAATGTTTTAAATAGATTTAAGAGGCAATTTTCGTGTATGTTACCATTTTAGCTGGTGTATTCCTGATAAACGTTTTAAGAATTTTGTGGAATATTGTTCTCAAGCAAATGCTTTCCTGTGCTGTGAGGTCGGTATTTTGACGCAGCTGTTAGTCTCCCCTGCACCCCAATCATTGGCTGTTCAGATGTAAATTGCATGCAGATTTGCCCTGCCCCACAAAAGGATTTGTGATGTTGAGATATCGCAGAGGTAAAAACAGAGCTGCAGCAAATACCAGGGGCTTATTTCGCAATGTTTGCAAGATTTGTTAATTCTAAACTGTGTTTGTAATTTGTAACAATTTGTTTCACAATGTAGGTAGAAAAGTTAAAATTTACAAATTAAATCTTTTACAAGTGAATCTTTATAAGGTTTATATATGTTTTGCTTCACAATCAGTTGTAGTTCCATACATATACAATTTGTAAGGTAAGCAATTTATGTACAAATGGCATATGATTTGTACCACCTGTCTGAGGAAAGAATGCAGTTGTTAGCAGAGGTCGTTGGTGTGGCATAGCACTGTTTAGAGCGGTCAGAGAAGGCTGAAATATAATACGGTACAGTCTGACCATCAAAGTATCAGCACGGAGTACGTAAACAGAATAATAAACTAAACAATTCACAATAGGCTAAACTTGTTAATTTCTTTATCACTAATGAATTACCTGTTTACTTTGAGCGTATGACTACACATGGCAATGTTTGCATTTTGACTTGATACGAAACCGTCCACTGTACTCCAGTATTACCGAATTGTACATGGCATGCACCGGGAATGGTGACGTATTACCGCTTATCTGTTTGTGTTTACGCAAGCTTCCACTGTGGCCGTCTGCATTCATTATTCATACTGATAATAAAGTAAAGAACTCGTAGAAAATATACATCAAGTACTTCCAGAGCAATGTATCTCTGAAAATTGCCTAAAATGCTAGTTGTGGAGTAACAGTTACATGGAAATCATACGATAGATTTGAATATACTTTTCTGATATATGGCAATGATAATGATAATTTTTCACCTTTTGGGATACATACAATGCAACAGGTTTCGTCAGCAAGTCATTAAAATGCATCTATATTTAATTATCCTTGTGTTAAGTGCTTAATTCTGTTTTTAACACTAATTTTAAAAGAATTTGCATTTACAATTTGTTTTATATTTAAGTGTAGTTTATTATATAATTTCATTCCAAGATAAAGATGTGAGTTAAGAGGTTTCTGTAACCGAAATGTAGGTGATAACATGTTATTAGTACATCTTGTATCATGGTTATGTGCATCAGAAAAAATCTGATGTGTTCCATTCACATGCATTTCTCTACATCTTTGCAAAAAAATTATTGTTAAAAAGCTTATGCTTCTATTTTCTTCGTGCTAATTGAGAAAAAAATCTAGCACAAATAGTCTTATTTCTTGTTCCCTTGAAAATAGAAGCGAATTAAGGGAGTACCATAGGCTAAAGTGACAGTCAAAAGCTGGTTGCTTTGTGACTGAAGTTGCTTTGTTTGAAAGGACAGGAGTTGACAAATTCCTGTACGAGAAAAGTATAAGCTTTTAATAGTTGAAACCAAAAACAAGGAATATCTAAAAAACAATCAACTACATGAAAAAATTTATATAACATAAATTGTGTATTTTAAGGTGCTCTACATTTGTTGCGTGGTAAGTTTTTTTTTTCCATCTTTTACGGTATGGAAGTTTTGTAACATTCCGTAAAATTGACCCAGAAGAAAGTAGTTTTCAGAGGCTATTCCCAGAAAATTCAAAATATACATTTTATTTGTCAGGTAAATATCTTTAATATACGATACTTTAGTCAAAACCGTTACAGCCATTTTTTAGAGAATCAAAGTTTTCGAAAAAAGTACCATGTAAAGGATAGTTTGGGTTGGGGGGATTTTTCTCAAAACCTTCGTGTCGCAACTCTGAAAGATACTAAACTTAAGTACCAAGTTTGGTATTTTACCGACTTTTCGTTTTTGAGTTATCGTGTTCACGGACACAGACACACACGGACCTTTTTTCTGAAAATGCTGTTTTTAGATACAGGGGACCCTAAAACATATATTTCCGGTGAAATCTCTGTATCAAATTTTTTGGTGGTGTGCAATACCTTCTCTATACACTATGTACATAGTGCGTGTAGAGAAAGTAAAAAGTAACTCATCTGTCTTTTGTAAATCAATAAAATTTAAGCATGCAAATACATACAAAGATGCCATTGTTAAAATTCCAAGTTCTTTAAAAATAAATCCACAATGTTAGACTTATTTACAATGTTTTATTATTCTCAAAGCCTTCTTCTGGAGCAAAAATGCCAGAAAACTTTAAAGTAATCACTGAAGAGGGGCAGTAATTTTACTTCTCTGGATTAAAAGTCATGCAGGTATACATTATAACCAGGTCGTCGATCACCTGGCTAAAAAGAGCATCGTTTAGGCTACAATTCCAAGGTATCAGACTTCCATATATAGACTGTCAACCAACTCTATATACCAATGCTCAACATATTGGAATGATGCCTGGAAACATTCCAAAATATAAATAGGAAAATATTTCGCCATCATCCAGGAAGAAGTTCCCAAGAGTCACGGGTTCTTTGGCTGCACCGTAGCACGCAGACATCTCACCACATTGATCCGTATGAGAGTTGGTCTTGGGTACTATCCTCAAGTATTTTGTCTTCACCTTATTGACTGCTTGACATGCCTTTCTGACCCGGGGAAAAACGCCGACCTGAATCGTTGTTTTCCTGACCACACTCTACATAGACTTTCCGTCCCTTTTCCCGCCAGCATTAGTACTATATTACAGCCTTGCCAAAAATCAATTTACAGTGCAATAATAAAGTTCCTTAAAGACTACAATTGAAACATATAATCTTATATCCTTCCTAATAGCCATAATTTACTTCTCTCTCCTGATGGGTGAAATAGTTTACACTTGAATGCTCCCCCTCAAAAAAAGCTTTCAAGACTTCGAAACGAACAATACGAGTTCAAAGTTGAGGTTAATATTAGTATGACAGTAAATGTTACCAAAACTAAAGCAATGGGAATAAAGTAGAAAAATACTAATGTATATATAACCATGAAATATAAGAAACTGAATATTTCAATTATTTTGGGATGCATAATATCCCAAACTGTAGGGGCAGATCAAGATATAGCTAGAAAATAAACAAAGCGAAAAGTAACTTTTCACGAGAACAAAATGGAGCTCACAAAATATTCAAATAAATGCAAAAATCAGATTCTTTAAATCAAGTGTACTATCTATTTTGCTATACAGTTATAAAACAAGGATAACGACACAAGAAACAAATTAGAAACTACAAACATTCGTTAATCGGTGCCTAAGGTGCATATCAAGAATCTGGTGGCAGAAAACTATTAGCGACTACAAAGCAGATACCAAATTGATAAAGAAATAAAGAAACGAAAATGAACACTGAGGTGACACCTCGAGAAAGTAATCTGAAAATATAAACAGGCAGGTATTGGAATATCCTACAGGGAGAAAGGAGAATTGAAAGACTAAGGGAAACTTGGAGAAGAGTCGAAACAGAATTAAAGAGCAATGAATAAATCATGGAAAGAGATGCAAGTCTCGTCAAGGAATCGAGTTAGATGACGATTTGTTGCGATTCTATGTTAGGAATTAAAGGAATTGGACTGGATAGTAGCCCAGTGATTCAGATAATGGTGTTCATGTAAGAGAAGGTCAAAGACAAAACAATATACAATCAAATAGCTCAATGACAACAAAAAATCTGATGTGTACCATTCACATGACTTTCTCTATATCCCTGCTACAAATTAATCTTAAAAAGCTCATATTTCTATTTACTTTATGCTAATCAGAAAAAAAATTACCAGAAATAGTCTTATTACATGCTTCCTTGTAAGTAGAAGCGAAATAAGGGAGTACCATAGGTTAAAGTGATAGTCAAAAGTTGGTTGCTATGTCAATGAAGTTTTTTTGTTTATATGGATAGGAGTAGACAAATCAAAAATAAGGAATGTATCAAAAATGACGAACTCCACGAAAAAAATGTATATGACATAAATTGTGTGTTTTAATGTGCTCTACATTTTGTGTGTGGTAAGTTTTTGTCCGTCTCTTATGGTTTAGCAGTTATTCAAAATTCAGTAAAATTCATCCAAAATAAACTACTGTTCAGAGGCTATTTCCAGAAAATTCAAGATATAAATTTTATTTGTCAGGTAAATATCTTTAATATACGAAATTTTAATCAAAATCGTTAGCCATTTTTGAGAAAATTGAAATTTTCGGAAAAAATTCCATGTAAAGGGAGTTTGGGGTGGGGGGGATTTTTCCCAAAATCTTCGTGTCGCATCCCTGGAAGATACTAAACTTAAATACAAAGTTTGATATTTTACCGACTTTTCGTTTTTGAGTTATCGTGTTCACAGACGCACAGACACACAGACACACACACACACACACGGACCTTTTTGTGAAAATACTTTTTTTAGATAAAGAGGACCCTAAAACATGTATTTCCGTTGAAATATCGGTATCGAACTTTTGGGTGGAGTGCAGTACCTTCTCTATACAATATGTACATAGTGCGTATAGAGAAAGTGAAAATCCGATGTTTTCCATTCACATAACTCTCTCTAGCTATTCCACAAATAAACTTTTCCTACAAAAAATTATACTTTTATCTGCGTCATGTTAATCCAGCTAAACATTGTCAGAATTGCTTTAATTACCTTTAAGTAAAAGGGAAATAAGATAATACATTAGGCTAAAACGATGGTCAAATCCTTTTCAAGCTGGTCGCTATGTGAAACAATTTAGGATCGATTCATTTTGCATGCTCCCGTTTGAGCAAAGTTAATTAGTTTAAATTTGAAGTCAATAAGAGTGAATATTTAGAAAACCGCCAACTCTATGAGAAAAACGTATATGACATAAATTATGGGTTTTAACAACATCTACTTTTTGTTTAGTAAGTACAGTCTGTCTCTTACGGTTTAACCGTTATGCAAAATTATACAAAACTTTGCTAGACTAAAGAGCTCTTCAGAGGCAGAAAGTTCCATCTATAAATTTTGTCATGTAATGTGGATATCTTTAATACACGGTATTTCAATCGAATTAGAGCCATTTTTGAGAAGATCCAAAGATCGAAAAATGCTCTATATAAAGAATAGTTGGGGAAGAGAGGATTTTCTTGAATATCTTCGTGTCACATCCTTGATAGATTTTAAACATAAATACCAAGTTTGGTATTTGACCGACTTTTCGTTTTTGAGCTATGCTGTCTCCAAACACACACACACACACACACACACACACACGCATACCGATGTTTTTAAACATGTTTTTTTTCGGAAGCGGAGACTTCAAAACATATATTTCCGATGAAATCTCAGTATCGAATTTTTGGGTGGAATACAATACATTCTATATACATTATGTACATTGTACATATGGGTAGAGGGAGATTTTGACCTCTTCAGCTTCTTCGGTGCGGTTGCTTTTGTACTTCTTCGGATTGGGTTAGACTCGACGTGACAATAGTCCCGATACTCGTGGGAGATTGGATACATCTTGACATAACGCCTTGACGGGTTTGTCCTCCGGTACTGGCCTGAACAGCTTGTAGACATTTCCGTCCCGGTACGTCCCGGTGCCAAGGGGACCTTTTAGATACTAGGTATTGCCTTAACGGAAAGCTCCGCGGAGGTTTTCTCCCTGGTTTAAGAGTGGAGATATTGACCTTGGGTAGACACTCACGCTGAACTGTACATACGGACTAAAGAGAGTAATTAACTCAAAATTACGAGGGCAGTTTTTTTGAACCTCCGATAGGCTATAATTAGAAGCATACTACACAGAAAACAATTATTTTATTACTAAAAGCTTTGTTCACCAATGCTTGTTTTTCAACATAATTACCGAAAAGATTGAAACATTTATCGAACCTATACACAAGCTTTGCAAAACCCTCTTCAAGAAATGTTGCCGCCAATGATTTCAAATGAACAGGAAATAAAATCTGAATGTAGAAACAAATCGTCATTACACTTAAAAAACGAAATAAAAATTGAGTGGGGTAAAGAAACACATATTTTAAAATTTGGTATGAAACAAAGATCGGGAAGGTTGGGAGGGTCGAAAACCCGTAAGGAAGCTGGTAGCCGGATTTACCCATTATGCGGGAATCAGGAAGACTGGACGCATATTTTGGCATATTGCATGCAGATGGAGGATGCTAGTAAAAAGTTATTGCCGGAAGTATTTTTGGCTTCAAACAGATGAAGGTCAGCATTCTGGGATTTTATTCTAAACAACCAAAACTGGCCATGCCTGGGCACATACTTAATGGAAGTACATGCACTAAGAGATAAAATATTTGCGTAAAAATTGTATAGACTTATTTGGTGTTTGACTAATCTATATGTATGAATACGTGATGTAGTTGTGAGTGCAAGTGTGTGTGTGTGTGTGTGTGTGTGTGTGTGTGTGTGTGCGCGCGCGCTATATCAGAGTTCTTTCTTTTATTGTTCTGTGGTTCTGTTGTAGCGCATGTGAGTGTGTGTGTATATTTCCAATGTTGTCAAGAGATATAAAATATATATGTAGGTAATATCTCAAACTCAAGTATTTTTCGACAGAATGTACGGTTACTGCATCCATGCGACTGTGTGACGCAAATATTGTAATATTGTAAACTTAATAAAATACTACTGATGCTGATGCTTCGCCCTCCATGGTGTACTTCATATACCTGTCGTGGGTTCAAACCCGGCGGAGGACGATGGCTTTTTTCGGGCGTAAAAATCCTTTGCATGGCTTCCTTCGGAAGGGAAGTACAGCCGTTGGTCTCGTGTCGTAGATTTACGGCATGTAAAAGAACCTCAAACCTCATAGAGAGGCCTCTGAGCAAAATTAAGCGGTCTTTCACGCCCAGTATAGAAGGGACGCTGAGAGCCATAATAGTTTAAACAACACGCCATTTACTACTACCACCACCACACCACTAATTTTAGTGTTGATAATGATTACGCAGTTTTAAGGAAAGTTGCCTCTGTCTGTCTGTCTCTCTCTCTCTCTCTCTCTCTCTCTCTCTCTCTCTCTCTCTCTCTCTCTGGCTACATATCATCAAAGACAGGATGACGCATGGCTTGCTCTTAATGCCGCTTCCTTTCAACAACAGAATTCCCCATCTCTATGGCTTAATGTGTAACGGCGATGACTCCCGTAAATGAATATGCCATTTCCGCTATTACTGTCGTGGATCGTACACAATCCTAGCGGAACACCGGAAAGCGGACGTTCTCCACCGTGTGTTTGAAAACCATCCATCAGGAGAATACACGGTTGCCAAACTTCAATATGTTCATTGCTATTCTGTTTCCTGCATGCATCTCGCTTTTCGATCAAAATACGAAAGCACGGAGAAACATAACACATTGTTTTTAAGGTGCCGTTGGAACAACACCATGTTCCGCTGCAAGCGATTTTAAAATGGAAATGAGTCCCAGAATATCATATCCATTTCCCACCACATGGAATATATGGAACGTTAAAATATACGAAACAGATACTTTTCATACTGAACAAAAACAGTCTGTATTAGGAAGGAAACAAAACAGGATTATCCATGCATCAAATTAGCTCATTAGAGACCAGAATTCCTTACCAATGCAGATCTTAATATGAAAATAGAACTCAAACTTATGAGGGGCTATTATTATACTGCGCTTACAGATTTTTAATTTCTCTACACGTAATATGTACATAGTGTATACAGAAGGTATTGCATTGCACCCAAAAATTCGATACCGAGATTTCACCGGAAATACATATTTTGGGTCCACCTGAATCCAAAACAAGCATTTTCAGAAAGGTCTGTGCATGTATGCCTTTGGACAGCATAGCTAAAAAATGAAAAGACCGTTGAATACAAAAGTTGGTATTTAAGTTTGGTATGTTCCAAGGATGCGACACGAAGATTTTCAACATAATTCCCCCTCTCCCAACTGCCCTTTATAGGGAACTTTTTACGAACATTTTTATTTCTTAAAAGCGCCTCTAAAGGTTTTGATTAAAATATCGTATATTACAAATATTTCCCTGACTAGTTTATTCTGGATGAATTTTACGGAATTTTGCATAACAGTTCATCCGTAAGGGATGGACAAAAACTTGCCACACAAAGAATGTAAGCATGTTAGAATACACAATTTATCTAATATACATATATATTTTTTTTTCGTGGAGTTGATCGTATTTTTTATATTCCTTGTTTTTGGTTTTAGCTTTGAAAAACTTATACAATTCTCATACAGGAATTTGTCAACTCCTGTCCATATAAAAAAAGGAACTTCAGTCACATAGCAACCAACTTTTGACTATTACATTAACCTATGGTACTACCTTATTTCGCTTCTACTTACAAGGAAGCAAGTAATAAGACTACTTCTGCTTATTTTTTCTCGATTAGCATGAATTAAATAGAAGCATACACGTTTTAACAATAATTTGTTCCACAGATGTAGAGAAAGTCATGTGAATGGAACACACAACATATTTACTGAAAGTAGATCGACAGTAGAAATACACGTATCTCACAGAGGTCCATATTTGACGATAAATAGAATCTGATATGTTCCATTCACATGAATTTCTCTACATCTCGCTAACAAAAGGCGTATTTTGCTATCTATTTTATGCTAATAAGATAAGCAATAGCACAAATTGTCTTGCTAGTTAGATCCTTGTAAGTAGAAGGGAAATAAGGTATACGCCAGGCTTATGCGATAGTTACATTTTTTAAAATCCGGTTTCTATATGCTTGAAATCCATTCCTATGCGTTGACCTGTCTGAGAAAACTTGAACTATTGAAAACTGAGACCTATAACAAGGTATATCTCGGAAATGGTCAATTGTAGCGAAATAGTGTATGAAATAAATTGTGCGTTTTAAAACATACAGTTTCTTATGTATATTTTTCGTGGTATTGATCGTTTCTGAGATATTCTTTGTTATTGGGTTCAGTTTTAAAATACTTATACTTTTCTCATACAGGAATTTTCCAACTCCTGGCCACACAAAGAAAAGGAATTTCACCCCATAGCAACCACAATTTAAAACATTTGACTTGAGTTTAGCCTAGTGTATTCTCTTATTTCCCTTCTACTTATAAGGAATTAAATAATTAAACCGTTTCTGCTAATGTTTTAGCACAAAATAAAAAATTTGATGTGTACCATTCACATGACTTTCTCTACATCTCTGCAACAAATTACTCTTAAAAAGCTTATATTTACTTCATGTTAATCAGACTAAAATAGCAGAATTGGTCTTATTACTTGTTCCTTGTTACTATGTTTGCTTTGTTCCTTGCTGGTTGCTATGTCACTGAAGTTCCTTTGTTTGTATGGAAGCAGTTGACAAATTCCTATATGAGAAAAGTATAAGTCTTCATAGCAGAAATCAAAAACAAGGAATGACTCAAAAACGATGACTCCACGAAAAAATGTATATAACATAAATTGTGTTTTAACGTGCTCTACATTTTTTGTGTAGTAAGCTATTTTCCATCTCTTACGATTTAGCAGTTATTCAAAATTCCGTGAAATTCTTCCAGAATAACGTAATCTTCAGAGGCTATTCCCAGAAATTTCAAAATACACATAGTATTTGTTTTTTATTATACGAAATTTTAATCAATCGTTTTGAGCCATTTTTAAGAAAAATCAACATTTTCGAAAAAAGTTCCATGTAAAGGGTAGTTTTGGGTAGGGGAATTTTTTCAAAATCTTCGTGTCGCATCCCTGGAAGATACTTAACATAAATACCAAGTTTGATATTTTACCGACTTTTCGTTTTTGAGTTATCGTGTTCACACACACACACACACACAGACACACACACACACAGACACACACACACACACACAGACACACAGACACACACACAGACACACAGACACACACACACGGACCTTTTTGTGAAAATGCTTTTTTTGGATACAGGGGAGCCTAAAACATATTTCCGTTGAAATCTCGGTATCGAATTTTTGGGTGGAGTGCAATACCTTCTCTATACACTATGTACATAGTGCGTATAGAGAAAGTAATAAAAGAACAAATTTACTAACAAAAATGGAGCACTCATCCGTTTGTTTGCTTACATTTAAAGCCGATGTAAACGAAAATTCCATTGATTCGATGCTGCCAAGTGGTTGCAGAACTTTGTAGGGAAGATGGCATTTAGAGCTGTACAGCTTCTTGACGCAACAAGTTAATTTTTCCCTCATTACGTAGTCATTTCTAACAAAATTAGATTAGCCATTTGCTACTAAAATCTTCTCTCTTTCCAGCACCAAGCTGGCAGCTATAATTTTACTTCCTGATTACGGTTCTCGCTGCAGAATAGCAAATTGCACACCACATTCAATTGTTATTCCTACTGTGGTAAATACTATTATCACAAGTGAAGTAAAGGACTCCTCATATCAAAACTTACCTTGAAATTCCTAAGTGAAAAATCTAATGTGTTCCATTCACAGGACTTTCTCCACATCTCTGTAACAAATTATTTTTAATAAGGGTATTCATCTATCTATAGGGTCTTTCAAAAAGTGTCCTATCTTTGAACTTAAATAAAACACGTTCTCTAAAAGATAGAGGTTTATTTCATTTCTTATGAATACCTCGATTAACAAGGTGCAGATAGAAAAATAATCTTATGTACGAAGTTTGTAGAACGGCTAGAGTAAGTCATGTGAGTATAATACATCAGATTTGTATTTAATTATAACAATTCTTTAAATTTTCATTCCGTACTATATAAAATCTACTTCCCTTCCCTTTTTTTTGGAGAGTGAGAATGTTTCGTTCAGTATGGCTTCAAGTTAGTTGCAGATCTCGAAGGAAACACCAGATGCAGCTCATGCGCAATACTTGGCCAGTTGTTTCTCTGCAGTACTGTAGAGAATGGCCTCTAATATCCACGTTATGCAGAACGCGTGTTGCAAAAACTGGATATTACTTTAAATGGGTATCTGGTAAAAAATATTTGCCTTGCATGCATTGTGTTGCTGCAGTTGGAGTTTTCCACAAGGAAGCATTATTACTCTGACGGTAGCATGTGGTCGCTCTAGGCACATACATATAATCGATTCAGAGAATGTTGTAACAGTATCACGGTTTCGGGAATCACATGCTTCACTGGCTTTCCGCAATATTGGTACACCAAACGTTATCTAAATGCCGCATGTGGTTCAGCGAAGAAGATTTTTGCTGGGATTCCAACCTTCTTGCCAAACTTACAGTTCCAATGCAGACTAAACAATTTCAAGAAAAAGAATCAAATCTGATACTACATTCATTAGATTTTGTGTGTGTGTGTGTTCCAGTGGATTCGAGAATTGTTTAGATTCTCTGTTCGGTTCAATGGAAATTGTTTATTTAATTAATTTTTTATTTATAAATTGTTGATTTCAAGAATGTTTTAGATTGGATCAGGCAGACTGCGCTACAATCGCAGTATCGAATATTCAATAATATTTTATTCCAATTTCAGGAAAATATTTTACAACTTCGTGTTATTATTGTGTTTAAAAAAAAACGTGTGCTAATTGAAATATTAGCATAAGATTCAATTAATGTTTAAAGAGTTTTAAAGTGTGCATAAAAAACTATACATTTTGCAAATTAAGTGTGGAATTGACGTGCGTACTTTGTATAATTTTATATCAAATTTACACGTGCGTTAATTAACAGCCATCCTAACCTACAAAAAAGTTTTAAATTTTCGAATTAAAGACGTGACTACAGGACAACGTCTGTCCGGTCCGCTAGTATTCCTCCTATATGTACTTCAAAGTAACACAAACTGTTATTGTATTATGACAGTGTGGTCACCTGCAGCAGTTATTACGTTCGCTTATTATGTTCTTCAAATGGGAAGAGTTCTACTCTGCAGCGAATACGAGTGTTATCGTGCTCTGCGTTGCCAGGCCTCATTCGCACACTGAGCAAGCAAATCTGCCTGGTGACATAATGTTTATACATGTGTACTATGAAAACTATTTGAAATAAAAATCTGTTTTTGTTTTTTTTTTTTACGGTTCTGCTACGAAAATTACTCCATATCTCCCTTAGGAATTATTTTTTTGCAAAATTTGAATAGTTTATCTTAGTGCAACTAGTATTTATGAGAAACGGAATCACTTAGTTAAGCGGAAATGCAAAATGTCAACACAGCTGCACTCCGATTGGCTGCCGGCCTGGTGGCGCTAAAGGACAAACCTCGTCACATTTGAAAGTCACTGTAGGTATGTGAGTCAACGCAGTTGGATACCTTGGGATTTATAACGACACAAAAAGAGCGGCGCGACGTAACAGAAACCTTCGGAACCGCGGGACTCTTTCCGCGGGAACGTGATTCATCTGGAACTTCGAGAAGCTTCGGTTTCCACAAGTTTCCACAAAGGATTGTGACGTCATTTTTAGCTATAAAAAGAGGAAGAATTGGTAGCCGGTGTGTTGTAGTGAATTGCATTGAGTCGTTAGTGGAAACTCCTTACATCTTAACAGGTCAAATTAATTATTAAAATTTGAGATAATGTCCTTTATAAACAATAAATTTATGTAGATTGACTGGAGTGTTGGCACGCGGTGGTGCGCGAGCAATGAATGGCGTGCAGTTATATACTGTCTTCACATACACACCGAGTGAATTATTTGCAGCAGTAAATTAATGACTTTATTTGTAAATTATGTTTGAGTCAATAAAGATTTGTTACAATATAGTTAAAGTATTGTTATAGTAGAATTTCTATGTAGGCTTTGGGTAAAGCAAAAGATTAGGTCTTATGAAATGCTCTGTCGCTGTCACGTTGTGCGCCAATATGTCGCCGTTCTTTTGTCTACTTTGGAGTCGGTCTGGATTAGTACCCGTGAAATACTTTATAAACGGGCGTGTTCATACCTCTATAAATTTCTTTGTTGCGCGGGCTCTGCTCATCCACGTACAACACAAATTTGACTCTCGCTGTGGGGGAGAAAGAATGACTGGGGTATGTGACACGAGGTAGACTCACATAGAAATACTTCACTTTAGATTCCACTGAATTAATGCTTTTACTCACTTTTGTTACCTGTTGAGACACTAATCCTACGAGCGACTCCCGACAAAGTAGTTCTTGAAGACGTAGAAATATTAATAACTAGTGCTCTTTTCTTCTGCTTACTAAGTTCTTGTTTTCGACGTTCATCCGTAATTACTATGTACCTCACTATTACGACAAATCAACTCTTGCGATAACTAAAATGTTTCACGTAATAATTCAGAACATGGAATCCAGCAAGAAGAAACCACAAGAAGCAATCTAATTTGTTGTAAGCGCATCACTTATATACTTAAAATCCCCAATCTTGAAGCTCATTCCTAATTGGTTGAAAAGAAGCGCAAAAATAACGTTGTTACGTGATTAATTTTGTAAGTTCTTAGTATTATACTCACGTGACCGCTCTTTATAATGGAAAAGTCCCGAGCTGCTAACTTTTAGGGGAGAGAACATTTCTCTAAAAATTTCCCTGTTACTTATGTCTCTTATGTGCTAACATTTTGCTATTACAAAAGTATATGCATCGTTAAAATCAACAAAGAAAATAACCTTGGCGTACACAATAGTAACTTCTCGCCCTACTACTCAGTCTTTTCTGCTGAAGCAGATATTTTCCTATATTAAACCTATAGGAGACTGCCTCCGTGGTCGAGTGGTCTGCGAGCTGACTTCTCACCCGGAGCTCCCGGGTTCGATTCCCGGCTGGGACGGGGAATTTTTTTTTTTTTAACCCTATCCCCCCCAGAGTCTGGAAGTATGCATGTGAGAGTGAATGTGTGCGTGTTTGAGGAATTAAAAGGGTTTATACCTATAGACAACGAGTTGTTTCTAATTCGAAGCCCCGATATGACCTTGGATGTTAAAGGGGGCTATATAAATAGAAAAAAAAAATTAACCTATGGAAAAATAAAAATTAAACTAATAAAATACACAGCGGGCTAACATACTGTTACAACTTTTGTTTATTATCCATTCACCCTTAAGTTGATGTGCCTTAAAACAAATTTCAAGCCACCAATGCACCACTAGAATGTAGCTTTCCGCCATTCGCGTCAGAAATACTTTCATATATAGAGCTCGGTTGTGGGTTCCGAAGTTCATACAGTTACGAGAACACAGAAATATCAGCGGTATAAGGATATGGTGGTGGGGAAGGGATTAGTAGCGTAAACATGATCACATTGAAGTTATCTGCTCCAAAAGTAGATCCTTACATATGCATCGTTATAATTCTAAAAGTAGCACAATAAAACAATTATCATATCTTTAGTAAAATCTGATGTGTTCCATTCACATGACCTTCTCTGCATCAAGTTATTGTTAAAAAGCTTATGCTTCTATTTACTTCTGGCTTATCGAGAAGCCCTTAACACAAATAGTCTTATTATTTGCATTCATGTAAGTAGAAGGGAAATAAAAGAGTACCATAGGCTAAAGTGATAGACAAAATCTGATTACTTTGTGACTGAATTTCCTTCAGTTTTTTCAAACTGAAACGAAAAACTAGGAATATCTCAAAAGCTATGAACTCCACAAAAATGTATAGGACATAAATTGTATGTTTTAATGTGCTCTACATTTTTTGTGTGGTAAGTTTTTGTCTATCTCTTACGGTTTAGCAGTTATACAAAATTCCGTAAAATTCATGCAGAATAAAGTAGTCTTCAGAGGCTATTCCCAGAAAATTCAAGATAAACATTTTATTTGTTAGGTAAATATCTTTAATATACGACATTTAAATCAAAATCGTTAGAACCATTTTTGAGAAAACAAAAATGCTCGAAAAAAGTTCCAAGTAGCTGGGGGTGGAGGAATTTTCTTGCAAATCTTCGTGTCACATCCTTGCTAGATACTAAACTTAAATACCTAGTTTGGTATTTAATGGTATTTTCGTTTTTGAGCTACCTGTCCACAGACACACACATACACGGACTTTTTCTGAAAAATTTCTTTTTTATTCAGGGGAGCCAAAACATGTAATTCTGGTGAAATTTCGGTATCGAATTTTTGGGTGCATTACACTACGTACATATTACGTGTAGAGAAAGCAAAAATTCAAGATAATAATGTGCAGGCATCCAAACTTGCTCAGAATTCATTGCAGTGAATTTTACATCTTGACTGCATCGAAAGAAAAGTCTCTCCACGTGTTGCCTAAAATATATTTGAATCATCCACAGGTTTGTTCAGTGCCAAACGCACATCCTTGCGCATTTCGACATTTATAAATTTGCGTATTTTCATTGTTTACTGCTGTATCTAATATCTGCCAATCCCCGTGACTGGTGCTTAGCTTTGGTGCTTCGTGGCGCAGGGGATCGCGCGTTTTGAGTCCCGCCTCGGGCATGGTATCTATAAATATGTGTATGTCTGTGTATCTATGTAAATCTAATGTGTTCCATTCACATGACTTTCTCTACGTCTGTGCAGCAAATTACTGTTAAAACATGTATGCTTCTATTTATTTCATGCTAATCGAGAAAAAAAAAAAAATTAGCTCCTTGCTCCCTTGTAAATAGAAGCGAAATCAAGGAGTACCATAGATGAGGTGTCAGTAAAAAGCTGGTTGCTATGTGACTGAAGTTCGTTTGTTTGAATGGTCAGGTGTTGACACATTTCCGAATAAGAAAATTATGTTTTTCAAAGCTGAAACCAAAAACAAGGGATATTTCAAAAACGATCAACTACACGAACAAATGTATATTAATGTGTTTTAATTTGCTCTATATTTTTGTGTGGCAACTTTTTGTCCTTCTCTTACAGTTTCGCAAGTATGCAAAATTCCGTAAAATTCCTCCATAATAAAGTAGTCTTCAGAGTCTATACCCAAAAAATTCGAGATGTACATTTTATTGGTCAGATAAATATCTCAACCTACGATATTTTAATCATAACCGTGGGTCATTTTTGAGAAAATCAAAAATTTTAAAAAAAGTTCCATGTGAAGTGTAGTTGGGGGTGGGAGGATTTTTTCAACATCTTCGTGCCTTGTCCTTGGAAGATAACAAACTTAAATAAAGTGTACCAGAAGTTTTGAGTTGCCAACATTTTTGTTAGGAAACTTAGTGTGCATTTTGCCTCCATTTTGTTATTAAAACTATAAATTTATTGTAAATACTTTAAATTTATTAAACGAACAAGTAATTTTTCACTTAAACCTCCAGATTTCATTTTGATCTAGCAAATTTTGAGAAAAAAACGTAAAATAAAGTTTTTATGTAGCTTGGGTATGGCAGAAGTACAATCACTTCCTGGTGTACTTAAAATACTTATATCGTAACAAGCTCCTGAATGGAAAACAGAGGAGGAGAGTATGACTGCTAGAGGACACTTATTCAGACATAGAATATCTTAAACTATTAAAATTACGAATCTTTTTTACACAAATTGTGTATTTTAATGAGCTCCTGAGGGGCAGTGTGGAGGCAGAATAGACTGAGTACGTAAATTGCGATGCAAATTTAATTACTGACGTCACATTTATGTATAATTAATGTATTTTAATATGCATAAGTAAATTCTGTTTAATTATTCTACATTTGAAACAGAGGTGTTCTAATTTTCAGCAGAAACTCTCGCTCAGAGATATACATTTGGGTGTGTATTCTTCTGCAAACCGGAAAAACAATTCAACATTTTAAAAACTCCAATATGGAGCAATAAAAAGAAAACAGGATGAAAAGTTAAAAATGAAACGAAAATAAAATTATTTAAAAAGATTGTATTCTATGGCAGTGAGACACGGGTAATTGAAAATAAAGAAAAATATGTACAGGCCGTTTCAAAACAACACGAAACTAAGACAGTAGTGGATTAGCTTACACTTTGAATTGTACGAAACTTAATGTTGCAAATTTCGGCTCTTCTATTTAAAGTTTTATGTGTGTTTAAAAATCGCACTCGGTTGAGATTAGGCAGCGAAGGAACAATGATTGTCACGTAAACATCCTCAGAACGTGTTACACGAAACACACAACAAAACTCACCCATTACTAAGGCCGTGACCTGTGCCGCGCCGGGTGTCTATCAAACCACGCGACTGGAACCTTCGCTACCAAGCGGCGTCTCTCTTGGAGTGGGCCAGGCACTGCGTAGTTATGTACGACTGCCTAATCCATGGTGTTCTTATGGCAGTTTTTGTATGTGCCGAATTTAGAGCTGAAAATTATATTCACGTATCACGTACGGTATGACCAACAAGGTCCACATCTTCGTTTCGCGTCGTTCTGAAACACCCTGTATAGTATTCAGGGAAATGGAAGTTTTTAAGATACATAAAAGGGATTACTCATCTAGGCGGCCCGGGTTCTGTCCGAGAGGACCACATATGGGATTTTTACTTGACATAGTGGCTACTGGGCAGGTGTTCTCAGGATTCTGTGATTTTCGCCGCTATTCAATTTCATATGTCCCTATCTTATACAAAACTTCGGGGATCTGATCTCAAGTATGTCCTGGAGATGAAAGTCTTAACTACTAGGGGAATAAACAGAGAAATAAATAAAGAAAGTATATAGACAGCTATTATGCTAATAGGTGGAATTAAGAATGGGAATGTTCACCAGGAACTGAAACCCAAAAATAAATCTTGTGTGTTCCATTCACAGGACTTTCTCTACATCTCTGCAACAAATTTTTGTTAAGTTTGTCTTATTACTTGCTTCCTTATAAATAGTACAGAAATAAGGGAGTACCTTAGGCTAATCTGATAATCAAAAGCTGGTTGCTATGTGACTGAAGTTCCTTTGTTTGTATGGACAGAAGTTGACATATTCCTGTATGAGAAATGTATAAGTTTCTCATAGCTGAAACCAAAAACAAGCAATATGTCAAAAACGATCAACTCCACGAAAAAAAATATACGTGACATAAATTGTGTGTTTTAATTTTCTGTACATTTTTGTGTGGTAAGTTTTTGTCCATCTCTTACGGTTTAGTAGTTATGCAAAATTCCGTTACATTCATCCAGAATAGAGGCTATTCCCAGAAAATTCAAGATATACATTTTGTTTGTCAGGTAAATATCTTTAATATTTGGCATTTTAATCAAAATCGTTATAGCCATTTATGAGAAAATCAAAATTTTCGAAAAAACTCCCATGTAAAGAGTAGTTGGGATGGGGGAATTTTCTTGAAAATCTTCGTGTCGCATCCTTGGAAGATACCAAACCTAAATTGCAAGTTTGGTATTTAACATTCCTTTCATTTTTGAGCAATGCTGTTCACAGACACACACACGGACCTTTTTGTAAAAATGCATTTTTGGATTCAGGGGGACCCACAACATGTATTTCCGATGAAATCTCTGTATCGAATTTTTGGTTGGAATGCAATATGTTCTCTGTACACTATGTACAAAGTACGGGTAGAGAAAGTAAATATAGAAATTTTAAGCGAACATTCCAATTGGGGAAACCTGCAATGTTCACATGATTGATAAATAAACAAATATAACCATCTACTATATCAACTATATGCAAGACTTGCTGATAAAGAATGGGGAGGGCCAAAGTAAGATAATCAGTGTGAATGTTATCAGAGTTGCATTTGACTGCAATCACGTGCATTATATAACAAAACGCTTTTACAGTTTTATTGGTCAAATCTTAACATAATTGTTATAGTACAATTTTACAATAACTTTTTCCATGTCGATAATACTGTAAGAGAATTTGTTGAATATTGTTAGTGAAATTCAGGTGTTTAAAACTTAGACTCATATAAAATGCATTCAATAGTATTTATAAAAGATAAAACTTGTTTTCAGTGTAAGAATATCAGCGGAGTGGAAAGCCATATTTAAGGGAAAATATATATTTAAACTTCTCGAACTGAATAACTCAAAAACTACAAATCTTGTGATTCGTATATTTTCGCTCATTTACACATTACTTAGTAAGGCAATGTGGAGCACAATCGATAAGATATGGAACATTGTAAATAGCGTGTCTATGTGATATTTAAATTTCTCTAAACCCTTGCATTACCTTGCAACTGATTTGTTTTGTCACTATTCAAAGCCAGTAGCAAGGCTGATGAAGGTTTTAAAGAAATTTAAATATCACACAGACACGCTGTTTACAATGTTTAGTTTTACTCCACACTGGCTTGCTAAATAAGTGTAAATGAGCGTAAATATAGACAATCACAAAATTTGTTGCTGTTGATCTGCTCAATTCCAGAAGTTGAATTTTTATTTTGCTTTAAACATGGATTTTGAATAGGGACAAGGCAAATATCGCAACAGAGTGGTCAAGATAAGGCTGCTAAAATTATATGTTATATCAACCGCTCTCAAACAATGTAATATCTGGTAGAAAAGAATGGGGAGGGCCCAGGTAAAGTAATCGGTTGTTGTTGGCGGGGTTACATTTGAGTGCTATTGCGTGGATGTTGCACTTTGTTTAATATAAAAACACTACATCTTACAATACTACAGATTTACAATAACTTTTTACAGGTCTAATATATTGTAAGAGTTTGTAGAAGATTGATTGAGAAATCTAGGTATTTAAAGCATAAATAGACTTATATAAAATGCATTCTATGATATTTGCGAAAGATAAAACTTGTTTTTCGGTGTAAGAATATCAGCGGAGTGGAAATCCATATTTAAGGGAAAATATATATCTAAAATTCTCTATCTCAGCAAGTCAAAAACTTTAAATCTTGTGATTGGGTATGTTTCCCCTCATTTACACATTACTTAGCAATAAAAACACTACATCTTGCAATACTACAGATTTACAATAACTTTTTCCATGTCAATGATACTGCAAGAGATTTTGTAGAAGATTAGTTGAAAAAATTCCTCGCTTATAACAAATAGTCTTATATAAAATATATTCAATGATATTTACGAAATATTAAACTTGTTTTCTGTGTTAGGAATTTCAGTGGAGTAGAAAGCCATGTTTAAGGCAAAATAAAA
Source organism: Hymenopus coronatus (assembly GCA_030762935.1). NCBI lineage: Eukaryota > Metazoa > Arthropoda > Insecta > Mantodea > Hymenopodidae > Hymenopus > Hymenopus coronatus. The sequence continues at coordinate 64,570,614 of CM060884.1, forward strand.
ATTAAACTGAGCAGGTCAACAGTAACAAATCTTGTGATTGTCTAGATTTACGCTCGCTTACACTTATTTAGTAAAACCAAAACTTGTAAACAACATGGCTATGTGATTTTTAAATTTCTTTAAACCTTTCATCAGCCTTGCAACTGGCTTTGAATGGGAACAAAACAAATATCGCAACAGCATGCTAAAAATAAAGCTGCTAAAATCATTCCTTCTATCAACTGCTGTCAAACAACGCAATATTTGGTAGTAAATGATAATGAGGGCCCGGGTAAAATAACCGGTGGATGTTGGCGGGGATACATTTGAGTGCAATTGCGTGGATTTTGCACTTTAATATAAAAACACTACATTTTACAGTAGTACAATTTTGCATTAACTTTTTACATGTCTACGATATTGTAAGAGTTTGTAGAAGATTGATGGAGAAATTTAGGTGTTTAAAGCATAAATAAGCTTATATAAAGCGCATTCAATGATATTTACGAAAGATAAAACTTGTTTTCGATTTTAGGAATATCAGCGGAGTGAAAAGCTATGTATAAGGGAAAATAAATGCAAACTGAGGTAGTCAACTCTACAAATCTTGTGATTCGCTAGATTTACGCTCATTTACACATTACTTAGCAAGGCAGAGTGGAGTAAAACCGATAAGATATCGAACATTGTAAACAACATGTCTATGTGATATTTAAATTTCTCTAAACCCTTGCATCAGCCTTGCAACTGGCTTTGAATGGGAACAAAACAAATATGGTCAAGATAAGGCTGCTAAAATTATCTACTATATCAACCGCTCTCAAACAATGCAAGACCTGGGGTCATTATTCAGGAGCTCCACGAGCATATAGACTTATTCCCTCCTACTTCCGCTCACACTACCCACACACGAGCAAAATTATCACACAAAAACGGCACAACTGGCAATTCACAAGATGTATGGGGTTTTGAAATAGTCGCACCACTTTACACATCCCATAACTCTACCAAAACAAGATTAAAAAATAAAGCTCGACTTTCCCCTCCCCCGCAAAAGAATGGCCTGCAATATTGAGCCACTTGTCTTCAATTTTTACTGCACTGTTTCTATAGCGTCATTTGTTTCGATTTGTATTATTCAACCGTTCCTTTCTCTTTAATGACTCAGTATATAGCATCGACTGTAAAACTTTAGTTTTTATTGAGTGCTTCGAATAAATGGAAACTGGGAAATTATATTTATCCAAATTTTAATAAATGAATACTAGCTTCATTGCTAAATGATACACGAAAAAAAAGGAATATGTAGTATAAATATATTCGTTGATACACAGAACATGAAATTAGTGTCCTATGGTGTCTGGAATGAAAAAAAAATGGTAATAAAAAACATTTACTCTATGACAGAAATTGAACTCATGACCTTTGGGATAGCAGCTTCCCGGGTTATGCATTAAGCCACCAGAGCAGTTGAAAAAACGCCTCCAGGGTAGTTAATGAATGCTCAGTGTCGCACTGCCAAGTGATTAGTTCTAAATTTTACAGATTTTGGCGACATTAAATCTTGAGAACGCTAGTAACGAGCTGCTAAAAATCGATATTTCTATACTCGGGCAGCAGTTTTAAAGACATTCTAAGCCATTTTTTCAACCTGCTTTGCTTTAACATCGACTTATCAGCACCTGATACCCACACGTTTAACGCTATGCAGTTGCGTTATGTTTATCCGGGAATTATGCATCGCCGATCTCAAATGACTTATATCAGCCACGTGCACAATCTCGCAAATATTTCGGTGTAGTTCATTAACAACCTGTATATACATAAGAGTAAATACTGTATAAATACCAGCAGTTTCCGTTTCATATCTCTTAAGCTTTACAATAGTATACCGATCAACATAAGACAACTTTCATTTCAGGTTTTTAAGAGTAGGGTCCGTACCACATTGAGGGCGAATAACTCTATATACTTTAAATTAATTTTATAGTGTAAAATTTACTTGATATGTTGATATAATTGTAAATATTTTGACGATGTCATGAATGCGTGTATTGCTATTGCAAACAAACGGTATGTCTGTCTGTCTGTTTGTGTAGTATCTATTTGGAAATTAAAGTGCGCCAACGATATATTTTCTGAAAATTTATAGTTCATAATATTTTATGAAAAAAAATTGAGTATCAAATTTTACAGATGTATCATCTTCACCATAAACAAAACCCAAAAATCAACAAATATGTGGCATGTGCCTCTATTCCACTGAACTGTTATTAACAGTATTACACATCATATCCAAATTGAAAATGTATGTTTATGTATGTAAATTATTTTAGTTGTATCACAAGGTTTGGTGCATTGCTGGTTAATTAAGCGTTAAAATTATGGGGGTTAATACATCCCTCTTTAGCATTTACACCGACTAACATTTTTGAGTGTATATTCACACATAAATTTGGTTATATATGTAGCAGGGATTTTGCTTTTTAATCGAAATGCTATACAGCGAGTGTCCAATCGCATGCTTTTCTAGTGATAAAAAATCGATTTTATGCTTTGTACACAATTTGTTAGAGCGATATAGATGTATATAAATTCTTATTTTGTAGGAATGATTTAGCTGAACAACAGAATTTTCTCCCTCATTTATGAAAATAACTGTTTCCAGCACTTTTATTCCATGCCATCGTTTTATGCCTTATATACATATCGGTTTTGACGGCAGTGACCTCGGTATAACGACTTTGCGCAGAAGTGATGCAGGAAGTGTCAGGGGTACGTTTATCAGCTGTGAGTTGTATCAGATGTTGCTTTGTCTTCGTGTTGTGAAGGGCGACTTAACAATGTTGCAAGTACTTTAGACCAGGATTCATAGTAGGGCCAACTATTATGGTCAATTTGTAAGTCACCATTGGGGTTGTCATCTCAAAATGAATTTCAGATCACCTAATGGTTTACCGGGAAGGCAACGAGTCAGTTGAGAAATTTAATGCTATGCCGGCATGTTGCCATGGTAGTTCAGTGGCAGAGCAACCGGCTAGAGATCGGGATATCCGTGGTTCAAATCCTTGCTATGGCATTGCATTTTTCAGTCTGACTCTACCTATCCAACTACTGTCCTACATAGGGTTTTTGTGGAAAAAAAACAACCAATTATTCCTACCTATAGATCACTAAACTGATGGGTAAGGCGAGAGTTGCGGAACAGAAAACTCCGCAGTGAGTTTTTTACTTTCCCTACGCGTTCTGTGTACAGTGTATAGAGAAGGTATTGTATTGCACGCAAAATTGATACCGAGATTTCACCGGAAAGAAATGTTTTGAGACCCCCCGAATCGAAAAAAAGCATTTTTAGAAAAATGGCCATCTGTGTGTCTGACTGTCAGTGTATGTCTGTGGGCAGCATAGCTCAAAAACTAAAAGACCATTAAATACTGCACTTGGTATTTAATTTCAGTATCTTCCAAGAATTTGAAACGAAAATTTGCAAGAAAATTCCCACACCCCAACTATCCCTTATTGATGAATAACAGATCTCCAACTTTGGCAAAAATAAGTTGGTTAAATAGTAACATTGTTATATTAAAATGAGTAATAAATTAATACGTCTTTATTCCACAAATTCATTTTCAGAGTAGGGTTTTGGTTGTTGCTTTAATTGAAGGAAGAAAATAAGGAATTTCCAAAATTTTAATTTTCTCAAAAATGTCTAACAATTTTGATTAATGCCTCATACATTTAAGATATTTACAGGACAAATAATATATATATGTATGTCACTTTTCTAGGAATAGCCTTTGAAGACATTTATTCTGAATGAATTTTGCTGAATTTTCCATAACTGTAAAAATAGACAAAAACTTGCTAAACAAAAAATGTAGTTCTCGTTTAAACATACAATTTATGTTACATACATTTTTACGTGCAGTTGGTCGTTTTTGAGATATTCCTTCTAATTAGTGTCAGCTTTAAAATACTTATATTTTTCTCATAAATTTGTCAACTCCTGCCCATACAAACAAAGGAACTTCGGTCACATAGCAACCAGCTTTTGACTATCATTTTAAACTATGTTACTCCCTTATTTCGCTTCCACTTACAAGGAAACAAGTAATAACACTATTTCTGTTATTTTTTTTTTCGAATAGCAAAGAGGATAAGAGAAGCATAAGCTTTTTAACAATATTTTGCTGCAGAGATGTAGAGGAGGTCATGTGAATGGAGCACATCAGCTTTTTCCAGTGTTTAACGCCCTCTTTTACTACCATAGCACCGCAGGCGATACTTGGAATGAAGATGTAGCACCTATGGAATGTGATGGTGGGGGAAACCGGAGAACCTGGAGAAAAAAAATTGTCCAGCACAAATCTCACATGACTTCGCTTGGAATCGAACCCGGACCTTCTAGATGAGAGGCGAGTGGTCTAACCACTAGTCATGGCGAGGCCTACTGCACGCCAGTAGATTGTGTGCGGGGCACGTATTCACGCATAAAACAAATGCAGTGTACAAGATGCTATTCCCGAGGGAAACATAAAGACGTAATTGTTATAATTTCCAATCATTAGCACAAATTGCAGACAATATGGTTAGTCTAAGAAAACTATATGGATGTCATGAGCTGATAGCTTCTGATGACCGTTACTCTTACCAATTTCCAGCTTGTGCAAAATAAAATTATGATCTAAAATTGAAAGATTTCAAGGAAAGCTAATCGATGATAAGATGAATGAATTTGAACACAAAACACAAACCTTACGATTTATTCTTACTAATGGAAAGTGATCTCGGAATCATTTTTCCGGTATTTGAAACAGCTATGTAGCATAGGAATGCACAATTAAACCCTATCACCGTTAAACCATCTCACTTCTAAAGCCTTTTAAGTGTACTGAACACATGACAAAAAATCTGATGTGTTACCTCACATGACTTTCTCTAGCTGTTCTACAAACTTCATACATAAGATTCTTCTTCTTTCTGCACCTTGCTAATCGAGGTACTCATTAGCACAATGTTCTTATTATTTAGTTTCATATAAGTAGGAAGAAAATAGGGGAATACACTAGGCTAAACCAATAGTCAAATGTTTTTAAAGCTGTCGTTATGCGATTGTCATTACACATCGCTTCCTTTCTTGGACTTCACAACTGAGAGTAATAACAATAAATATCTCGAAAATGGTAAGCTCCACGAGAAAAATGTATACGACATAACTTGTGTATTGAAACAAGACCTACATTTTTTGTACAGTAAGTTTTTGTCTATCGCTTACGGTTTACTAGGTATGCCAAATTAAGCCATATTCATTCAGAATAAACATGTCTTCAGAAGCTATTCCCAGAAAATCCAAGATATACATTTTATTTGTTAGCTAAATATCTTTAATATATGATATTTTAATCAATATCGTTAGAGCCATTTTTAAGAAAATCAAAATTTTCGAAAACAATTCCATGTAAAGGGTAGTTTGGGGTGGGGAATTTTTCTCAAAATCTTCGTGTCGCATCCCTGGAAGATACTAAACTACTAAACTTAAATACCAAGTTTGGTATTTAAGTTTAAGGGGTTCTAAAACATGTTATACAGGGGGTTCTAGAACATGTATTTCCGGTGAAATCTCGGTATCGAATTTTTGGGTGGAATAGAATACTTCTGTATCCTTATGTACATGGTACATATGGGGCTAGAGAAAGTAAAAACTCGTTCTGCCCTCCAGATGACTTTGCTTGAGAGGTTTCAATTAGCGACAGCAACACTAGCGCCAGCGGTGTGTCTAGGAAATACAATCCTTAGATCTTTGATTTACGTTCTGCATGGGTATCGCGGTAAAGCAGACTGCTGTCGTCTATTTTATGAACAATACAGTGACTTCTTTATTATAAATGCCACGGATCGCCACGATGCGAGTTATGTGTTGTTGAAAGCGGGGTCCATCTGCATGAAGACATTTTTGATATCGCCGGATGGAATGACCGTTCACGCATAATATATTCTTGCGCAATGTTCATAATTTGTGCATACAGGGGGGGGGGGCTTTAGTCCAAAGTTTAGTAGCTGTATGAACAGGGTTTTTTGAAATACCCACTTGCTGTGCAATACAGCCGAGAGACCTCTTATGTGAGCGTTGAAATGCTGCACCAATTTCGTCCGGCTTATCCTTCGTTTACCGATTCAGTTCTAAATATATTGAGTTAGTATCTCTAGTGCTTCTACAAGGAAACACATAACTGGGAAATTGCCTACACACCTGCCTACATAATTCAGTTTTTACATATCTATCGTACATAAAAATTCGCAATTAAACGTGAATTGTTGGCATTTTCCTAAGGAAAATGTACAAAATGTAAAACGTACCCCTGACACGTCCTGCGTCGGTTCTGCACAGTGCCACAATACCGAGGTCAAGGATATCCCGGTCGATATGCAAATTCGCGAAACTTGCGGCCTTAACATAAAACGAAAACACGATATAAAATAAATGGAGCACCTGTAATAAAATCCATATCTATGGCAACGACAACAGGTGGGCAAAGAAAACCGATGCCGGGAAATACAATGGTGGTATTCCGTTCTCAGGACTTCGTAGTTTAGACGTGACGAAGATAAAGTTTGAAGCATAAATTTAGGGACGAGAGCTAATGATGTGTCCCTTATCTTAGATCATGGTTAAAAATAATATAATTATAGCAAGAAAAGCATGCATTACTTTCTCAATTACGCACAATAGGTAGGAAAGTATGTATTGTATTTACCCACAAATTTGATTTCAAGAATTCAAAGATAATATTTATTTTGCATTCCCCAGAATTAAATAAAAATACTCTTTACAAAAATAGTCCATATGTGTAACTATGAACAAGTAACTAAACATGAACAGTGGCTTAAATAACAAACTTGGTATATAAGTTCAGTATCTTCCAACGATGAAACAAGAAGGTTGTCCGGAAAATGTCCTATCCCAAAGTACTGTTTGTATTGAAGTTTTCGTATTTTTTTAAGCTATATAAGAAATGTTATGTATGAAAGTGCTTGCATTAAAACTAAATGTATATCTTGAATTGTTTTGGAATAGCCTACTACTTTAAAGTCCTACTTTTTGTTAATGAATCTTGCATGAGTGATAAACCGTAAAAAATAGACAATTTTAATACGCACATCTTATATCAAATAAATGGAATAGTGAAATTCAAAGTTTCCGAATTACTCCTTGTTTTTGGTGTAAATTTCCCAATATTTTTCTAAAATGAGAAGTCTTCATTAGTTTCTATTCTGATTTCATCCTGGTCATGCATGTAGAACTGAATTTTAATATCAACGTGTAGCAACCAGCTCTTAAAGGATTTTACTATCGCTTTACCCTAGTGTATGCACTTATTCCTCATCAACCTCTAAAAATATGGAATAAAACAATGTTTGCTAATGTCTATCTAGACTAGCATGAAGTAAACAAAATAAACTGATGTAAGAATAACCGCAGAACAGTTACAAAAAGGTCATGTGAGTGTAACACATCAGATCTTTTTTATTTACATATATACTCGAAATTCACAACTGGATTTGAACTGAGCCGCCACTGATCCAATAGCCAACATACAGTATATACAGTGAACGGTCTGTGTTGGTAAAGAAAACAGAAGCTGGACAAAAGTAGCTTTTCTTTTTCTCGTCCCCAGGCAAGTTGAGCTACCACCATTCCCGGGTCGTTGTCTTTCTTCAGAAACTAGAGCATAATAACCAGTGGACAGAAACACAGATATTATAGATAAAACAGGAGGTACCGCGATATTGGAAAGACTTTAACAAATAGGAACTTCTTTTACAAACCCTTGAAATGAAAAATAATGTTCATAAAGCATACTTATTCACATTTCATTTGAAAGCACTAATTTATTAAAATTGCATCAAAAGTTTATCAGAGAATCAATTTGCACAGCTTCTGTTCGAATATCTAAAACACAATTTCAGTATAAACACTTGCTCACAAGAAGCTAAGAGTTATTTTTATTTAACAAACTTATAACATACATTCAAACACCAAAAAAAACGAGGTCTTAAATTAAAAATAGATTAATTTATTCATTAAGATATCAAGAACTTGATACTATATACGTAATTAGTACGCATAGATTACTAATGAAAAATGTTCAAATCATTTAACAGAGTTAGGTATGTACAAAACACTTCAAGTTAAGTTTATCTGTAATGTTCTATAAATCGGTCACAATTAAAAGCAATGCTTTATTAATACTGTTTTAGGTTTGTGTTTGAATTTGGCTTCTGAGGTGGTTTTTTGTACGTGAGAGGTAGTTGCCGGATTATATAATATAAAAACATTCAGTAATGTAGTTCTGTCTGAATAATTCTTGTTTCTTGTATTGCAATTATGTTTATTGCTACACATCTCAAAGTTGTTTGCACTTTCTTACACGTAATACTATGGTCGTCTTTATTTCTCAACATAATCTCCAGGAAGGCTAATACATTTGTCATAATGTGCTCTTAAATTAAACCATCTCTGTAGTGCGATTTATCAAGCTCCTCAAAATAGCTGTTTACCGCTGTGAAATCTTCGTGCTCTTAAGACATTTTTCGAGGTTTGCGAACATGTGGTAGTCAGTGGGTGCTAGATCTGGCGAATAGGGTGGATGTTCCAATTCCAACATCGCACATATTTCCCATTGCAATGACTGAACGATTGTCGTGAGGAAACAAATTTTTGCCAAATAAGGTCTCTTTCTTTTCACCTCATCATTCAAACGTTTCAGTATGAATCAGAATAAGTGTACTTATTGACATAACAATATCACACATTGCACTTCAACAATTGCACAGGTCCACAGACCGTAGATCTTTTGTAATACACAAAATATTAAAACAACAACAAAGTATTAAAGGAGTAAACACGAAAATAAAGAGACACTACAGTAAGCTTGCCTAGTCGACGCCAGTGATACTTTTACCCTTTTCCAAGTAATCAATAAAATTAATTCCCCGTGCAACCCAGAAAGCAGTCACCATAACCTTGTTAGCTGACAAAATTGACTTCGCCCTTTTTTGGAGTTGGTTCACCTGACGCAATCCACTGTTTTGACTGTGACTTGCTTTCTGGAGTGTAGTGATGTATCCAAGTTTCATCCATAGTATAAGCCGTCTCAAAAATTCACTGGGATTTTTACAAGAGCTCCACATTCTTAACAGAAACATATAGAAGGTATTGCAACCACAGACAAATTCGATACTGAGATTTCACTGGAAATACATGTTTTGGGTCCCCTGAATCCAAAAAAAAACATTTTTTACAAAAAGGTCCGTGTGTGTACCTTTGGACAGCATAGCTCAAAAAGGAAAAGACCTTTGAGTACCAAACTTGGTATTTAAGTTTGGTATCTTCCAAGGATGCGACCCGAAGACTTTCAACAAAATCTCCCCCCCCCCAACTCTAACTACCCTTTACATGGAAACTTTTTTTTCGGAAATTTTGATGCTCTCAAAATGGCTTTAACGATTTTGATTTAAATCTTTTATATTTAAGATATTTACATGTCAAATAAAATGCATATCTTGAATTTTCTGGGAATAGTCTCTGAAGACTAATTTTTTGGATGAATTTTACGGAATTTTGCACAACTGCTAAACCGTGAGAGATGGACAAAACTTACCACACAGAAAATGTAGAGCAACACACAATTTATGTTGTATATTTTTTTCATGGGGTTGATCGTTTTTAAGATATTCTTAGTTTCTGGTTTCAGCTTTAAAAAACTTGCACTATTCTCATATGGAAATTTGTCAACAAACAAAGGAACTTGTCACATAGCAACCGGCTTTTGTATATCACTTTAACCAATGGTACTCCCATATTTCTCTTACATTTACAAGAAAGCAAATAATAAGACTATTTCTGCTAATTTTTCTCGATTAGCATGAAATAAATGGAAGCATTGGCTTTTTAACAAACATTTAACACACAACGCACGTGCACCAGTGTGAGCTCTAGGATGAACTGACTAAATGAAATTTTGGTATTAAAGTTACTATTTATCAGGGTACCTCAAGTCTCAATGAGGTGATCTTGCTCTTTCAACATTGCGCGAATCCTACTGAATAAAGATTAAGGACCTTAGCGCCCAAAATTGGCGCGTATATTAACGAAATCCAGAAGAGTGTAAAAGCAGTCTAAAAGGTCAATATAGTGAGTGAAAAATGTTAAACCAGCGAAGTGAACACAGTTGATAAGATACAGTTGAAGTGGACAGTAAATCAATGGGTTGTGACTCGGTGACAAGTTTGTAACGTTAGTGCTATAAGTGTTTTATTACATTGAGTGCCTTTGTAGAGAATCAGGTGAGTTTAGCAGAACCTGGGATTCTTATTTATTACAATACTAAACAATAATTTAATCTATTTCACTAAAAATTCAATGTCAAAATTTCATTACAAATATATTTCCAAAAAAGATTTTTAGCAAAAGGTTCGTGTGTGTTCGGGTGTCCATGTGCTGTTAATACGATAATTCAAGAACGAAAAGTCGTTTACATTTAAGTTCAGAATCTTCCTAGGATGCGACACGGTGATTTTAAAGATTTTTCAACTAGCCTTTACTTGGAAAGCTTTTGAAAATGTTGATTTCCTCAATGATTAACGATTTTCATTAAAATACTGTATACTACTGATAATTACATGACAAATGAAGTGCTCGCCTTTAATTTTCTGGTAATAGCCTCCGAAGTCCTGTACATTCTGAAGGAATGCTACATAACTGATAAAGTATAAGATATAGATACAAAGTTACACACAAAACTGCAGATCTCGTTAACACACAATTTATTACCCATACAGTTTTTGTAGAGTTAAGGAGATACTTCTCTATTAGTTTCAGTTATAAAAATCTTTTATCACACAAAGTCATCATCCGTTTCATATATCTTGTTTTACTCCTGGTCATGGTAAGGGGACCAAATCTCATGTCGACTACATAGCAAACGACTTTTAACTGGTTTCAATGTCGGTTAAGTCTAGCGTATTCTCTTATGGCCCTCTTCCTATAAGGAATTAAATATTTAAGACAGTTTCTGTTAAGGTTTATCTCCATAAGCGTGATGTAGATACTATTTATGCTACGAGTGGTAAAAATGGTATTTTGTATTGTGAGTTAGGAGCAACATAAAACAATTTTAACACTATGCCAAAAATTATAAATTTCTCCATATTTTGAGTGTCTCTGCTATAACATGCAGCAACAACTCCAATTTTCAGATTTGATAAAATATGCATGTATATATTTATAAAATAATGTTTTCAAATTTTGGTCAAATTTGTGGTAAAGGTTCTCCTGGCTATAGTTTATCAGATAAGATAAAGTAGTTTAATGCAATATTGTAATCTGAAAGTTAATTTAACCAGAAGTCTACAAATTCAATGCCACTACTATACTTTTAACATCAACTGTCTAAAAATAACATTTTGTAAGAATAGTTTGCTTGTAGAACAAATGAAGAAAGCCATGCGAATGGAACACATCAGACTTGTATGAGTTAATTTCCTTGAGTTTATTTCTGCTGTCAGAGCCAGAAGCCGAAACGAAACGTGTGCAGGATTTAGGAAACTGTCAGTGTAATGGCTGCAAATGTTGGCAGAATTTCTGTCGATATCTGCAAAGAATTGCCATACCCTTCCGTTTTTCCTAAGGAAACGGATGTCTCCATAGAAAGAGCTATTCTTTCTTTATACGGAACGAGTCAAAAATCGCTAAGCTTCATTTCCTGAGAGTGTGGGGAACGGCAGTGTGACAGGCAGAGAGCTATGGAACGGTTTACTTTGGAAAGCGTTTTTGTCTCCTCAGCAAATAACTGAGAAATCGCAGTATTCGTGCTGCTTTTGTCTGTTTCAGCTCTTTCGAGCGTTTTTTTTTTTCTGCTGACCTTCTGCTCTGATTTTATGCGTTATTTATTGATAGTATTGTTTCTATTTGAAAAAATCTGATGTGTTACACTCACATGACTTTCTCTAGCCGTTCTACAAACTTCTTACATAGGATTATTCTTCTTTCTGCACCTTGTTAATCGAGGTATTCAGAACAATGTTCTTATTACTTAGTTCCTTATAAGTAGGAAGAAAATAAGGGAATACACTAAGCTAAATCGATAGTCAAATGTTTTAAAAGCTGTCGTTATGCGATTGTCATTACAAATCGCTTCTTTTTTTTTTCGCCAGGAGTAGAACAAAAGAAAAACTGACACTCCCGTCTGAGAAAAGTATAGGTACCTAACAACTTAAACTAAAAACAATGAATACCTCGAAAACGGAAAGCTCCAAAAAAAAAAAAATGTATATGACGTAAATTGTTTATTTTAACAAGGCCTACATTTCTTGTATAGTAAGGTTTTGTCTATCTCTTACGGTTTATCAGTTATGCCAAATTAAGCAAAATTCATCCAGAGTATATAGGTCTTTAGAAGCTATTCCCAGAAAATTCAAGATATACATTTTATTTGTCAGTTAATATCTTTAATATACGATATTTTAATCAAAATCGTTAGAGCCATTTTTAAGAAAATGAAAATTTTCGAAAAAAGTTCCATGTAAAGGGTAGTTTGGGGTGGGGGGATTTTTCTCAAAATCTTCGTGTCGCATCCCTGGAAGATAGTGAACTTAAATACCAAGTTTGGTATTTTAGCTACTTTTCGTTTTTGAGTTATCGTGTTCAAAGACACACACACACACACACACACACACACACACACACACTCACGGGCCCTCTTTTCTGGAAATACTTTTTTTGGATTCAGGGGGTCCTAAAACAAGTATTTCCGGTGAAATCTCGACATCAAATTTTTTGGTGGAATGCAATACTTCTCTATCCCTATGTACATTGTGCATACGGGGCTAGAGAAAGTAAAAATGACTCGCCAGGGACCATTGGCACACTCATGTTGCAGATCGAGTTGCTTTTATGTCATTTTTTACTTTCTCTACGCGTGCTATGTACATAGTATATAGAGAATATATTGTATTCCACCATAATTTGATACCGAAATAGAAGATTTTCGGTTACCTGTATCCAAAAATGGTATTTTCTGAACAAGTCCGTTTGTGTCAGTGTGTTCATGTGTCCGGGAACACGATAACGAAAAAAACGAAGAGTCACTAAAATACCAAACTTAGTTTACAAGTTAGGTGTCTTCCAAGGAAGCGACACAAAGATTTTGAGGGAAAATCCCCACACCGCAAACTACCTTTTACATGCAAAAACTTTCGAAAATTTTGATTTTCTTATAAATGGCTCTTAACGATTTTGATTAAGATATATACAATACAAATAAGGCTTACTGTGAAGAACTCTTTCTTCTAAATGATATTTTTTTTCAATTTTGCATAATTTGTAAACTTACAAGTTTATTTACTACACAGAAAGCGCCGAACTCGTTAAAACACATCATTTATATTATAACACTTTTTTACGTGAGGTTGATCTTTTTTAGATGTTCCTTAACTGTTTGTTTTAAAATACTTATACTTTTCTCGTACTTCAGTTTGTCAACTCCTGGCCATACAAATAATGGACTTCAATCACATAGCAACCAGTTTTTAAAAGATTAGGCTATCGCTTTAGCCTAGCGTTTTAGCTATTTCCTTACTGCTTACAAGGAAACAAATAATAAGAGCATTTCTGCTAGCTTTTTCTCGGTCAGCATGAAGTAAATAGATGAATAATCTTTTAACAACAATTTGTTGCAGAGAGGTAGAGAAACTAATATGAATGCAACACAGCAGATTTTTTCTGCTGACCTTTTGCTCTGATTTTGTGCGTTATTTATTGATCGTATTGTTTCTAATTGGAACAATGGACTCGCAAGGGACCATTGGCACATTCATGTTGCAGATCGAGTTGATTTTTTTATTTTTATTTTTTTAAAGAGACTAATTGGAAAATAAAAACAGCAGTGTCACGGCTTTCTCTTTTATAGGCCCAAATTTGACATAACAGTATTATTTACAAATTACAATTGGTCTCTAATAACATAGTTCTGGATAACTGTATAACATATTAAACAAAAGAACACGCATCTGTTCAGGTTTTACATTCTCCGCACGTGGTGGTGTCACATCCTGGCTGTGTGCACAGGATGTGGTAATACAGGAAATATATAATGTTTCATATGTTGGTGACATTGCCAACTTTGCTATTCATAAAAATCAATTAGATTGGCATTTTCCTCTTTTGTATTGTGGACTTAGTATGGAATAGTTGTAAAGAAGGAGCGTTGGCTCCTCTCGGACGCCAAGTTTGGCCTCACGCTAAGATGGACCATAAGGCAACAATATAACCGTTTCTAGTTGAAACTGCTTGTCTTTAAATTAGTAGTTTAGTTAACTCATCCATGTCCCTTTACTGGGGTATGTAGGTTATTTTCCAGGTTTTTACTTTCTCTACACGCACTATATGCATAGTGTATAGAGAAGGTATTGCACTCCACCAAAAAATTCGATACCGAGATTTCACCGGAAATGTATGTTTTAGGGTCCCCTGTATCCAAAAAAAAGTATTTACAGAAAAAGGTCCGTGTACATAACTCAAAAACGAAAAGTCGGTAAAACACCAAACTTGGTATATAAGTTTGGTATCTTCCAAGGATGCAAGACAAAGATTTTCAAGAAAATCCCCCCACCATAAACTACCCTTTACATGGAAAAATGTTCTAACATTTTGAATTCCAAAAAATGTCTCTAACGACTTTGTTTAAAATGCCGTATATTAAAGATACTTACATCTCAAATAAATGAACTGTTACATCCTGGATTTTCTGGCAATAGCCTTGAAGACCTCTTTATTCTGGATGAATTTTGCCCAATTTGTCTTAACTGCTGAAACGTTAGAAGTAGACCAATAACTTAAACCAACAAAAAATGTAGAGCACGTTAAAACAATTTTTGTTATACACTTTTTTTTCGTGGAGCTGATCTTTTTGAGTTATTCCTTGTTTTTGGTTTCAGCTTTAAAAAACATATACTTTTTTCATACGGAATTTTTCAACTCCTGGCTATACAAACAAAGAAACTCCAGTCACATAGCAGCCAGCTCTTGACTACCACTTTAACCTATGCTACTCCCTTATTTCGCTTCTACTTACAAGGAAGCACGTAATAAAGACTATTCCTGCTAATTTGTTCTCGATTAGTATGAAATAAATAGACGTATAAGGTTTTTAACAATTTGTTACATATATGTAGAGAAAGTCATGTGAAGGGAACATTTCTTTTCTGCTCAAAGCATTGTACGCAGAGCACGCGCTGCTTGCGTCTGCAGTATATGTGCAGTGAGCTCCAGTCTTTACTTACTCCAAATGCGCTCTCTGCAGTTGATACTGTTCCAATAATAACTATATTATTAATATAATCATAAGCATCGAAATAAAGGCTGGTTTTAAATGTAATAAGAACAATATAGGTAACACCCGTATTAATATTTAGTTGCAACAGTGATTATCAGTGATCACATTTAGTATTTGTCCAATGGCGTTCCGCTTGTAGCCAATGGTAGCGTACTTGCTAAACAGCTTCACATGGAGTATGTGATGGCGACTGAGAGTGCATTTGCAGCACCTGCTGCTTCCTTACACACCAGACATCAAACGAAACCACATGTTAACGCACCAGCTAAACAAAATGTCATGGCGTGCTTGGCTTTCCCGTGTATTCCGGGCTAGTTAATCACGCCATGCGTTTGATCAGATTTGGTTCTAAGAGTGGAGCGATAATAGTATAAATATGGTAGCCATATGCGTCAGTTGTACCACTTAACTCTTTCCACGTTTTTGTACATAATTAGGGACGTGAAGAGATGGTGGGGGCAGTTAAAGGAAATATTGGCGAAAATAAAAATGGGAGATATAAGAAGGAAGTTAGAGAAAAATAAATAAAGTTTTTGGAAGTCAGTGAGAAACAGGATAAAAGACATAAGCAGGAAATTGTGGGTGAAGTAAAAAATAAAACATTGTTGTCTATACATTAAAAATAAGGGAATACACTGGGCTAAGTGCTATCAAATCTTTTAAAAGCTGCCGCTATGCTATTGCCATTAATATTCGGCTCTCTTTCACCGCCAAAGTAAAACAAAACCGATACGACACGTAGAGAACTTCCCGTTTTAGAAAAGTATAAGCAGTCTAGAATTGAAACCGATAGCTACGAATAACTCGGAAACGCCTAACACTATAACAAAACTATCAAGTTCATAAATTGTGTGTTTGGACGAGATCTACATTTTTGTATAGTAAACCTTAGTCTATCTCTTACGATTTGCCAGCTATGCAAAGTATCCATAATGAAGAGGACCTCAGTTTCTATTCCCAGGAAATTTAAGATACACATTTTATTTGTGATATAAATATTTGTTATATGGTATTTTAATCAAAATCGTCAGCCAGTTTTTAGAAAATGAAACTTTTCAAAATGTTTCCGTATAAAGGACAGTTTAGAGTGGGGGATTTTTCTGAAAATCTACAAAACGGACTTTTCTATTTTCAGTTATGTTGTCCACATGAACACACAGACACGCACATAGACACGTCCACGCCGTGACTAAGTGGTTAAACTACTCACCTCCCACCCAGGCGGCCCAGTTTCGATCCCAGGTGACCACATAGGAGATTTTTGTTGGACAAGGCGGGTGGGTTTTCTCCGGATTTTCTGGTTTCCTGCCCCCCATCGCATTCACCAGTACTCCACCTCCACTCCGTGCATTATTAGTCTCGTCGCCTGCGGTGCCATAATTAGCAAAAAGGAGCGTTAAACACTAGAAAAAAAAACACAAGCACTACACCTATTATGTGCATGTTGGGTCAGTGCTGTTCGTATGCGGGCGCTCTCACGTTGCCTTGGGATGCGAATCGGCTTATTTGGAGACCTTAGAATTGGAAAAGACACGAACCACTGCTCGCCGCTTTGGAGTGCGACACGTCTGATGTACGCCAGGTTGTTCAAGTAGTTTCGGTTTCCACAGTTTTCCAGAAAGTTCTGCGACTTCATTTCTGGCTATAAACGAAAGGAGGAATTGAAAACCAGTTCAGTGTGTCATCAATCAGACTTCGAATAGAGCGTTAGTACACAGTAACATAAGAAAGCCGTCAACCCTCTGAGCGTCGAAGTGACGTGTAAATTGTTTGCACCAATGAATTATATACTTTATTTTACACCAAATTTTAATTTCTCTACACATATACCTAGTACATATATAGAGACGGTATTGTTTTGCACCCAAAAATTCAATACTGAGATTTCACCGGAAATACATGCTTAAGGACCTACTGGCACCAAAAATAGCATTTTTAGAAAAATGTCCGCGTGTGTATGTGTCTGTGGGTCCCATAACATAAAAACAAATAGTCCGTTCAACAACAAATTTGATTTTTCAGCATCTTCTAAAAATGCGACACTAAGATTTTCAAGAAAATCCCCACACCCCAAACTGCCTTTACATGGGAAAAAAATCGCGAACATTTTGGTTTACTCAAAAAGGACTCTAACGAGTTTGAATAAAATACCGTGTATTAGAGATATATCAAAAATAAAACGTATATTTTGAATTTTCTGGGAATAGCCTCTGAAGAGGTGTTTATTCTTGTGGAGTTTTGCTAGACGGCTAAATTATAAGAGATAGACAAAAATTTACTATACAAAACATGTAATTCTCGTTAAAAAAAACATTTTCATACACATTTTTGTTGTAAAGTTGATCGTTTTCGTGATATTCCTTGTTATTTGTTTCAGCTTTAAAATACTTAAACGAGAACATGTAATCTCATGTCCACACAAAGAAATGGATTTCTCTTCCATAACAACCACATTTTAAAGCATTTGACTCTCGGTTTTGTGTATCCTCTTATCTTTCTTCTACTTATAAGGAACAAAGCAATAAGACCATTTCTGCTAATGTTTATCTCGATTAATATGAATCAGATAGAAGAATAAGCTTATTAACAATAATTTGTGACAGATATATAGAGAAAATCATGTGAAACGAACATATCTGATTTTTGAGTCAAAGCATATCCCTTTAAGTACGTACGTCTGGAGAAAGTAAAATTTATGATAATTCGTGCAGATTCTTGGATCAGAACATTCAGCTCCCGTATCCAACAACTCTCTTGGAAGGAAAGGTACAAAAAGAGCACGAAAAGGATGTGATGTGTACCATTCACATGACTTTCTCTACATCTCTGCAAAAAATTATTGTTCAAAAAGCTTATGCTTCTATTTTACTGCATGCTAATCGAGGAAAAAATTAGCAGAAATAGACTTATTACTTGCTTCCTTGTAAGAAGAAGCAAAATAAGGGAGTACCGTAGGTTTAAGTGATGGTCAATAGCTGATTGCTATGTGACTGAAGTTCCTTTGTTTCTATGGGCAGGAGTTGAAAAATTCCTGTATGAGAAATGTGTGTTTTTCAAAGCTGAAACCAAAAACAAGGAATATCTAAAAAAAACGATCAACTCCACGTAAAAATGTTTACTATATATAAATGTGTGCTTTAACGTGCCCTACATTTTTGTGTGGTAAGGTCTTGACTATCTCTTACGGTTTAGCAGTTATGCAAAATTCCGTAAAATTCATCCAGAATAAAGTAGTCTTCAGAGGCTACTCCCAGAAAATTCAGGATATACGTTTGATTTGTCATTTAAAGATATGTAATGTACGATATTTTAATCTAAAACTTTAGAGCGATTTTTGAGAAAATCTAAATTTTCAAAAAAGGTTCTATGTAAAGGGAATTTGGGGGTGGGGGATTTTCTTCAAAATCTTCGTATCGCATCCTTGTAAGATATTTAACTTAAATACAGAGTTTGGTATTTAACCGTTTTTTCGGTTCTGAGCTATGCTGTCCGCAGACACACACACACGGACCTATTTCTGAAAATGCCTTTTTTTGGATTCAGGGGGTCCTAAAACTGTGTTTACGGTGAAATCTCGACATTGATTTTTTGGGTGGAATACAGTACTTCTCTATCCCTATGTACATTGTACATACGCGGCTAGAGAAAGTGAAAAACGAAAATAATTCCTGGAACTCTCATAACATTCGTGTCCACACTGTTTACTCTGTTGTCACGTTTTCACCTCGTCCCTTTACTGCTGCCCTGCCCTGAACTAACCGTGCACGTGAACATTACCAGGCCATTTGTAGCCAGACGGCAGCGTGACTTAGTGCATTTACAATATTATTGAATTTAGGAAGGACGTTGAATGAGTCCCTTGTAAAACACAAGAAATTACACCCGTAGCATCGAAAAAAGTTTTGAATTTGGTAACCGTCGTTTCTTACCAGATGGAAGTTAAAGTTTTAGCTATATACATTAACTGGTTTCGGTGTCATAGGCGATTGAATCAACAATTTTATGCTTCTTTAGAAGTATGTAAAAAATCTGTTGTGTTCCATTCACATGACTTTCTCTATACCTCTGTAAGAAATTATTATTAATAAGCTTATTCATTTATGTCATGGTAATCGAGAAAAATTAACAGAAATAGTCTAATTTCTTGCTTTATTGTCAGTAGAAGCGAAATAAGGGAATACCATCGGTTAAAGTGAACGCCAAAAGCTGGTTTCTATGTGATTGAAGTTCATTTGTTTGTATGAACACGAGTTGGCAAATTCCTGTATGAAGTTTGATAACCTGAAACCAAAAACAAGGAATATCTCAAAAACGATCAACTCCACGAAAAAAAATGTATATAGGTAACAGAAATTGTGTGTTTTAACGTGCTCTACATTTTTGGTGTGTTAAGTTTTTGTCCATTTCTTACGGTGTAGTAGTTATGCAGAATTCCGTAAAATTCGTCCGGAATAAAGTAGTCTTCAGAGGTTATTCCCAGAAAATTCAAGATATACATTTTATTTGTCAGGAAAATTTATTTAATGAATTATATTTTAGTCAAAATCGTTAGAGCTATTTTTAAGAAAATAAAAATTTTCGAAAAAAGTTCCATGTAAAGGGTAGTTGGGGAATTTTCTTCAAAATCTTCCTGTCGCATCCTTGAAAGAAAGCAAACTTAAATATCAAGTTTGGTTTTTAACAGACTTTTTGTTTTTGAACTATGCACCCCCCCACACACACAGACAGACGGACAGACAGACACACACGGACATTTTTCTAAAAATGATTTTTTTATTCAGGAGGTCTCAAAACATGTATTTGCGGTGAAATCTTGATATCGAATTTTGGGTGCACTACAATACCTTCTCTATACACTATGTACATAGTACGTGTAGAGAAAGCAAAACAGGAGTTTCCTGCGGTGATTAAACACTTCTATTCAAAAGGCTTAACACTGAAAAAAGATAAAAGCTGCATCGCATGAAGTTCATAGCACTTCTGCAACAATTTACTATTGGATCAATGAATTAAAATGTGGTCGTACATCCGCAAATGATGAACATGTTCCGTTCGTCCAGTAGAAGGGACTTCCTCTGAAATGGTTGATAAAATTCAGGATATCACAAGGTACATTATTCTCAATTTTTCACCAAAAATTATGTCTGACAAAGTTCTCTATTTACACCTTATGCAAAACTCATTTAGAAAGAAAAGGTTTTAGAGGCTATTCCCAGAAAATTCAAGATACACATTTATTTGTCATGTAAATATCATTAATACACGATGTTTTAATAAACATTTTAGAGCCATTTTGAGAAACCAAAAAAATGTCCATGTAAACTATAGTTTGGAGTGACGAATTATCTTCAACATCTTTGGATCATATCCTTGAAAAATGCTGAACTTATTTATCAAAATGGGTATCTAACCGACTTTTCATTTTTGAATGATTGTGTTAAAATTCACTCGGACATACATAGACAAACATTTTTTTTTAAAAAATTGTGTTTTTGGATTCAGGGTATCCTAAAACGTGTACTTTCAGTGAAATCCTAGTGTCGAATTTTTGGGTGGAATGCAATATCATATCAACCTACGTACTATTTACTAAGTACAGAAAAATGTGTGTTCGATTCACATAAGCTTCTGTAGCTGTTCCAATACAAACTATTCTTACATCTACATCATGCTAATTGAGACAAATATTAGCAGAATTGGTTTTGCTACCTTCTTCCTTTTAAGTAGAAGGGGAAACAGAGAATATATTAGCCTAAAGCGATAGCCAAATCCATTTAACTCCTATCGCTATATGAAACAATTGAGTTTCGGATCGCTTTGTATGGTCCCGTTTGAGAAACGAAAAGTATTTTAAAGCTCGAACCAATAACACGTGATATCTCAGAAACGTCCAGTTCTACAAATACATTATTTGGTTTAACGAGTTCTACATTTTTTGTGTGGTAAGCTTTTGTCTATCTCTTACGGTTTACCCGTTATGCAAAATTCATCTAGAAAAAATAAAATTCAGGATATACAAGTTATATACGATGTAATATGTTTAATATACCATATTTTAATAAAAATCGTTATTGCCATATTTGAGAAAATTGAATTTTCCAAAATGTTTACTTGCTTTGGGAGTGGGGGGATTTTTTTTTTTAAAATCTACGTGTCTCATCCTTAGGATATACTAATCTTAGACAACTAGCAGACTTTTTTTGAGTTAAGCTGTTCACAGACACATGTACACGGACCTGTTTTCTAAAAATGCCTTTTACGGCCTCGAGGAACCTCAAAACATACACTTCGAATGTTTGACTGGCATACAATACCTTCTCTATCCACTATGTACATTGTTCATGCGGGCTAGAGAAAGTAATAAGAAGAAAGTTTTGTATTAATTGCAGAGAGAAAATCATGCGAATACAGCAATTATTTTATTTATTTTAGAATGCACTCAGAATAATATATCTATTCCTGAGAGTTTCCCATTAACAATGAAGACATTAGACATTGTATGGGAATGTATCTCTTTGATAAGAAAACTATCAATATATTAATTAAATCAAAGCATACGTGACGTCATCGCTATTTTTACATACCACAACTCCACGATATGACAAAATAGTTAATACTCTGAGGTTTTTTTAAAGCCTACAAGTGACAGACTATATAGATACATACATGATAACAGAGATAATAATTGTGAAAGAATGAAGCGGTAATGCAATATAATTTTTAACAACAGTTGTGATAAATGCAGAGGTACAGTAAACTTTGGTATCTCTGGTCATGCATAGCTTTACAGTTTCACGATAATCGTCGCATCGCATTAACTGGTTTCTGTGATACCGTTACTGCTGTCAATACATATCAGTTTGAATGATTTGTCAATCAAAGAACATCAACTAAAATAACATAGAAAATGAAGAACCAAATATTTCCTACACACGGATAAATGTTAGGCATCATAAAATGCGGCCGCGCCGTGGCCGAGTGGTTAGACTATTCGCCTCTCACCTAGACGGCCTGGGTTCGATCCCAAGCGATCGCATGTGAGATTTGTGGTGGACAAGGAGGGCTGGGGCGGGTTTTCTCCGGGTACTCCGGTTTCCCCCGCCATAGCATTCCACCGGTGCTCCATCATTCATGTATCATCAGTGTAACCACCTGCGGTTAAAGCGGGCGTTAAACACTATAAAAAAATCATAAAATGCGGTCCTTAATTGCATGAGGTTCTCAACAAATAAACTTAAGAGATACAACTTGGTAAAATGACAAGACGTACTGGTCTGTTAACTATAACAGTGACGCACTAATAACTCAGCATACGTAAATAAAAGAACAAATATGCTGAACCCTGAAGCTTAATGTATTTTGACACTGATTAATTAAACGCAGCTACACGAGAGGAAAACAGCTTTACCGGTGGCAAATGAATTACATATATACGTCATTTGTACTACGTATAATTGTAATACGTGTTTGTTGTAATAACTAAATATTCGTTTTTGATATTTCCATAAAAAGGAAAAATACTAGTGTTGATCCGCGCCAAGAAAAAAAAAAAAAAAAGAAACAGTACACCGCAAAAATACATTCTTCCATCGCACTTTCAAAACATGCGGTACATGCGCCATATAATGTAAAACAAACACAGAAATTCAAAGCAAATTTCACGAAAAAAAAATTATCAAATGATGTAGCATTTAATCAACAAATGGGGTTTCATTTTTAGAAAACCAATTGCGTACTGTCACATGAATTGTATTCTTCGTAAAATAGTCACATTCTTGCATCAGGTATTTCATACTTCCTTTTCTTTAATGTATGACCACTTTTTGTTCTGGGGGTCGTAGTTAAGTAGAAAGAAACAAAAAATGATGAATCTTTGGTAGATAAGGTAATAGAGAATTTCGTTTTATATTAATTAGAATTTAGCAAGTACGTGGTTTTACTTTCTCGACGTACCACACATATGTGGAGAAGGTGTGCTATTCCAGCCAAAAGCGATACGAGATTTCACTAAAAATAAACATTCCCTTTAGAAATTTAGGGTCTCTTATATATATATATATATATATTTTAGAAAAAGATCCATGTGTGCAACTTTCCGTGAACGCTCTAAAGAAACAAAAAGTCGGTTAAATACCAGACCTGATATTGTTCAACATCATCCAAGGATGCAAAATGAAAATTGTCAAGAAAATCCCCTCACCCCAAACTACCCTCTATGATTACAACGATTTTGATTGAAATACCATACATTAGTTTGTCAAATCATGCCTGTGTATATTTAAATTCTATAGCAAAATGCTTTTAAAACATTTGACTATCATTTCAGCCTAGTGCATTCCCTTATTTCCCTTTTACTTATAAGGAAGTATATAGGGGAAGTTCGTGTAATTTGGGCCAGTTAAAAGTGCTAATATCTGACAGAAAACCTTCGTCATAGTCCACAACTTACTTTAATGTGTTAACGAGATGAACTTATACCATTATGAGTGTTTTCAAGGTTTAGTTCAAGCTACATAATTTCAAAATTATAATTATAGTATTTTTTCTAGGGCATGTTTTGGAGCAGAGGCTTTTAATTTGGTCTGAGAGGGCCACTAATTCGATTCGTATAACTTTATATTCACTTTTAAATATTGAAATTCACAGTAGTAATTAATTTAAAACTGCAATTATCATTATGTGTATCATTAATATTATTCAAAATGTCCCAATGAAGCTTATTAACAAAAGCAATATCACCTTACATCAATTTCATCCGAAGTTTTGTAAACACTGTTAATATTTTCAGGGTTTTGTTCCAAATTAGAGCAGGATTTCAGTTCACTCCACTGTGCACCTATTCAAAAGTAATAAATTGAATCATTTATGTTAGTATAGTCTTCAGGACCATATCCTTTGCATTTATTGCACTTTATCCAGTCTTGCTCGTGGGATTCGCCACATACAACTCAAAAAGTCTCTTTTGAGTTTTTATTTTCATCTTTCTCAGATCTTTCTTTTTTCCATTTAAGGTATAGCTCCTTAGATTTGCTAGCTTATCTTGTTGACATCTGGTAATTTACGCAAGTTGTACAATATGTAACAGGTATATGTGCATATCTAAATGAATGACCAAAGTAAACTAAAAATATGACTTTAAATAAATACATACACACATATTCATTTGAATATTATATCCGAATATTCCACTAATTTGGCGCGGACAACACAATTACAAGACACAACACAACTTTGAGTATCACATTTCTTATAATCCTAAACTGAATTAATGAAATAAACCGACCTCACGCTTACCTTAATATATTAAATGTTCCGTCGTTTTAGTTTGGTTTCCAAAGAAAGATCTTAGGTGGAAGTAAACACGACAATAAAAGCGGGACAAAATTACAACGAAAACGCTATAATATCACAACTTCCCTCCAAGGCTATTGACAATAGAATGCAGAAAATTGGAGGGAACGCTTACAACAAATGCTGCTCAAAATATCCGTATTGTTGGTGTTCTCAGCGCTACCATTTTCTGTCCAAAATACACGATGGTGCAAATTGCACGGTCTTCCCCTAATACGGTTATTTATGTTGACCGTATCTTCATTATCATACAATAGAGAAGAATCATAAGAATAATTAATTGTTACAGATATGCAGAGAGCCATGTGAATGAAACACATCAGATGTGCATAGTGTATAGAGAAAGTATTGCACTCCACCCAAAAATTCGATACTTTCACCGGAAATAAATGTTTTAGGGTCCCTTATATTCAAAAAATGCATTTTCACAAAAAGGCCCGTGTGTCTGTGAACACCATAACTCAAAAACGAAAAGTCGTTAAAATACCAAACTTTGTATTTAAATTTAGTATCTTCCAGGGATACGACACGAAGATTTTGAGATAAATCCCCCCACCCCAAACTACCCTATGCATGGAAATTTTTTTCGAAAATTTTGATTTTCTAAAAAATGACTGTAACGATTTTGAATAAAGTATCATATATTAAAGATATTTATCTGACAAACAAAATATATATCTTGAATTTTCTGGGAATAGCCTTTGGAGACTACTTTATTCTGGCCAAATTTTACGGAATTTTGCATAACTGCTAAACCGTAAGACTTAGATAAAAACTTACTACAAAGAAAGATAGAGCATGTTAAAGCACACAATTTATGTCATATACATTTTTTTCGTGGAGTTCATCGTTTTTGAGATATTCATTATTTTTGGTTTCAGCTATGAAAAACTTACTTTTCTCATATAGGAATTTAACTCCTGTCCATATAAACAAAATTAACTTCAGTCACATAGCAGCCAGCTTTTGACTAACACTTTAACCTATAGTACTCGCTTATTGCGCTTCTACTTACAAGGAAACAAGTAATAAGACTATTTTTGCTAATTTGTTCTCGAGTAGCAGGAAGTAAATAAAAGCATATAATCTTTTTAACAATAATTTTTACAGAGATGTAGAGAAAGTCATGTGAATGGAGCACATCAGATTTTTAATGTATAGAATAACACACACAAAGCTTTATTTATCAACTCTCTCTTCAAAATTTAAATGTAATATTAGAATTGGTAGTTGTTGAAATTTTGTAGCTAAGTAACTTCTCGTTATCAGCTGGTCGAACATTATTTCATATTTGTAGCGTAATGAATGAATTAAATTATACTAATCAGCAGGATTTTCGTGCATATTGGATTCTCTCGTACGCTCGGTTCTATATTAAAATCTGTGGAGCTATATCCTCATTACATTTGGTTTAGTCGAGCCGGGCTCTCAGTTTTTCATAAAGACACTGTTTTCCTTCTGGTCTGTTTTTTGTAAAGTCTAATAATGTTACACAGCTGACTTCAATTTTCTTCCAACGCTACCCTGTTAATTTCTTTCTGCTGTTCTAAGTTCCGTCTCTGTTGCTTGTTTAATTTTTTCGTTCTTCATTTTCTGCTACCTGAGGTTGTATTTCTTATTCTACTTACTTTTTTCAGTCTTCTTGTAGATATTAATTTTGGCTATGGGGGGGACTTAAATCCTATTTTAATTGAACCCTTAGAGAATTTGTTTGTTCAACAAACCGATTAAGTTAGCTGTAAGGTTTTTAAGAACTTAAAGGCTACAATTTCATATTCTATGGAGGAATGGGAAAACTGTAATACTAGAAGAGGAAAAATAACTTTGTTTGGATTTTTGAAGGCAACACATTAATAATAATTAGCCCACGGGTACTTTTCCTCACTCTTTGGACCTTTGCAGCCTCTAAAATAAAAACCATGTGTTCCATTCACATGACTCTGTCTACATCTCTGTAACAAATTATTGTTAAAAAGCGAATGCCTCTATTTACTTAATGCTACTCAAGAACAAATTAGCAGAAATTGTCTTATTACTTGTTTCTTTGAAAGTAGAAGCGAAATGAGGGAGTACCATAGGTTAAAGTGATAGTCAAAAGCTGGTTGCTATGTGAGAAGTTCCTTTGTTTATTTAGACAGGAGTTCACAAATTCCTATATTCGTTGTTAATAACTGAAAGACAAAACAAAAAATGAATGTATCAAAAACGATCAACTCCACGAAAAAAAAATGTATATAGCATAAAGTGTGATTTTAACGTGCTCTACATTTCTTGTGTAGAGAAGTCATATGGTTTAGCAGTTATGCAAAATTCCGTAAAATTCGTCCAGAATAAACTAGTCTTCAGAGGCTATTCCCAAAAAATTCAAGATATACATTTTGTTTGACAGATAAATATCTTTAATATTTGATATTTTAATCCAAATCGTTAGTCATTTTTGCGAAAATAAAGTTTCGAAAAAAGTTCCATGTAAAGGGTAGTTTGAGGTGGGGGGGATTTTTCTCAAAACCTTCGTGTCGCATCCCTGGAAGATACTAAATTTAAATACCAAGTTTGTTATTTTACTGACTTTTCATTTTTGAGCTATCGTGTTCACGGACACACGGACCATTTTGTGAAAACGCTTTTTTTGGATATAAGGGACCCTAAAACATATATTTCCGGTGAAATCTCGGTATCGAATTTTTGGGTGGAGTGCAATAACTTCTCTGTACACTATGCACATAGTGCGTATAGTGACAGTAAAAATTCAAAGGCAAATTCTTTATTTAGAATATATTTACTGTATGTTATGCAATAATAAAAAAAAATAAAAATAAAAATGTGTATAATAAGCTTGGTACCTAATTCCTTAAACTAGACTAATGGGCAGGACATAAAATGTCTAAAAATATACTAAATCATAAACTAAAATATCAAACATAAATTCATAAATACTAAAAATAATCAGTCTAACTCTACCTGTCTAACTCCTGTCCTACACACGGCTTGTGTGAAAAAACAATTAAACCATTTCGAATTGACCATAATAGAAGTACTTACAACATTGTAAGTCGCCATTGGGGTTGTCATCTCAAAATAATTTGAGATCACCTTGTGCTTTACCGGGAAACATACGAGTCAGTTGATAAATTCAATGCTATGCCGGCATATATGTTAGCTCCGTGGTAGAGCAACCAGCTAGAGACCGGGAGATCCGTGGTTCAAAGCCCAGCTATGACACTGAATTTTTCAGTCTGACTCTACATATCCAACTCCTGCCCTACACAGGGATTGTGTGAAAAAATAAATAATTAAACCAATAATAATTATATAGCTACTTCTAATCAACAATAACAATGCATAAATTCAAATTATCAAATGAATTTAGCTTTGAACTTCATTTTACTAAAATATAATAAATTATAATTAATCTATTACCTTTATTATTTATATATAACTATATCATTATACTATTAAAAACTAATATTACAATTTATTTACTAATTTTTAATTATTCATTTTACATATTTGATTATCAATTTATTAAATTTACTATTTAATTAACTAATGTATAGATTCATATATAATTTAATAATTATACATTTATTTTACATATTATTTATATATTCTACAAATCCATTTTATTTATTTATTTTTTGTACACTAACACACAGTAGGCTGGAGCTTGCAGCTCTGGTTTCCGCTCGTATTCGATTCCACCAGTGGGTATGTGGATTTTAACGTTCTAATACAAGTCGCCAAATGGTTGCTCTTTGCTCACTGCTCGTACTAAATCACCTTCTGTGCATTACCGGACTTCAGCATGACGAAAATTAGCTTAGTGCAGTGTATTTATAATACGTAATCCACTGCTGATAGATTAATACATCTATTGTAGCTTCCCGATTGGTAAAATATTTCCTCTCTTATATTTTTTTTACATTAATGTTGATATTTCTGATCTTTTCTTAAGTTTGGTAGTCTTAACATAATTGCAAAAAATTATGATCTGTATAACTAATGAGTATAACAAGCTACTTAATTTGCTCAGTATCATTGTAAACGCATTATAATTCTAACAGTATGGGTTTTTAGCGAAAAACGTTCACATTTATAGCAGTGGGTACAAACATGCTTTTCAAATTTAAATCGAGTTTTATTTATGGACGCTTTATAACTACTTGGTTCTCAGCGTTACAGACCATATTGGGTGTGACAGACCACATAATTTTGTTAATCGAGAAAGAATTAGCAGAAATAGTCTTATTAATTTCTTCCTTATAAATAAAAGCGAAATAAGGTAGTACTATAGATTAAAGTGATAGTCAAAAGCTGGTTTCTATGTAACTGAAGTTCCTTTGTTTGTATGGACAGCAGTCGACAAGTTCCTGTGTGAGAAAAGTATGTTTCTCAAAGCTGAAACCCAAAACAAGGAATATCTCAAAAACGATCAACTCCACGAAAAAAATGTTTATAACATAAATTGTGTGTTGTACTGTTCTCTACATTTTTGTGTGCTAAGTTTATGTCCATTTCTTACGGTTTTTTTATAAAAATCGTTAGAGCCATTTTTGAACAAATCAACATTTTCGAAAGAAGTTTCATGTAAAGGGTAGTTGGGGGTGGGGGAGATTTTCTTGAAAACCTTCCTGTCGCATCCTTGTAAGATAAAAAAACTTAAATATCAAGTTTCGTATTCAACGGCGTTTTCGTTTTTGAGCTATGCTGTCCATAGACACACGGTCCTTTTTCCAAATATGCTGTTTTTGAATTTAGGGAGACCCAAAACATGTATTTCCGGTGAAATCTTGGTATCGTGTATTAAAATACCTTCTGTATACACTATATACATAGTTGAATGTAGAAAAGTAAAAATTATTAGTATATAACCACCCAGTATACAATTTTGATTCAAGACAAAATATTGCTATTATTATGTGTAATAACTGATTTAAACTTTTATAGTATATTTTATTATAAAGGGCGATAATAAACTATACCGAAATGTTTTCTCTGAATATGTAGATTGCTTAAATAAGTAATTTGAGATAGGAGACTTATGGCCTGTTTATTGAAATTTCGGAAGTAACGGCTATAAGTTTCTGAAATGCCATTGCGCCACGTATCACGGCACTTCGTCCGCACTGAAAAAAAAAATAAAAAAAAACGTATACTATGGCAGGAATTGAACTCAGCCTCCCGCGTTACGCATTAAGCCACCAGAGCAGTTGAAAAAATCCCCCCATAGTAGGCTACATAACTCAAGAACGTAGTTAATGAATGCTCAGGCGCACTGGCAAGTGATTAGTTCTAAATTTTACAGATTTTTGCGACATTAAATCTTGAGAACGCTTGAAACGAACTGCTAAAAATTGATATTTCTATACTCGGGCAGCAGTTTTATTTATATTCTAAACCATTTTTTCAACCTGCTTTGCTTTAACACCGATTTATCAGCACCATACGCACACGTTTAACGCTATGTAGTTGCGTTATGTTTATCCGGGGACCATGCATCGCCGATCATAAATTACTTATATCAGTCACGTTCACCATCGAAGTATCACTTTAATATTTCTATCAGGCGAACTTGATACTCGGTGTTAAATATGGCAGTTTGACAGTAGCATGAAACACACGTTTTACATTATCAAGCTTTTATCCTTGTTCGCCTATTTTGTGACAGGTTGAAACTGTTAATAAACTCTGCCATGAAACCTTTCGAGTCAGTATAAGGCGAGTTAACGGGCATACACAAACCCTACGGCTATAAAATGCAAGCTAGTATGATAGTGTAACTAGCGTAAAATACAACGGTGTTGATGACGTCGCTACATACACTGGGCTAGAAGCGCAATACTCCAGTCACTGGTCTCTTTAAGATATCCTTGAGGGAGCTTAAACAAAATGTCGCTATATGCATTCTGTCCCACATTTATCTGCTTTTGTACTTTCTTTACCACTTACATAGTAGATAGAGAAGGTATTGTATTCCACATAAAAGTTCGGGATTTCACCGGAAATACATGTTTTGAGGATCACTGAATCAAAACTCTTGCCATTAATATAACTTAAACATCTGATATTTTAATCAAAATAGCTAGCCATTATTGGGAAAATAAGTGTAAAGTATAGTTTTGGAGAGGGGTGTGATTTTATTGAAACTCTTCTGTTCGTGCATCCTCGTAATCGGCTTGCCCTCTTGGTATTTGTAGGACTAACACCATCCTAGCACTTGCAGGGGTCAGGAGCCTGACAGAATGGAGAAGCTGCTACGAGGGGTCGGCCCTTAGCCATGCATGAACATGAGGAAGTGGATGATATGAAATTTAAGCGAAATTGATGACTGGAAAAGTGATGCTGGAGCAATTGGTGGAATGAGTGGCGAGGAAACTGGAGGACCCGGAGAAAACCCACCCAGACGCTGCTTCGTCCACCACAAATCTCACATGCGGCCCTTGGGATCGAACCCGGGCCACCTCTTTCTCTCTCTCTCTCTCTCACACACACACACACAAACGCGTGGTCGGGGCCGCGCCTCTCACCTACACGGCCCGGGTTCGATTGCAAGCGACCGCATTTGATATTTGTGGTGGACAAAGCGGCGTTGGGGCGGATTTTCTCTGGGTACTCCGGTTTCCCCCGCCTTCATTCCACCAGTATTCCATGTAACATCAGTGTCACCGCCTGCAGTGCCATAGCAATAAAAGAGGACGTTAAACACTATAAAATCACACACACGCACGGACATTTTTGAAACTTTTTTTTTGGAAAAACATATTTCCGGTGAAATCTCGGTATCGAATTTTTAATGGAAAACAATACCTTCTCTATTTACCTCGTGCTTTGAACACACAAAGACATTAAAAATACGCTTAGAAATACTTATCCTAAGACAGGATCTTTTCGCTAACTCCGGTCATGTCTTCCACCTGTATGCTATGTTCTTAAAAGCATTCTGGACAGGACATGTTACCGAAGGAAAGGGGTTGGACGTGAATGTAACTTGCGACAAATGAAGTCTGAAGTTGTGAACCGGTGTAAATTTCCGCAAAATTCAGCCAATTTTGAGAAAATCAACATTTTCAAAATTTTATCCATGTAAAGGGTAGTTCGGGGTGGGGAAAGTTTCTTAAAAATCTCCGCGTTGCATCCTTGGAAGATACTGAACTTAAATACCAAGTTTGGTATTTAACGGACTTTTCGTTTTTGAGCTATTCTGCTCATTTACAGGCACAGGCATGGACATTTTTAAAAAATGTTTTTTTTGGGGGGGATTCAGGGGTCTCAAAACATACGAGGTACGTCCAGAAAATAAGTTCCGTTTCAATTTGTATCCACTGCAGCGCTGCGATCGCAGTTCCGCACATGCGCAGTAGACGTTCTGTATCAAGGAGAAGAAACGTGCGCCATTTTGAGATCGCTGTCAGCCACATACGCTTTGTTGTGCTTGTTTACAATGTTGATTGAAAATCCCGCCGCTTGTGAAATCAGATCTGGGATTCGTTTTCTGAATGCTAGGAAAGTGCAACCAATTTAAATTTATTGGCAAATTTGCGAAGTTTACGGACAAAATTCTATGAGTGATTCAATGGTGAGAAGATGGGCGACAGTTCAATGAAGGACATAGTGAAGTGCACGATGAAGAACGAAGTGGGCGTCCTACAGGGATTTGGCTGGGACGTGTTTGACCATCCTCCGTACAGCCCTGACCTCGCTCCTAGCGACTTTCATCTGTTCTTACATCTCAAGTCTTTCTTTGGCGGTCAACACTTCAACAATGACGAAGAGCTGAAAGAAAATGTTTCCAACTTTTTGAAGACACAGGCGACAAACTTCTATGAAGAAGGTATTGAAAAACTTGTGCCACGCTATGACAAATGCCTGCAAAATTTCGACAGTTATGTGGAAAAGTAGTTTAAGAGTTGTAGAGTTTTGTGCAACAAATAATTATTCTGTATCTGTACACAATTTAATTTTATTACCAAACGGAGCTTACTTTCTGGACGTACCTCGTATATTTCCAGTGAAATCTCGATATCGAATTATTGGGTGCAATGCAAGTAACTATAAAAATTATCCTATATTACTTACCCAGTAATCAAATTATATTGTTACTACCCATATTTTAAAGATATATTGTATCTCACTTGTCATTGTTTGATTCCGCTGCTGACCTGAAAATATTTGTTCCCTTCCTGCACTTCTAAAACGGAATTCTCGTTTTCTAAATCTATCTTGGAAGCAAGGCAAAGTTTTGGTCACGCAATAATTCCGCATTGTCGCTTCACCAGTCGACCTACACCAGCGCCATCAATATTCCATCTTGCGTGTCAATATACTTCAATGTGCAATGGAGAGGTAACCAAATGTCCCTGGCGCTGAGAAGTTAACAATTTCCATAATATTATGATTCCGTATAATTTTGCATGCTCGAACTTTCCGAGGGCATTTGAAGGAAATTAGTTTGGAGCACGTTCACATTTGTTGGACCATTTTGTCCTCTTTATTGTTATATCAGTTCCCACAACAATAGCTGCCACAAACCTTGTAAGTTTAGAGGTGTCGAAATGGTATTTTCATAATATTTACTTTCTCTACACGTACTGTGTACATAATATATTGCACCCAAGAACTCTCTACCAAGGTTTCACCAAAAATACATATTTTGAGTCCCCCTGAATCCAAAAAAAAATCATTTTTGGAAACAGGCCCGTGTGTATCTTCCAAGGATGCTACAATAATATTTTCAAGAAAATAATCCCGCCCCAAACTACCGTTTGTATGGAAAAAATGTTGAAGGTTTTGATTTTCTCAAAAATAGCTCTACCTGTTTTAAATAAACTCTCTTACATTTAAATTATTTACATGCCAAAAAATGTATATCTTGAATTTTCTGGGAATAGCATCTAAAGACCTCTATATTCTGGGTGGTTTTTATTGAATTTTGAATAACTGGTAAACCGTAAGGGATAGACAAAAGCGTACTTCACAAAAAATGTAGGTCACGTTAAAACAAACAACTTATGTTATACATATCTTTCTCGTGGAGTTAACCATTTTTAGGTATTCCTTGTTATTAGTTTCAGCTTTAAAATACTTATACTTTTCTCATGCAAGAATTTGTCAAGAAACAAAGATATTTCAATCACATAGCAACCAGCTTTAAAAAGATTTGACTGTTTAACCTAATATATTCCTTTATTTCCTTTTTATTTGCAAGGAAACAGGTGATAAGACCCTTTATATCAGTTTTTTCTCAGTTAGCACTATCTAAATAGAAGAATAAGCTTATTAACAACAATTCATTTACACTGAATCATTAAGCACAATTCTTGCCACTCAGAATCTAAGTGCTACGCATCCTTTAATAGATGACATACATACTTCACCTATACTCTATCACTCAGCGCTCTGGAGAACAAGTAAACCTCACTTGGGTACCGTCACATGCAAATATCGATGGAAATGAAAACGCCGATAAAGCTGCACCGGACATCCTATCAGTGACCAGGGAATAACTTCTACACATCATGACGTCATTATATACACCAAACGGCTGTGTATAGAAAACTGGGACATCCCACAGCAAACTGCATGATACCCGAGCCGGATCTACCAATTTCTTCGAACCCCTCCGAAAATTAGAACGTCGTGAGCAAACAATAATTACCCGCCTTAGAATTGGACACATTCCTTCATCATTAATAAAGACCCAGAATCAAAATGTGAGACCTGCAACACACCACTTACTGTCCTACATATCCTGCTGCAGTGTCTGAGATACTCGAAGCAGAGACTTCAGGCCGGCTTCAGTGACTTACCAAGTGCTCTACATAACCACAATCAAAAAGACAGCAATATTTATAAGACAGTGTAAACTTTTTGAATTATTGTAAAGTATAAATGTAATCATTTGGTATTTTACCAATGTGTAAATAACTATTTTATGTACAATTTGTAAGGTCGCGATATGACCATGCTGTTAAAGCAACCCATAATAAATTATATTGCAAAAAAAAAAAAAAAAAAAATTCATTGTGTGTGTCCGTGTGTCCGTGAACACGATAACTCAAAAACAAAAAGTTGGTAAAATATCAACCTTGGCGTTTAAGTTTAGTATCTCCCAGGGATGCGACAGGAAGATTTTGAGAAAAATAACCCCACCCAAACCACTCTTTAGATGAAACTTTTTTCGAAAGCTTTGATTTTCTCAAAAATGGCTCAAAATATCTTGATATTTTCAGGAATAGCCTCTCAAGACTGCTTTACTCTGGATGAAATTTACGGAGTTTTGCATGACTGCTAAACCATGTGAGATGAACCAAAACTTACTACACAATAAATGTAGAGCACGTTAAAACACACATTTTATGTAGGACACATTTTTTTTTTCGTGGAGTTGATCGTTTTTGAGATACTCCTCTTTTTTGGTTTCATATTTAAAGCCCTTACACCTTTCTCATACAGGAATTTGTCAACCCCTGTCCATACAAGCAAAGGCACTTCAGTCACTTAGCAACCAACTTTTGACTATCACTTTAACCTATGATACTCCCTTATTTCGCTTCTACTTACAAGGAAGCAAGTAATACCTATTTCTGTAATTTATATTTTCGATTAGCTTGAAGTAAGTAGATGTATACGCTTTTTAACAATAATTTGTTACAGAGATGCAGTGAAAGTCATGCTAATGGAACACATCAGATTTTTTTTAATATTATGCTTGAAAGCAATTTCTGAAGAAGTAATATTGTGTACACAAATGCCCCAGTATCTCGAAATTTACAGTAAGGGCTGACAGTTTTACTACACATGTGTACTTAAATCGGTTTTATTTTATCGAAAACGTTTTTATGTATCTACATCAGTTATATTTTAAAATTTCAAAATCATAATTTTTCGATTACACTTTAAGGGCTTCATAAAAATATGATACCTTTCCTTCTAACCAACAGAAGTATTTTTTTTTCATCAGTCAACGGTAAAGGAATTGCTGAAAATATCTTAAAAAAATTAGCTCATTATCTTAAATAGTTGCTAAGATAATGGGGTAAAATTTAACATAGGCCAAATGAGAAATTTCGACAGTCCTTTTAATATGAGTGAACAGTGCATATTTTTCATATGTGTCAGGTTTATAAACTCATCAGATCACGTTAGTTCAGTAAAAACATTTATTACTTTATTTGATTTTACGAGGGCCGCGTTTTTTAACCTCCGATAGGCTATAAATAAAACACATGTTCATAGAAAACAACTAATTTATTACTAAAAGTTTTGTACACTTATGGTTATTTTTCAACATAATCACCGAAAAGATTGAGACATTTATCGTACATGCGCACAAGCTTTGCAATACCCGCTTCAAAAAATTTTGCCTCTAATGATTTCAAATGAGTATTGACGTTGTTTTGATGATCTTCGTACTTTACCACGTTTGCAGAGAGCCATTCAAAACGAAGGAAGAGGAACGCTGACTTCAGGATTGGTTGATCCATGACAACGCTCGTCCACACACTGCTGGCACAACCCATCGGCTCCTTGAACAATTTCAATGGGACATTTTCGATCATGCGCCGTACAGTCCTGACCTGACTCCCAGCGACTTTCACCTTTTCTCTGAACTGAAGACGTGGCTAAGAGGGCAGCACTTTCAAACCAACAAAGATCTTTCTGTCTGAAAAAGTATAAGTACTTGACCATTGAAACCACTAATAAAGACTATCTCTAAAACGGTAAACTGCACGAAAACAATGTATATGACATAAATTGTGTATTTTAACGAGATCTACATTTTTGTTGTTGTAAGCTTTCGTCTATCTCTTACGGTTTACCAGTTATGCAAAATGTAGCAAAATTCATCCAGAATAAACAGGTCTTTAGAAGCTATTCCCAGAAAATTTAAGATATACGTTTTACGTGATGGAAATGGCTTTAATATTTGGAATTTTAATCAAAATCGTTAAAGCTATTTTTAAGAAAAACAAAATTTTCGACAATTTTTCCAAGTAAAGAGTAGTTTGGAGAGGGGGCAATTTCTTCAAAATCTTCATGTCGTATCCTTGGAAGATAGTGAACTTAAATACCTTTTTGAATTCATGGGGTCTCAAAACATGTATTTCCGGTGAAATCTCGGTATCTAATTTTTGGTTGGAATACGGTACCTTCACTGTACATAGTACGAGTAAAGAAAGTAAATAGTCCTAAAATAATCGCAATGAATTCGCCCGCGGATAATCTACAGTATACTATTTCGCTATGTTGTAGAACACAACTGGCCTATATTTGCTCGCATCATGGCAAAGTGAGCGCGCCTCTAATTTCTAAGCTATCTCAGCCCAACACTACAAACTTTACCTTGCCAATTTGCTGCTATCTCTCAACGGATGTTTCCTTAGGGGCAAGACTATCAAGCGACTGGGCATTTCAACTCTGGCGCAGGCGCAGAAGAGTCTCTCTCTGACACGGTGTTCCTAATAGTGCTATCGGAGTATGGACGCTGATTTGTGTGTTCGTATATTTAACACTCTGTGTTAATGATAATCCATTAAAGATTCCATAAATAACATTTACCGGCTTGGGTGGTGTGGTGGTAGCGTGTCTGGCTCACATTCAACAGGTCACGAGTTCGAATCTCGCTTAGGATGAGTACCCGGTTAAGGTTTTTATCGGGTTTTGCCCTTATTTAGAGAAAACGAATGTTTCCATGGATTTCAAGATCATTTTAGTATCGTTTTACCAATTTCATTCAGTTACTTCACACACCCAAGGTTGGGTTCAAAACCGGCGGTGGACGAAGCATTTTTTCGGGCGTAAAAGTCCTTAGTATGGCTTCCTTCGTAAGGGTAGTAATGCCGTTGGTCCCGTGTCGTAGATTTACGTCATGCAAAAGAACCTCAAGCCTGATAGAGAAGTCTCTAAGCAAAATTAAGCGGTCTTTCACGCCCAGTATAGAATGGGACGCTGAGAACCACAGCAGTTAAAGGGCGTCCGTAAATAACACACCATTTACATTTACCAATCTCATTCATTGTCGAACGTGACCAATCAGGTTAAAGGACGTTAAGCTACAAAATAAATAATTAAATAACAATAGAGATAACCACAACTATCTAATAAAGCCGGGTACCGAATTTTGGGTGAAATACAATACCTTCAATATACACTATGTACATAGTACGTGTAGAGAAAGTAATTATATGTTGAGATTTCACCGAAAAATCTGAGATTCTCAGAGTCCGAAAAAATTAGAAAAAAGGCCGTATACTGTGTTTCGTCAGCGTGGATTAAAAACGAAAAGCCCGTTAAACACCAAATAGCTTCCAAGTAATCGACAAGGAGAGTTTCAAGAAAATCCCCCAACCCTTTAGCTGTTACATGGATCATTTTTTGAAAACCATTATTTTCTGAAAAATGGCAGTAATGATTCTTATTGTATATTACATGGTTGAGATATACAGGGTTAATGAACTACACCGAAATAATTTGCGAGCTTGTGCACGTGACTGATAGAAGTAATTTGAGATCGGCGATGCATGGTCCCCGGATAAACATAACGCAGCTACATAGCGTTAAACGTGTGGTTATCAGGTGCTGATAAGTCGGTGTTAAGCAAAGCAGGTTGAAATAATGGCTTAGAATGTTCTAAAACTGCTGCCGGAGAATAGAAATATCGACTTTTAGCAGCTCGTTACTAGCGTTCTCAAGATTTAATGTCGCAAAACTTGGTAAAATCTTGAATTAATCAATTGACAGTGCGACACTGAGCATTCATTAACTACGTCATTGAGTTATGTAGCCTACTCTGGAGGTGCTTTTTCAACTGCTCTGGTGGCTTAATGCGTAACGCGGGAAGCTGCTATCACAAAGGTCATCCCCGTCATAGAGTAAATGTTTTTTATTATTATTTTTTTTTTTCATGCCTATCTTTCACTTGAAAACCAGTATCATAACCACTACGCTAGAAAGATACGCTGTAATATGTCCCTTCGTTTTTCGTGTTATGCTCTCGAATGGTTGATAAATTAGCCAGAGGCGTACTGGCACTTCAGAAACTTATAGCCGTTACTTCGAAATTTCAATCCAGAGCCCATAGTCTCCTATCTCAAATTACTTAAGTAATCTACATATTCTGTGGAAATATTTCGGTATAGTTCAATAACACCCTGTATAACAAGCGAAATGTGTATCTTGAATTTTCTGGAAATAGCCCCTGGAATGCTCTTTATTCGGGATGATAATTTTATAACTGGTAAACCGTAAGAGATAGACGCAATTTGTGCTTTATACATTTTTGTAGAGTTAGCCATTTACAAGATATTTTTTATTAGTTTAAATTTTGAACTATCTACATTTTTCTCAAACGTTTCAGACAATTTAATATCGTGGTCATGCAAAAAGAATCGAATTTCAATTGTTTCATATAGCGATAGCTTTTAAAAGATTTGACAGTCGTTTTGGTCTTATGTATTCCCTTATTTCCCTTCTACGTACAAGGAAGCAAGTAAAACTACAATTTCTGCTAATGTTTATCTGGAATAGCGTGATTTAAATAAAGGAATCACCTTTGTAAGAACAATTTGTTTGCAGAAGAAGTAAGAAAAGTCATGTGAATGGAACGCAGATTTTTAGGTTATGCAATAACATAAAAGTTACAATTTTGGCTAGCAATTTTGATTAAATATCGTATATAAAGATATTTACCTGACAAATAAAATGTATATCTTCAATTTTCTGGGAATAGCCTCTGAAGACTTCTTTATTCTGGATGAAGTTTATGGAATTTTGCCTAGACGCTAAACTGTAAGATATGGACAAAAACTTACCAGACAAAAAATGTGGAGCACGTTAAAACACACAATTTATGTTATATACATTCTTTCGCGGAGTTGATCGTTTTTGAGACATTCCTTGTGTTTGGTTTCACCTTCGAAAATCTTATACTTTACTCATACAGGAATCTGAACTCCTGTCCATACAAACAAAGGAACTTCAGTCACATAGCAACCGGCTTTTGACTATCACTTGAGCCTATGGTACTCCCTTATTTCGCTTCTAATTAAAAGGAAGCAAGTAAAAGGACTATTTCTGCTATTTTTTTTCTGAATTAGTCCGAAGTAAATAGAAGCATAAGCTTTTTAATAATATTTTTTGCAGAGGTTTAGAGAAAGTCATTTGAATGGAACGCATCAGATTTTCTTTTTATTAGGTTTGAATATATTCTCTAGCTACTGTGTATATTGTATATATAAGCTGGCCTAGGTAGGTAGAGTACTGTACCGGGGAGCGCCACTTGTGCATATAATGGCTTCCTCGCCCGCCTGTACTGTCCAGTAGGGAATGTGCGAGCGATAGTTCATGATGACATTTCGTTTGTGTGTATTAAAATCGTATATATATTCATAACATAAACAATCAAGTATTTTCTCAAATTCATTACAATGCAATGAATTTGTACATATATTTCACTCCCTCGCGTACTTGGCATTATTCTATGATATCTCCCTTACTTGCCGTATCGGTCTCCAATTCGGAGACTGGTTTTTCTCTCGATTCAGCATTGCTGTTGAATCTCAGATTGGTTACTATCCTTTCCATTAGTACATCTCTATTTCAGCATGCTTATTGAATATTTTTCACCTTCTGAACCAAGTTTTTCCAGTCATTTAAACCAATAGCATTCTAAAAAATAATGCTCCTTGAGCCCCTATGTTAGAGCGTTTTCTCAGTAAACTTCGTTTATCTTTACACTTTTTAAAATTAAATATTTTCCTATTTTTTTTTTTTTTTTTTACATCCAAAGAAAAATCTCCTTCCTGCAAAAGTTCAATAATTTACGCAGGGATTTTTTTGTAACCTGTAATACTGATATTTTCTTCTAACGACACACTCGTTCATAACGAGTTTGTTGCAAGAGGTTTACCAAGCGTGTGAAGTGATGTAATTTTGCTCGTCCTACCTTCTTAAAGCCGGCCCTCCTTTCTGATCTTGTATACTGTTGTCTTATTGTAATAGGTAGAAGCAACAACAAATTAAGTAGCAATTGCAATAAGCATTTTCTGTACTTCTCTTCGTCACAAATCTTAGGAACTCATAAATAATTCGTTCCTTCAGTCACTGAAATAACGCGGCGTGCTAGTGAAGTAAACCAGACGTGTGTGTTTCATGACGTATAAGTGAAGTCATAGTGCCTCATCACGCTAGTTTACCTTTCTACGCTCCCAAAGTAGAATTGCACAGGATATTAACAGACCTTGACATTTAATTGGTAGCTAATACGATTTTCACTAAGTACTTTAATTTAAAGTGTCAAAATAAGTGAAACTTAATCAATGTACACAGTTTTTCTATAAACAAGAAAAACTTCTCCAGGCATGGAGGAGTCGACAGCCTGCGTTTTGGTTTGCTTTCTGTCACCGACATGTTGAACTGACACATACACTGTGCGAGGAACCAGAGACGCATCACAGATGTAAGGGCTGACTCTAACTTGGTTCTACGACGTGGGGATAGCTGTTTGAGGGTGGTGAAAGGAACGCAGATAGTAGAGCAATAATAACAGCATAACTTAAATTAAGCTAATATATTAAGAAAGATTAAGTTGTTGGTTGCGAATGTTTGGTTTCAAAGGTGGGGATTGCAATATGTTCCAGTAAGCCTGGTTAATGTCATTCTGATTACGGGGTTACTAATACAAAGCCTTGCCTTAAGAAATATGTCATGGTGTGTCTGGGCGAGGTGAGAGATGAAGTGGTCAAGGTGGTTGAGACCGGAGAGACGCCCCGACGGTCAAGGCGAGACCTGGTGGTCGGGTCTGCAATCCCTTAAATAGATTTAGCGGCATTTCGGAACCTGTTGATCACACTCCTAACCAACGCCCTGATAGTGATTTGCCTTAGCCAACTAGCATCGAATGTATAAATGTTCTAGAATATCCGGTGTGACGTCAAAGTGCGAATGTGCACGTAGCCCAAAGGTCCACTAGGAGTGCTATCGACAGAGATTAGTCACTTCCATCCTGTAGCTTGTAACAAAACTTGTATTTTTCCAAGAATATGTAAGAATCAAATCCCAATAATTCCAGATTAATTAATTCTTAATTAGTACTACAATATAAGTTAAACTCTCGCCAATGACACATGTGACAGTATCATGTGTTTACCCACTGCAGTTCACAGCATTTCTGTATCATAAACTCGAGCCGGTTGGTGACGTCTGCTTCAGTTGTGTTCAAAGGTCAGGTCCATGTGAGTAGTGAAAGCGGAGTAGTGCGGAATTGCTTTATCTGAATTGCGGAAAGGGCTTGGCTGTGTCCATCTCCTATTGGTTTGATGTTTGAGACACTGTCTTACAAAATTGCAGGTCACTCAGAAGCGAAGAAAAAGAGGGAAGTAAAACAAACATCAAGAAGATTTATAGCAGTAGGCAATCGATGAAGGCTAGGCTTTAAAAATATTGTTTAGTATTTTATTTGCCAGCGTGAGCCAACGGAAATTATATTGGACGTTTCCATACATTTGACGTAATACATTAGTCCAGTGGTGCCTAACCTACAGGTAAGAGGGGAGGGCAGATTTACCTCCAACCATTTGTTTGATAGCGGCAGGCGAAAACCTCTCTATAACGTCGGTTTCTATCAGTGGCGGTGGCTTTAGCAACGTTAATTTTATATGGGATCGTACAAATACTAAAAGAAAAACTTCTTGAACACTGTTCTTGTTAGTATCTTGGTTGGCACAGTTCATCAATATTTTCAAGGTAGACCAAATGATCCTGATCTCCCTTCCCTACTACAATATTTGCCTCTTATTTGACTCATTTTCGAGAAAATATATGTAGAACCAAAATGTTGATATATGCTTTGCAGAAACTTTTCGCGATTTGCACAATTTTTCAATAGGATTGGATTTAAATAGATCACAATTTCTATTTCAGAGAATATTTAATAGCCATTGAATGTCGAAAAGCAATTAGTTCCATTTGAAGATAATGGGAAGCATCTTTGCAGGCAAAATTAATTCAAATTCAAGTGCTGTTACTGATTGCATATCTGATAAAAAATGTTTCCATGATCACTATGATAGTG
The DNA here is from genome assembly GCA_030762935.1 of Hymenopus coronatus. Taxonomy (NCBI): domain Eukaryota; kingdom Metazoa; phylum Arthropoda; class Insecta; order Mantodea; family Hymenopodidae; genus Hymenopus; species Hymenopus coronatus. The sequence continues at coordinate 64,613,409 of CM060884.1, forward strand.
CTTTTCAAAGTGTCATTTAATATTGCATCGGGAACCCCAAGTTAAGCGATGCTTACTAATAAGACAGTTCACCGTACTATCGTCTTTAATAAAACAATATTCTGCCATTCTCTCTGCAATACGATGTTTGCTATTGTTGAAATCTGCCATCACATAGGGAGTCGAACCCGGTTAAACGCCACTGGATACCTATAGAGGAAACACATCCTGTCTAGACATTGACAAAATGAAGGAGGCGGGTTAACGCGACCAGGTGATGCAATTAGCTCATAAGAGCAGAAGTTGGGCACCCTAGTAAATCACTCGCGAAAATGCTCCTTGATGGCATCAATGACTGAAACAGAGCAAAAACATCTGATGTGTTGCATTCACATGACTTTCGCTACATCTCTGCAACAAATTATTGGTAAAATGCTTATGCTTCTATTTACTTCATGCTAGATGAGAAAAATTAGCAGAAATTGTCTTATTACTTAGTTCCTTATAAGTAGAAGTGAAATAAGGGAATACAATAGGTTAAAGTGATAGTCAAAAGCTGGCTGCCATGTGACCGAAGTTCCTTTGTTTGTATGGACAGGAGTTGACAAATTCCTGCTTGAGAAAAGTAAGTTTTCCAAAGCTGAAACCAAAAAACAGGGATATCCCAAAACCAATTCCACGAAAAAAATGTAAATGACTTAAATTGCGTGTTTTATCCTGAGCTACAATTTTTGTGTAGCGAGTTTTTGTCTATCTCTTACGGTTTACCAATTATACAAAAATTCAATAAAAATCATCCTGAATAAAGCGGTCTTTAGAAGTTATTCCCAGAAAATTCAAGATATATATTTTATTTGGCAAGAAAATGTAAAATGTATAAGGGATTTTAATCAAAATCGATAGCTCATTTTTAAGAAAATTAAGTTTTCCTTTTTTTCCATGTAAAGGGTAGTTGGGCGTGGGGAGATTTTCTTGAAAATATTCGTGTTGCATCCTTGGAAGATATTAAACTTGAATACCAAGTTTGGATTTTAACAGTCCTTTCGTTTTTGAGGTATGCTGCTCACAGATACATGCACACGCGCACATTTTTCTAAAAAAATCTTTTTTTTGGATTCAGGAGGTCTCTAAGCATATACTTCCGGTGAAATTGAAGTTTTGGATGCATTATAATACCTGCTCTCTACAGTATGTACATAGTACGTGTAGAGAAAGTAAAAATTCGAAAGCCCTGCCTTCAGGTGAAGAAACAAAAGAATTTGAGATGGCCTTTATCTGGCATTACATTAAAGTTGTCTGAAAGAAGAGCAAAATGCCTGAAGTTGTAATAAAAGCGTCGCTTATACCTGGCAGAAGCATGGAAAAATATTAAAACCTTTTATTATTGGAAACTTCCATTCTAATGTGTTGAATTGCATAGTATGGTTTTTACCTGCAAACTAAAATTGGAAAAAGTGAAGTATGGTATTAAATTAATAACTGTAGCACTGGGAACTTTTGTTCTGTTTTGGTGAAATGCAGTAAATGGATTGTATATGCAAATAAGAAAGAAAGAAAAATCTGTGTTCTCGCATTCTCTAAAATTAATTCACATTTCAGTTGCTTATGAAAGTTAATATACCGGGTCTTAAACAAAAAAAAAAGTGTATGTCTTCCATTCACATGACTTTCTCTACATCTCTGCAACAAATTAATGTTAAAAGGCTTATGCTTCCTTTTTACTTCATACTAATCAGAAAAAAAAGATAGAAATAGTATTATTGTTTGTTTCTTTGCAAGTAGAAGCGAAATAAGGGAGTATCATAAGTTAAAGTGATAATCGAATGCTGGTTGCTATGTGACTGAAGTTCCTTTGTTTGTATGGACAAGAGTTGACAAATTCCTGTATTAGAAAAGTATACGTTTTTTAAAACTGAAACCAAAAGCAAAGAATATCTCAAAAACGATCATGTGTTTTAACGTCATCTACATCTTTTCCGTAGTAAGCTTTTGTCCATCTCTTACAGTTTACCAGTTACGCAAAATTCAATAAAAATTATCCAGAATAAAGAGGTTTTTAGAGGCTATTCCTAGAGAATTCATTATATATGTTTTATTTGTGAGCTAAATATCTTTAATATACGATATTTTAATCAAAATCTCAGAGCCATTTTTGAGAAAATACAAATTTGGAAAAATGTTGCATGTAAAGGGTATTTGGGGCTGGGAGAGTTTTCTTGAAATTTTTCGTGTCCGATCCTTGAAAGATACCAAACTTAAATACCAAGTTACCACAGACCTTTTTCCAACAATGTTTATTTTTTTTATTCAGGGGGACCCAGAACATGTATTTTTGGTGAAATCTCGGTATCGAGTTTTAGGGTGCAATACAAGACCACCTCTAAGTACACTATATATATACATAGTACGTGTAGAGAAACTAAAATTGCAATAGGAGATGGGAGTATCAAAAGTAAATATAAATGTTCACATAGTTGTCCCCATAAATTTCTGTGTTGAGATGGGGTGGCTAGTATCGTTGAAATTTGGAATATTTGAATTAGCAAATATTGTGTGAAAATTTTCACTATATGTTGATAAATTTACGCAAATAGCTAAGAAAATTTAATTCATAAGATATAACACATGTTTTGAGCTATTGAATCACAGTTCAGTTTTAAATGACATGGGGAATAACCATGGTGATTATTGAATGATAGCAAGTTCGTTGACGATACCAACTTGTCTAGAGATTTATTTATTCCTTTTGCATATCGAAATTTCCGATAAAATAATTCTATTTAGGTTACATTTTGGCAGGATATTAGTGTCATATGCTAGACTTTAGGTTATAAGTAATATACGATTTTGTATGGCTTAACACTACTGTAAAAACCTGATGTGTTCCATTCCTATGACTTTCTCTAAATATCGGTAACAAATTTTTGTCAAAAAGCGTATTCCTCTTTCCACTTCATGCTAATCGATTAGCAGAAATGCTGTTAATTACTTGTTTCCTTGTAAATAGAAGGGAAATAAGGTAGTAACGTATGCTAATGCGATATTCAAATATTTTAAAGGCTGGCTGTCATGTTTCTTTGCATGACAAAGAGTTGACAAATATCCGTCTGAGAAAAGTTTTTTAAACTGAAAACAAAACCAGGAATGTCTTAAATGGTCAACTCCACAAAAAAATATAAGGGCATTAATTGCGTGTTCTAACGAGATCTACATTTTTTTGTTTAGCAAGTTTTCGTCTATTGCTTAAGGTTTTCTAGTTATGCAAAATGAAGTAATATCCATCCCGAATAAAGAGGTCTTCAGAGGCTATTACTAATCAAATTCATTACGGTCAATTTTGAGAAAATCAAAATTTTCAAAATTTCATGTAAAGGAAGTTTGGGGTGGCGGGATTTCTTCAAATCTTCGTGTCGCATACTTTGAAGCTTATAAACTTTAATAGTAATTTTGGTATTTTAAAGCCTTTTCATTTTTGAGGTATCGTGTTCATAGACACACACAAGGAACTTTTTCTAAAAAGACATTTTATGATATAAGGAACCCTCAAACTTGAATTTCCGGTAAGCTCTCGGTATTGGAATTTTCGGTGGAATACAAATCTTCTATATACACCATACACCTAGTACGTCTAGAGAAAGAAAGAATGCTTTTTCTGGATACGGGGAATATAAAACGTGTATTTCCGGTGAAATCTCGGTATGGAATTTTTGGACGAGCTCAGAACCAATTTGCTATAACACGGTACAGCATACTGTGAAGCGCTCTTGGTTTCAAAATAGAGTAACTTTTTACTTTCTCTACACGTACTATAGGCATTGTATTGCCCCCAAAAATTCTATACCGAGATTTTAACGGAAATGCATGTTCTGGGACCCCCTGAATTCAAAAAAAGAGTTTCAGTAAAATGTGTGTGAATCGTGTGTGTTCGTGTGTGTGTGTGGGAGTGGTAGTGTGTGGGGCTAAAAACCAGAGGTCCGTTCAATACCAAACTTGATATTTAAGTTAAGTACCAAGAATGTGACACAAAGGTTTACAAGAAAATACTCTTATCCCAACTTTCTATACATGGAAAAAAACTTCGAAAATTTGATTTTCTCAAAAATGGCTATAACGATTTTGATTAAAATATTTTACGTTTAAAATATTTACATCACAAGTAAAATGTACAGCTTGAATTTTCTGGAAATAACTTCTGATGACCTCTTATTCTGGATGAATTTTTCTGAATTTTGCATAACTGGTAAACCGTAAGAAGTAGACAAATCTACTGCAAAAACAAACAAAAACCAGTTAGATCTCGTTAAAACGCACAATTTATGTAATTAAATTTTTTTCCTGGAGTTTCACGTTTTCGAGATTATTCTTGTTTTTGGTCCCAGTCATACAGGAATTTGTTGACTCCTGCCCACGCAAAGAGTCTGATTTCAATCTCATAGAAACCTTATTTTGACTTTTGGTTTTGCCAAGTGTGTTCCTTTATTTTCCTACTACTTGCAAAGAAGCAAGGAATAAGGTCGTTTCTGCTATTGTTAATATCGATTGTCATGATGAAGACAGAAGAATGAGCTTATTAACAATAATTTGTTGCAGAGATGTAGAGGGAGACTTGTGATTGGAACATAGCAGCTTTTTCAGCTGTATGATGCTGTAATGGACAAATTACGCTCATATTGGAAACACAACAAAAATCGTTTGAGAATCAAGCGGAGGAGTATTTCTTTATTATCACAAGATGTTTTATAGGAAAGAATACAATTCTCATACCTTCTTCAGTTACCTGCCCTTAAGCTTTAGGAGAAGAAGAAAGGGATATATCAATTTCCTTTCTCTTTGACAACATTTCAACGTGAATAATTGTCCGTTGTAAGAGATTCCTTTATCTCTTTCTGGTGAAGATACTTTGCTTTATAAAACATTCCCTTGATTGCACACAGATTTTTTGTTATATAAGGTAATTTTTTGTGTTTCTTTTTCACCTGATTACTTTGTTTAAAACGGTATTTTATAAAGAAGCGCATATTTCTTTCAAAGAATCTCATTTACAAGGGAACGAGATTCCGTTTCTTTAAATAGTGCTACTGCTTTTTTTGGTTTAATATATTTTCCTAAACAATAACACTTTGTTTTTACTCTTTAACCCTTTATTGTATTTATGCAACAAAGAAGATCAATTAAAGATTTTAGAATTTTTAGATCACTTTACTTTCTCTAGCCCCTCTAGTATTGTATTCCACCCAAAAATTCGATACAAAGATTTCGCCAGAAATATATGTTTTAGGACCACCTGTATCCAAATAGAGCATTTTCACAAAAAGTTCCGTGTGTGTGTGTGTGTCTGTGAACACGATAACTAAAAAATGAAAAGTAGCTAAAATACCAAACTTAGTATTTAAGTTTAGTATCCTCCAGGGATGCGACACGAAGATTTTGAGAAAAATCCCCCCACCCTAAACTACCTTTTACATAGAGCTTTTTTCGAAAATTTTGATTTTCTTAAAAATGGCTCTATCGATTTTGATTAAAATATCGTATGTTAAAGATATTTAGCTGACAAATAATATGTATATCTTGAATTTTCTTGGATAGCTTCTAAAGACCGGTTTATTCTGGATGAAATTTGCTTAATTTAGCATAACTAGGAAACCGTAAGAGTTACATTTTTCTCGTGGATCTTACAGTTTTCGAGATATTCATTGTTATTGGTTTCAGTTGTGAAGTACTTATACTTTTCTCAGACGGGAGTGTGCGGTTTTCTTTTGTTCTACTTCTCGCCAAAAAGAGAAGGGATTTGTAATGACAATTGCATAACGACAGCTTTTAAAACATTTGACTATGGCATTAGCCTAGTGTATTCCCTTATTTTTTCCTACTTGTAAGGAACTAAGTAATAAGAACATTGTGCCAATGAGTACATCGATTAGCAAGATGTAGAAAGAAGAATAATTTTATGTAAGAAGTTTGTAGAACAGCTAGAGAAAGTCATGTGTAACACAAGATTTTTTTTTAAATATTACACTAACTTTAAACAATAAGATTAGGCTGGTTATAGCTGTTTTATACTGTAATCGTGTGAAATGCTAACATTTTTGCAACAAAACTATAGTGTTTTTAAAAAAGAGCAAAAGTCATGCAACTCGGTGAAATGTAGCCCCGTCCAAGCGTGCCTTTACACCGGTTATTTTACTTGGGCCCTCCCCGTCCTTTACCACAGGCACATTTGACTGCAGCCGCTGGGACTCAAACGCGCCACATTCGGCTTTGAATGGATGTCCAGTCCATTTCCTCTCGCACTAACGATAACGACGATTCAAATCGCTTAAATTGTGGTGCCGGTCAAAGGGATATAAATACCGGTTTGTGAATAAGAGGAAGAACGGTATATGTAGCAATATAAAAGGTTTAAAATGCATTCCGCACGGTTTCTCTACCAAAGAGAGCAATCAAAATTGGTTCCAGGATGAAGGGTTTCCGAGTCTTATGTTGGTTACGGATGGATGGATAGATCTTTATCGCCAAGAACACAATACATGTATTGTAACGTGAATTAAAATTTATAAAAATGCAATATTATAAAACTCCTGGACCTGATAACAAGATTTTTCTTAAAAATAATCATATACCGAAGGGCGCCCAGGAGGGAGGATGAGGTGATAGGGATGCGCTGGGCAGCTGGAACCAGAAGCGCCAAGCACAGCAATGTCAGAACAGCTACGCCGGGCCTGGCAGGTTTGAACTTACCCTCCATCTCAAGGGTATTCATTCCGGCATTAGCCCTGTGGCATCCTCTTTTAGTGCAGTGGTGGCTTATGTGTATAATGTTAGTGAAAGGCGAATGTTTAATCGGGACTGGGAGAACAAGTATTTTGTTGTTGTTCAAGAACAACCGCCAATATTGTACACATAACCTCTCAACTTCTCTGTCAGGTGGAGGTAAAATGAAAGGACGATTGTAGGGATGGAGCATTTCAAACTAGGGACGCTTATGTTACCGGCCCTCGCCTACGATTTGCAGGCAGAAACATTCCGACAGCCGGACAGGCAGACCGGGGACCCCGCCCCAATTCCTCATTTTGGCTACCAACTGAAGTCTGGGGAAGAAGAGTGACATTGAACATCCGCTTCCCTGCCACGCTGTTGTTTAGGAGCAACATGAGTCCTAAGGTCGCGGGTTCAAACCCGGCGGACGGCGATACATTTTTTTTTTCGGAACTAAAAATCCTCAGCTTGGCTAGTAAAGAACCTCAAGCATGATTAGAAGTCCTCTGAGAAAATATTGGCGGGTCTTTCACGCTCAATATAGAATGGAAGGCTATAAGAATCTTAACAGTTACAAACCGTCCATAAATAACTCAATTTAATTTTGAACCAAAACTGTCATTTTCAATATACTTCATCTTTTTAAAGCAGAAAATTGGTACCTTCTAGTTTCTAGTAACTTAATTATGTCACGAGGAATCTAATAGCCCACTTGGGTTGTATGGGAGTAGCGTGTCTACCTCATATTCAACAGGTCGCGAGTCTAATCTCGTTTAGGGTGAGTTAATCAGAAAAGGTTTTTTCTTTTCTTTTTTTTTCTTTTTTTTTGTGGTTTTCTTTATCATGAGCAGACGAATGTCGAGAGTAACTTTAAGCTCCATGGACCCAGAGATCTTCCGAGCATCACTTCAACTCCATTCATCGTATGGTTTGACCAACCAGGCTAAAGAACGTTAAACAGACAGAAAAAATCCATTCACATGACTTTCTCTACATCTCTGCAAGAAATTATTGTTAAAAAGCTTATGCTTCTATTTACTCTATGCTAATCGAGAAAAAAATTAGCAGAAATAGTCTTATTACTTGCTTCCTTGTAAGTAGAAGTGAAATAAGGAGATACCATAGGTTAAAGTGATAGTCAAAAGCTGGTTGCTATGTGAATGAAGTTCCTTTATTTGTATGGACAGGATTTGATAAATTCCTCTATGAGAAAAGTTAAGTTTTTCAAAGCTGAAACAAAAAACAAAGAATATCTAAAAAAAAAAAAACATCAGCTCCACGAAAAAAGTATATAACATAAATTGTGTGTTTTAATTTGCACTACAGTTTTTGTGAACTGAGTTTTTGTCCATTCCTTACGGTTTAGCAGTTACGCAAAATTCCGTAAAATTCACTCAGAATAAAGTAGTCTTCAGAGGCTATTCCCAGAAAATTCAAAATACACATTTTATTTGTCAGGTAAATGTCTTTAATATATGATAGTTTTATCAACATTGTTAGAGCCATTTTTTAGAAAATCAAAATTTTCGAAAAACGTTCCATGTAAGGAGTAGTTTGGGGTGTGAGTTTTTCTCAAAATCTTCGTCTCGCAACCCTGAAAGACACTAAACTTAAATACCAAGTTTGGTATTTTAGTGACTTTTCGTTCTTGAGGTATTGTGTTCACAGTCACACGGACACACACACGGACCTTTTTCTGAGAATACCTTTTTTGGACACAGGGGACCCTAAAACATATATTTCCGGTGAAATCTCGGTATCGAATTTTTTCGTGGATTGCAATACATTCTCTATGCACTATGTACATAGTACGTGTAGAGATAGTAAAAACTGATTATGATGTGTTCCCTTGACATGATTTTTCCACAAGTTATTGTGGAAAGCTTTACTTGCATCGTTGTAATCGAGATAAATATTGGTGGAGTACTTGCATTAGTTCTTGCTAAGTAGAGGGGAAAAAAGCTAATAACCTAGACTAAAGCGACTCTACACTAGACTCTTTCAAAAGCTGGCCACTATGTGACACAATTAAAATGTGGTTCGTTTTGCACGAATAAGAATTAAAACAAAATTGAGGTGAACGAAAAATGACATTCTGTTTGACAAAAGTATGAGTATCTTAGAATTGAAAATAACGAGTAATATCTTGGATAATTCTACAAAAATAAAAATCTGATGTATTCCATTCACATGACATTCTCTAAATCTCTGTAACAAATTATTGTTAAGAAGCTAATGTTTCTATTTACTTCATGCCAATCGAGAAAAAAATTATACATTTTCTGTATGAAAGTTTTTGTCCATCTCTTACGGATTAGCAGTTTTGCAAAAATCCGTAAAATTCATCCAGAATAAAGTAGTCTTCAGAGACTATTCCCAGAAAATTCCAGATATACATTTTATTTGTCAAGTAAAACCTTAAATTTACGAGATTTTAATAAAAATCGTTACAGCCATTTTTTAGAAAATCAAAATTTTCGAATTTTTTCCATGTAAAGGGTAGCTTGGAGTGGAGAAATTTTCTTGAAAATCTTCGTCGCGCATCCTTGGAGGATACCAAACCTAAGTACCAAGTTTGGTTTTTAACGGTATTTTCATTTTTGAGCTATGCTGCCCACACAGAGAGACACACACACACACACACACACACACGGACATTTTTCTAAAAATGCTTTTTTTGGGCTCAGGGGGTCTCAAAACATGCGTTGCCTGTGAAATCTCGGTAATACATTTTTGGGTGCAATACAATACCTTCTCTATACACTATGTACATAGTACGTATAGAGAAAGTAAAAATTATAAGATAAATTGTGTGTTTTAACGAGTGAGTTTTCGCGTATCTCTTATGTTTTATCTGGTACGCAATTAATCCACAATTTAGAAGCTCTGCCGCATAAATTCAGGACATACGTTTTATTTGTCATGTAAACATCTTTAATATATCGAATTTTAATCCAATTGTTAGAAGCATTATACCAGGGTCGACTTATCAGTCCCGGCCCTCATATAGATATGGCTCCACTAGGACAATTAGACTGTAAATCGTATTTAACTCTAGCCTAGTTTATATCCAAAGTTGGAGGCCAATAGCTTGTTTAGTTTTCGAATGACAGTATTTTATACAAGACAACTTTACAGTTTACACAAAAATGTAGATTTAGAAAAATGAGCAGTGATTAAATACTTTGATTTGAGAGAGTTAACCCCTAAATAAATCAAGGTGGAACTGGACAGTACATTAAAAGACTCTGCCCCTTCATATTCAGTGATTAAAAGGTGGGTTGCAGAGTTTAAAATGGGACGTACGAGCACTAGTGAAGAGCCTTGCTCTGGACGCCCTGTAGAAGTGACAACTCCTGAGAGCATTGAGAAAATTCTTCGTTTAGTACTGTAAGACCGCAGATTATAGTTGTTTGGGATAGCAGAGGCTGTAAACATATCAAAAGAACGTGCAGGTAATATTTTAAGTTTGAGCTTTCACAAGGTCTGTGCAAGGTTTGTTGACACTTGATCAAACGTTGCAAAAGAAAATGTTTCTGTTCAGAATGTGGAGCTCTGCCGTAAAAATCCCAGTAAATTTTTGAGACGGCTTGTACAATTTTATGGATGAAACTTCAATTCATCTCTACACCCCAGAAAGCAAATCAGTCAAAACAGTGGATTGCGCCAGGTGATCCAACTCCAAAAAGGACAAAGTCAATTTTGTCAGCTAACAAAGTTATAGCGAGTGTTTTCTTGGATGCACAGGGAGTTATTTTTAAGGAAAAGTAATTGTATATATTGTTTCATCACGACATTGCTCCAACCCATCATTCAGTCATTGCAATGGGAAACATGGGCAAATTAAATTTCGAATTGCTTGAAAATCCAACTTTTCGTTTTTGAGTTATCGTGTTCACATACACACACACACACGCGCGCACACACCCACACAGGGACCTTTTTCTGAGAATACTTTTTTTTGGATACAGGAGACCCTAAAATATATATTTCCGGTGAAATTTCGGTATCGAATTTTTTGGTGGAATGCAATACCTTCTCTATACACTATGAACATAGTATGTATAGAGAAAGTAATAAATGTTTGAGTCTTCAATCGGCTCTCTCTCCTTAATGTTTCTCTTTACAGTTAAAAAAATAAGTAAATGAATGGCGATATTTCCACATGATCATGTTTAGATCTCTTTGCAAAGCGTAAAAAACAAATACTCTAACATAATCTTCCAACGCAGTGTTTTTAAAACGTAGCTGAGTAAATAATAATAATAATAAAACAATAACATTTCTGTGGTTGATTGATTAACCTGACGGTTGAACAAGAAGCAAGGAAATAAAAGGCGAATACGGAGGGATGTTATCGCTAAAACGAGCCGTTAGACTGGCTATTGTGTTTCTGGAACAAGAGGGATGCGAGTCTGCATCATATCTCTACTTCACCCTTGACAAGAGTTGGAGCAGCAAGTAGATGCATTGTTTGCTGTGCAACATGAGTTATGTGCCTCCTCCAACTCGCATCTCTTAAAACCATTTTAATTACTACACCCCTCATTTTAGCTAGACGCGATTATTGCATTCCACTGAATATTGGCTTCTAATTAAAAACATGTGCGTAAAAGCGGTCTAACCCTCAGTTTTTCTTTTTAAGGTGATGAAGCCGTGATATTTGGAACATCCACGTATGCAAGACACTTTGGTTGAAGTTTATAACAGTTACTATATTACGCATGTACACCCGTGGACACAAAAAATGAGTCATCTCCAGTTTCCATGTGTCGATCGAAGAGCTTCGTGTATCTTCGTAAAAGCTGTGTTCATAATGCACACGAAAAAACTACAAAGATCTGAGACTGCGCAATACTTGACATTGAGTTGAGACCGTTATTAGACTTCTCTATAATAACCATTGTCATTTTATTAATTGTTTATCAGTTTATATTTAAAGAGGGCTAATACTCAATTATTTCACTATTTAAGAGTGTAAAAATTAGCTGTTAGCTTTGTTAGGATATACACTATTGTTAAGGCACATACGAATAGCGTTGAGTGCAATAGAGAACCAGCAATGGTAAAGACCCTTTTAGTTTAGAAAAAAGTTTTTTTTTTCCATTCTGTAACACTTGTCACGTGGGCGTTATGATGCATCCTAGTTAGGTCATGATGCATTATGGGCTATATCAACTCCATGTTCAGTTTGCTATATAAGTCAGAAGTCATAGCACATCGGGGCAATCTCAGGAAGCTTACTCTCAGTAATCATCGCGGTACTCATTTAAATATCGGCGTTCTCAGTGATGAATAGTTAGTCAGTTACGTACATCGAAACTCTGTGAAACACAACTAAATTAAAGAAGCAAGTTTATTAAGTAAAACACGTGTGCGTCGTTAAGTAAGGAAAGCTCTTAGATTAGTTATTAGTTTTAATTGCACTTCAAAGCACTTTTACTTTTCTCAGACAGGAAGTGTATGTTTTTTGTTTTACTCTTAGCCAAGCAAAGAAGCGATTTGCAATGACAATCACATGATGACATCTTTTAAAACATCTATCACATTAGCATAGCGCATTCCTTTAGTTCCTTTCTACTTATAAGGTACTAGGTAATAAGAACATTCTGCTAATGTTGATCTCGATCAGCATGGTGTGGAAAGAAGAATAGTCTTTTGTTTGCGAGCATCTTGAGAAAGTCATGCGAGTGTAACTTGGCAGATTTTTTTTTTTTTTTATTCTTTTTTTCCTTTCTTGGATTTAGGATGCTCCATAACATGTACAATAATGGAGATATCTCGATACAGAATTTTTGAGCAGAATACGATATGTATTCCACTCATTAATAATAATAATAATAATAGTAATAATAATAATATCATTATTATCATTATTATCACTATCATTATTATCATCATCAGTATTATCATCGTCAGCATTATCATTGTCAGCATTATCATTATTATTATCATTATTGTCAGCATTATCATTATTATTATTATCATTATTGTCATCATTATCATTATCATTATCATTATCATTATCATTATTATTATCATTATTATCATTATCATTACTATCATTATCATCATTATCATTATCATCAGTGTTATCATTATCATTATCATTATTATCGTTATCATTATCATCAGTATTATCGTTATCACTATCATCATGATTATCATTAACACTATCATCGTTATCATTATCATTATCATCGTTATCATTATCATTATCATCATTATTATTACTATTATCAGTAGTAGTACTATCCTTATTATTGAAAGAGAAGGAAGAAACTGTTGTAAGCATACTTTGTACGTTAAATGAAAAGATGCTTAAGTGTTTGTAGAAAACCATATGTTTCACACTCGCACCCGTAGATACCGTATGACTCTGTTCTGAACGGACAACATGGGAACTGTAATATTAAAATATGTAGATTACTATCCCTGTTGATGTCTTTCAAAGAAATTAAAATGGAAGAATTGAAATTTACACCCTCATTCACTAAAGTAATGATTTTATCATTTTAATGTGCAGCCGAAAGAATTGCTTGAAAATTATCACTGCAATCAGAGCACGTTTGGTCGCATTTGTACTGAATAGATGCGATGCTGTTCGCAAATGTGTGAAATATTAAAATTATCGATTGCCTTTAATTACCTTGGAGAGCTTGTCTGTTGAACTGGTGTGTTTGTGTCATGTTTGCGCATTTTAGAACACAACACTTTGTAGACTAACGAATCCATTCAGAATCCACGCTTTGCTTGGCCATGTTCAAATAGATTCCTATATGTGTCTGATTATTCATCTGTTACTCGTTCGCTTGTCAGATTTCAACTGTTTAGTGAACTGTATCTATTGAAGGTTACATATAATATCTATATCCTTATTTAAAAATAAAAGGTTGCTCTACAAAACAGAAACGTCGAAAGTTCATTGCAAGTTCTGTGTACATCTAGAACATTTCATATTTTAAAGCTATCAATGTATGCTCTTATTACTTTCTCTACACGTACTATGTGCATAGTGTAGAGAGAAGTTACTGTAATACACCCTAAAATTCGATAACGAGATTTCACCGGAAATACGTGTTTTGGGCCCCCCTGAATCCGAAAAAAGCACTTATTCGAAAAAGGTCGGTGTGCGCGAGTGTGTGGATTCAAGTTTGTATCTTCCAAGGATGTGACACGAAGATTTTCAAGAAAATCCCACCACTACCAACTACCCATTACATGGAACTTTTTTCGAAAATGTTGATTTTCTCAAAAATCACTAATTAGTTTGATTAAAATATCGTGTATTAAATATATTTACACGACAAATAAAATGTAGATCTTGAATTTTCAGGGAATAGCCTCTGAAGGCTTCTTTATCCTGGATGAAGAGCGTGTTGAAACACGTCATATACCTACCTTTTTTTTTTCGTGGTGTTGATCGTTTTTGAAATATCCCTTATTTTTGGTTTCAGCTTTGAAAAACTGACTTTTCTCATATAGGCATTTATCAACTCGTTTCCATACAAAGGAACTTCAGTCACATAGCAACCAGCTTTTGACTAGTACCTTCACCTATGGTACACCCTTATTTCGCTTCTATTTCACAAGTAATAAGACTATTTCTGCAAAGTTTTTCTCGATTAGCATGAAGTAAATAGAAGCATTAGCTTTTAAACATTAGTTTGTTGCAGAGATGTAGAGAAAGTTAAGTGAATGGAACAAAATTCAGTTGTTTCACAGAGCGGCGAGCTTTTAAAGGATTTAAATAACACTTTACCATAATGTATCTCCTTACCTCCCTTCTACTAACAAGCAGCCAAATAATAGACTGTTAATGTTTATCGAAATAACCGTTAAAACCAAACTCGATATTTAAGTTGACTATCATCCAAAGATGAGACACGGGGATTTTAAAAATGATGACCCCCCCCCCACCACAATTACCCTTTTCATGAAAACATTTTTGAAACTTTTGTTTGTCTCGAAAAAAAATGACTAAGGATTTTGGTTAAGGAGATATAATTATTTTTTATTAAAGGTTGTTACATCATAAATAAAATGTTTATTTTAAATTTTATATTAATAGTCTGCAGACCTCTTTACTTTGAATAAGTTTTGCGGATTTGTATACCGGAAAACCTTAAGAGATGGACAAAACCTTGCATAACAAAAGTTATAGAGCTCGTTAAAACACACAATTTATGTTACGTATAAGTTTTCGTGGACTTGGCGGTTTTGAGATATTCATATTCAATGCTTTCAGCTTTAAAGTTCTTACCTTTTCTCAAACGAGACCATGCGAAGCGAACAGACTCTCAATTGCTTCACATAGCGACCAGCTTTTAAAATATTTTACTATTGCTTTATCATTAATTCCGTCTGATTAGTAAAGAAGCAAGTAATAAGATATTTTCTGTTAATGTTTATTTCGATTAGCATAATGTAGATAGAATAACTTTTATAACAATAATTTGTATTTGGTAGTGCTAGAGGGCTATGTGAATGGAGCACATCAGAGCCTAAAATTTCACATTTGATTGTGTTTTGTACTTCATTCCTACGGGCGTTTGGGTGAGAGTTCTTGCTATCGACTTTATTCCCTTGCTCAAAATAAAAGTGAATGAATGCTTTTTGCCATTGGGTTCGTACGTAGAAAGCTGGACAACAAAAACGAAAGCTCATCTCTGTTTTATTCTACCTTTGGGTTATCACTTTCCCTAACATAAACAAACGTAAACTACTGCATCTAATGGAGGTTTTACGGTGGAGATTTTATGTGAAAGTAGCAGGTTCGATCCCACTTGGACTAATTAGAGGTAGAGAAGGTACAAAAGAGAATTTATGAGACAGGCCTGCACGCACATGCGGTTCTGAATTGGGGCTTTGCTGGGGAGACAGCAAAAGGCCCAAAGTCATTTGAGTGCGCCAAACGACACAAGTGTACTTTTCAGGTTTTGTACATTGAGGTTGTTTAACCCAACATGCACGAGTTTTAACGGACAAACTTCACTTATTCACGGGAAATGGAACACGCGGTTTAATTTATTTAAAACGGAAGCTGGTGGAACGGATGCACGGAGCGCGGAAACTGGAACAATGAGAAGTGGTGCGGTTTTGCACGGAGTACGAGAAAGATGCACTTCAATGTTTAATCTATTCTTCCATTAGCGCCAAGTGTGTTTCATTTGCCCAGACCATTCATAACGATGCGGTCTGCGCTTCCTTCAAACAACACAGTGTGTGTTAACACACCAGGACATCGCCGTATATTTGTTTTGTGTTCGGCAACAAAACATGAACAACGCGGCGCAAAAATCTGTTCGACACATTTAAGGCAAAATGTGCCTTAAACTTTAGAGGCGAATAGTCTTAATTTTTGCTTTCTCTATTGGCACTATGTACAAGCTGTATAGAGAATGTATTGCACTCCACCAAAAAATTCGATACCCAGATTTCACCGGAAATATATGTTTTAGGGTCCCCTTTATCTAAAAAAAAACATTTTCGGAAAAAGATCCGTGTGTGTATGTGTGTGTCCGTGTGTCTGTGAACACGATAACTCAAAAACGAAAAGTAGGTAAAATACCAAATTTGGTATTTAAGTTTAGTATCTTCCAGGGATGCGACACGAAGATTTTGAGAAAAATTCCCACACCCCCAGCTACCCTTTACATGGAACTTTTTTCGAAAATTTTGATCTTCTCAAAAATGGCTCTAACGATTTTGATTAAAATGTCGTATATTAAAGATATTTACCTGACAAATAAAATGTATATCTTGAATTTTCTGGGAATAGCCTCTGAAGAGTAGTTTATTCTGGATGAGTTTTACTAAATTTTGAATAACTGCTAAACCGTAAGATATAGACAAAAGCTTACT
Source organism: Hymenopus coronatus (assembly GCA_030762935.1). NCBI lineage: Eukaryota > Metazoa > Arthropoda > Insecta > Mantodea > Hymenopodidae > Hymenopus > Hymenopus coronatus. The sequence continues at coordinate 64,630,008 of CM060884.1, forward strand.
ACACAAAAATGTAGAGCACGTTAAAACACACAATTTATGTTACATACATTTTTTTCGTGGAGTTCGTCGTTTTTGTGACATTCCTTATTTTTGGTTTCTGCTATGAAAAACTTATACATTTCTCATACAGGAATTTGTCAACTGCTGTCCATACAGACAAAGGAACTTCAGTGACATAGCAACCAGCTTTTGATTATCACTTTAACCTATGGTACTCCCTTATTTCATCTCTACTTAAAGGAAGCAAGTAATATGGCTATTTCTGCTAATGTTTATCTGATTAGCATAAAGTAAATAGAAGTATAAGCTTTTTAAGAATAATTTTTTGCAGGGAAATAGAGAAGGTCATGTGAATGGTACACATCAGATTTTTAATCTTGCTTGAATATTAATTGTGTCTGTAACATATGTTTTTTGCTGGTACTTTACTTCGCTTTATGGTTTAGTTATTTAACGCAGCTTATACATAGTGTATTGCACCCAAAAATTCCATATGAGATTTCTCCAAAAATACAGTTTTTGGGTCCCCCTGAATCCAAAAGAAGCATTTTTGGAATAAGGTCCGTGCGTGTGAGGTTGTGGACAGCATAGGTTAAAACGAAAAGACCGTTTAATATCAAACTTGGCAATTAATAGCCTCAAAGACCTCTTTATTCTAGATGATTTTTATTAAATTTTGCATAGCTAGTGACCCGTAAGATATAGACAAAAAATCTGACGTGTTACACTCACATGACTTTCTCTAGCTCTTCTAAACATTTCTTACATAAGATTATCCTCTCTCTACACCATGCTAATCGAGATAATCATTAGCAGAATGTTCTTACTACTTAGTTCCTTACATGTAGAAAGAAAATAAGGGAATACTCTAGGCTAAACCGATAGTCAATTAAAATAAGAACTGAAGCTTTCCTGGCGACGTGTTAATTCAAAATCTTCTCGGGCTTCTAGCCAGGTAAAAACTTGGCTTGACACCAACGTTTCGAAGAAGTGCATCTTCCTCGTCTTCAGGGTGAACTGATGGTTTGAGCTTGCGGAGACTGGTATTTATAAGAGCTGGGATGAAGCTAACATCTGATTGGTTCGCGTGATATTATGGCCTGGTATTTAAGATGACTGAGACATGGACACGGACTTCATGTCTCAGTCATCTTAAATACCAGGCCATAATATCACGCGAACCAAACAGATGATAGCTTCATCCCAGCTCTTATAAATACCAGTCTCCGCAAGCTCAAACCATCAGTTCACCCTGAAGACGAGGAAGATGCACTTTTTCGAAACGTTGGTGTCAAGCCAAGTTTTTACCTGGCTAGAAGCCCGAGAAGATTTTGAATTAACGATAATCAATTGTTTTAAAAGCTGTCGTTATTCGATTGCCATGTAAATCGCTTCCCTGCTTGACCAGGAGTAGAACAAAAGAAAAACGGACACTTCCTGTCTCAGAAAAGTTTAAGTACTTACAACTGAAACCAAAAACAAGGAATATCTCAGAAACGGTTTCTTCCACAGCAAAAATGTAAAGGACATAAATTGTGTGTTTTGATCAGATGAACATTTTCTGTGTAGTAAGTTTCTGTCTATTTCCTACCGTTTAGCAGTTAAGCAAAATTTAGCAAAATTCATCCAGAATAAATAGCTCTTCAGAGGCTATTCTCATAAAATTCAAAATATACATTTAATTTGTCAGTTAAACATTTTTAATATAGGACATTTTAATAAAAAATCATTAGCCATTTTTGAGAAAACCAACATTTTTGAAAAAAAGTTCCATGTAAAGGGTAGTTGGAGGTGGGGGGATTTGTCTCAAAATCCTCGTGTCGCATCCCTGGAAGATACTAAACTTAAATACCAAGTTTGGTGTTTTATCAACTTTTCGTTTTTGAGTTATCGTGTTCACAGACACACGGACACACACACACACACGCACACACACGCACAGACCTTTTTCCGAAAATGCGTTTTTTAGATAAAGGGGACCCTAAAACATATATTTCCGGTGAAATTTCGGTATCAAATTTTTGGGTGGAGTGCAATTTCTTCTCTATACACTATGCACATAGTGCGTATAGAGAAAGTAAAAATGTAGATCACGATAAAACATACAATTAATTCCATATGCATTTTTCATGTAAATATTTTATCATTTCATACAAAGAAATACAAATAATGATTATTTTCACACCTTTTTTTAAATAAATATATTATGAACTGGATAAAACTGTAAATAAATATTGTAACTGAATTAATTGAAAGTACAATGGTGGAACTCGTAGTTATTAAAAGTAAAGGTTCACTGACTGTATTGTCATCTCGTTACGAATAATCAAGACAGAAGATTATACAAATGAACGTCAGATGCGATAAGATCAAAAAAAAAAAAAAAAAAAAAAATAACATCAGAAGCGATAAGATGTTTCGACCAACTCGCTCCAGTCAGATTGATTAAAATTGTCTAATCCCACCATTATATTGTCGCATTAATAGTTGACCTAAATTGTCAACATATATTATGATTCTCGAAATTTTAATTGTGAATCTCTTAAGTTATATTAAGAGTGATTTACTGCAAATTGTGCTATATCATATCTAATTTTAACTGTGATGATTTGGAATCTATTCACATATAGTAAGAACAATTTACTGCAAAATATAGTGTACTATATCCTAATTTTAACTGTCATGATATGGAATCTGTTAAGATATAGTAAGAGTGCTTTGCTGCAAAATATTCCATACTATATCAACAATTTTAACTTTGATTTTGAACCACTTAAGCTATGTAACAGTAATTTACAGCAAAATATACTTTATTATATCCTAATTTTAACTGTAATGAGTTTGAATCTGTTAAGCTATAATAAGAGAGATTTACTGTAAAATATACTTTATTATATCCTAATTTTAACTGTGATTTTGAATGTTTTTAGTTATAGTAACAGTGATTTACTGCAAACTATACTGTACTATATCCTAATTTTAACTGCGATTTTGAATATTTTAAGTTATAGTAACACTGATTTACTGCAAAATATACTGTAGTATATCCTAATTTTAACTGTGATTTTGAATGTTTTTAAGTTATAGTAACAGTGATTTATTGCAAAATATACTATACTATGTCCTAATTTTAACTGTGATGATTTGGAATCCCTTAAGTTATAGTAAGTGGTTTTCTGCAAAATGTACTATACTATATCCTAATTTTAACTGTGATGACTTGGAATCTTTCAAGTTATAGTAAGGGTGATTTGCTGCAGAATATACTGTAAAGCGATATGGGAGTCACATTTATCGTTTACATGAAATATTCAAGTGAGGTAGTGCAGATACATTATACAAGAGGAATGGATGAATACTTGTGGGCCTTAAAAGCTCCATTCGTAGTGCCCAGGAGGTAGATAAGTATATCGGTCGCTTAGGTCGAGACTGACATCTTATTTCTCCTTTGGGGTCAATAGAAAGAACTGCATAGCACCTGTCCCAAGCTAGCGTCTCTTAGCTATAGCAGCTGGTACCTAGCTTTTGTAATTTACTTGTGTATAGGGTCTTTCAAAAGTCTGTTAGAACTTTAAGCCGTTATTAATATTATATCATTTGAGATGGATAAAAAATCTGTTTACAAAATTTTCTCTAGCTGTTTCACAAACACGTTTTTGACAGTTGATGCTAAAAGTATACTTTTAACGGATGTCAGTAGTCTTGAAAATAGGAAATTCTGTGACTTAGTGTTATAAAATTATAACATTCCAATGTAGGCAACTTTGGTTTATGTGTCCACGGTCTCATTTAAGTACACTATGACTCCGAAAGCTCGTATCGATCCATAAAATGGCGGATGATTTCAATTTCGTGAACATGGAATCTGCAGAACCTCACGAAATTATGGAAGCAGTAAACAAGATAATTGTGTAAAACGACATACCTTCGCTCACAAAACGTATAAAAGGGAAATTGTAGGTAATATTATAAGCGTATAGAAAGAAATATAAAATAGTTTTAAATATTTAGTGGTAGAGATTTGCATAAAAGCGAGTTGTTGTAACTTGTGCAATAAAGACAAGATGGACTAGCTTAATTCCAGGAAACAGTTCACCAACCACCCCTTGCTAATAAGCACAGGGTTTAGGGTAAATAATGTAAGATAGGAAAGAACAAACATAGAAATAAGTGAAACAGGAATAGCGGCTTATCCTCCAAGTAGCACAGGAAACTGAAGAAATAAACAAAGCAAGCAGGAAGTAAAAGTAAGAGGGAAGCCTTGGGTTTTCCGAAACGCGTCATGTGGACGCTATGATGACAAAACTTGGCACAATTTATTTTCATAGCATGTGAAGTGATGCTAACAAAGAACCAATCAGAGATACTGTTACATTTTATGCGCGAAGGTTGGCGTCACCCAGTATCAGTGTGTAGGAGACTGCAAATCTCTTATGTAATTAATCGTATTCACAGTTGCGCTTACATTGTGCTGTGCACACGTCCACGTGCTTAAGTGGAGGGGGAGCGATGTGTATATGATTAGATTAGACTCCTGATAATTGATTTAAGTGGTGAGAAGGTATTTAATTCTAACATCTTTTGTAAGGAAGCAAGCTAGCCACCCCCTTAAAACTGTGAAATAATAAATTCAAGTAGTAATGGAAAACGCAGTATTATTTAATGTTTGGCTCACCCACAAAGCCCCAGAGATTAAATTAATTAGGAGATAGTAGGAGTGGAACCTTCAACTACTGAGCTGAAAACATCGGCCAATAACAAATCATGTAATCAATATTTCTGTTATCACTTCCTCTACCAAGGAACAGCTTCTTCAAATAGCAATAATTGTACTACTAACATTACAGTTTCATCAAAGGATTAGCAACTTCAAACTTGTAACCTTGATGTTGGTTAATAATTAATATATTAATATTGTATTTCATTATTTTCATGGTTTATTTTCCCTGCCTCCGATGAATAGAATGTTTTTGCTTGTACGAGAAAGTGATCACATTGTCAGCACTGATGCTAAGCAAGGCAACAACTGAATATCACAGACCGTTGAGCATGAATTCCGTGAAATAGATAAAACATCTATTCATAATTATAATATGTCTATAAATATTGTCAACCGTCTCAAAGTTAGTGATACACGTGTTAAAATTGTTTATATTGTTAGTAAAACAATATAAAATTGCTTTTAATTGCTTGGCCTATGACCTCGTTTCGCAGGCTTCCCACTCACAATATAAAACACCATTTTATCAAGGTAAAGAGAAGCAGAAATCGTCTTATTACTTGCGAAATAAGGGAATACACTAGGTTAAATCGAAAGTCAAATCCTTTTAAAGCTGGTGCATGTGAAACAACTGGTGTTCGGCTCGATTTCTATGGCCTGCAGTAAAAAAAGGGAGGTGAAACGAAACCTCATTTCCCTTTTGAGAACAGTTGTTTTTGAAAATGCATTGAATATCTCAGATACGGTCAGCTGTACACAAAAAAAAAAAAAAAAAAAAAAACGTAGAGGACATAAATTAGGCGTTTTAACGAGACACACAATTTTTGTGTAGCAAGTTTGTCTACCTCTTACGGTTTAACCGTTTTGCAAACTTGTTTCTTTATAGACCAGCCTTAATTTTATTCCACAGCCTAGAGGTTTATATTTGTGTGACTGAAATGGAAAGGACAGTTACTTATTCTTTGTAAACGACTTCTCCATTTTTCTGTATTTATTTGCATCCTTTCTTTTAAGGAAAATATGTCTAATTATCTCCTTATGTATTTGTTTCTAATATGATCTTGCGTGGTACATCTTTTTACTGCTCAAAGACATTTCATTTCTGCCGCTTATATTTGGCTTCAATCTTTCTTTTTAAGGGTCCATGTCTCCGTACCATATAGTAAAACCGGAACAGTCATTGTCTTAAAGAATTTTAGGTTTCTATCATTTCGGGTTTTTCTTTGTTTTTCTCTCTCTCTCTCTCTCTCTCTCTCTCTCTCTCTCTCTCTCAAGGTACGAGCTATTATTACAGAAACATATTGGAACTTATTTACTTTATTATTTATTCTAACATTCTTTTCTGTGGCGAAATCCAATGCTATCAATTCCGCTATTATTTTAAAGCTGTTTAGTTTGTAAGAATTTCACTCTGGCCGCAGTACGAGCGCTGCGCAGAGCTAGTTCAGTGGTGGGGCTGCCACCTCTCTGCTCCTGATATCGTAGGTGCTTTTCGGGTATTTACCCTAGATGTGTTGTCTTCATCTCGACTTTCGAGTCACATCTACATCTGTGCCAGTTTTGGTCCACCCCGAGTATATTATTTCTTTGGTATAACTGGCGCAACAGATCTGTATATGTGAAAATCTAAATGAGAGCCAGAAAGCGAGTAGTACTTTCAGATAAGCAGTTCACCAGTCGATTCATGCATGCTGGGAGAGTGCCTGTCACAGTCAATGTCAAATATCTGTCACCTCTTATACACTGCCCTGGTAAACATGTGTTTTCATATGTACATTCATATCTACAAAAAATTTATACAAATGACCTACTATATAAACAATGTCAATCGTCTGCCTCCAATTCTTCCACACCTGACAGTCCTTCGTCTTCGCTCACGTCATTGTCATCATCAACGCTGCACCATTCTCTTGGAGTAGAATTCTTTTTTATCTTCTACAATTCTTTCTAATGATCTTCAATCTTCTCAATATGTCGACATACAGTTTCCCATTCTAGCCTGTCAATTTCTGCAATTCGCTGGCGACACAACTTTTCCACGTCTTTTAATTTAAAAGTGATATATTAAGTTTTATTTTTCTTTCTTTCTTATCTTTGAGAACCTTGGAAACAAAACTCATTGAAATATCAGTTGCGTTGTCTATTCTTTGATTCACTTTCTACAGGCTTTTGAAGAACTCGGGGAACATAGATTTTCTTCCTTCATCTCTTGTTTCATGAAATCAAGGACATGTTCAATTATTTCTCTGCTCTATGTAATACCTTGCTACTTAACTTTAATAATATAGTAGCCATTGTTAAAAGAATAAAATAGATAATATGAACACTATTTACTGCCCACTTTGAATACAAATACACGCGGAACACTTTCGATACAGAGTGTTCAAAGTTTGCTCACTAAGACTTTAAGCAAAGCATTATATCACAAACTCCGATAAGCTAGGCTCGGCAGCTGGACTGGTGGTCAGTGTCACGATTCCAGAAATTTTGCGCCGGCAATACCACCTATATCTAGAAGGTATTCCCCGATTTGCCACCTGGAGAGGCGTCCGATGGTGGACTGGCACGGAAACCCTCACGATTCATATTTTTTTGCCGCCCCCTATTTTCTATTGATTGGCTAGCTCACCCAATCCAACTTCTCTTACAATTTCCTTTAATTTACAATTATTTAAAGCTCCAAAAGTAGTTATAGCTGTCCCTGTTAATACTGTCCCTGTTGCTGAGATGGTCGTCTCCTTAAGGCGGTGGTAGCGTTGCTGCTTGCCAAGAGGGAGACCTGAGTTCGATTCCCAGTACCGCGTGGGGATTTTCCCCAGCTGGGAGACCTGGTCCGGGCTGCACTCCGCCTCGTGAGGGCCAATTGAGGAACTACTTGGAGAAGTAGCGGCTCTAGATCGCGAAGGCCGCATTAACTTGCCGGGGGGATCGAAGCACTGACGTCTAACCCCTCAAAACTGCACTCCATCCATGGCGTCTGAAATGGACCGAGATGGGGGAATCTGTTCCTGAGTTGCTTCATAGTTACACCCCTGCAAAACAATTAATTACCTAGATCTTTGGCGATCGAGGCATCGGTAGACACTTTACAAGAAAGACGCCATCGAGATCTCCATATCAATCCGATCGACTTTTGATTATCTTAAAAGACAAGTTTTTCCAACACATCTAACAACCTCACAGCAACTGAAAGATATCGCTAGAAATTGCAAATATTCCAGGATATGAATTGCAAAGTGCTATGCAAGGAGTAGCAGAAAGAATGGTGAACGAAGAACAAGAGAACATGTTCCCAGTGTTTTATAAAACCACAATGTTTAGCTTAGTATAATTGCTATTGCTAATTTCTCTAGCTCGTATGTACAACATCAAAGTGAATGGATATAATAACTCCATGGCACGACAGCTCACAAGGAACCTTGGCCTACCACCCGGCCGCTGCGTCCCCTATCTCGGTCCGTGCATGGGGTGCAGTATTGGGAGGTCAGACGTGGTCAGCGCTTCGGCCAGTTAATGCGGTCCTCATGACTGGAGCCGCTACTTCTCCATCAAGTAGCTCCTCAATTGGCCCCCCAGGGACCTCAGGAGGCTGAGTGCACCACAACGGGTAAACAGCAACGCTACCACCGCGCTAAGGAGACGACCAATAGTGAATAGAGGATATATTATATTGCACCCAAAGATTCGATACCGAGATTTCACCGGAAATTCATGTTTTGGAAACTCCTCCTTACAAAACAGCATTTTTTGGAGACATGTCAGAGTATGTGTATGTAGGCAGCATAGCTCAAAAACGAAAAGTCTGTAAAATACCAAACTTGGTATTTAAGTTTCATATCTTCAAAGTATGGGACGCAAGATATTAAAGAAAATCCCCCCTCATCCAACTATCCTTTACATGAAATATATTTTGAAAATATGATTTTCTCAAAATTGCGTTAACGATTTTGATTAAAATACCTTATGTTTAACATATTTTTATATGTTAAACATAATTATATTTTTATATTTTTATGAAAAACCAAATGTATATCTTGGAATAGCCTCTAAAGACCTCTTCATTTTTTATGACTTTTGTATAACTGCCAAACCGTAAGAGATACACAAAAACTTAACACACAAGAAATGTAGATATCATTAAAACACACAATTTATGTCATATACATTTTTATTGTATATTTAACAGTTTTCGATATACAGGGTTACTACAAAAGAAATAGAAAACTTCAACTGCCTGTAAAACAAAAACTATTAGAGATAGCAACCTAATTATTTTGGAGGTATGTTGAGAAACTCTCAAAGTTTCGTTTGTTACTATTGGTAACGCTGTAGTGTTTTGTTTGTTGTTGCAGAAGCTGAAATGGCGGAAAATCCTGTGGAAAAGGCATATTGCGTGTTGGAATTTGCTAGAACGCAATCAGCAACTGTTGTCCAACGACATTTTAGAACATGTTACCACAAAACGCCACCGACTAGACAGTCAATCTACGACTGGTATAGACAATTCGAGACAACGGGATGTTTGTGCAAAGGGAAGAGCTCGGGAAGACCAAGAGTTTCGGAAGAAAACGTTGAACGTGTTCGTTCTGCCTACATAAGAAGCCCACAGAAATCGACATCTAGGGCAAGCATGCAATTACAAATTCTACAGCAAACTGTATGGAAAATCTTGCAGAAGCGACTGCACATGATGCCTTACAGATTACAGATGTTGCAGTTTCTGAGTGAAGAAGATAAGGTCATACGGCGTGACTTTTGCATCGACATGTTGCGACATGATGAAGACGATGCTGGTTTTTGTGAGCGCATCATTTCATTTTTGTGGTAACGTGTTCTAAAATGTCGTTGGACAACAGTTGCTGATTGCGTTCTAGCAAATTCCAACACGCAATATGCCTTTTCCACAGGATTTTCCGCCATTTCAGCTTCTGCAACAACAAACAAAACACTACAGCGTTACCAATAGTAACAGACGAAACTTTGAAAGTTTCTCAACATACCTACAAAATAATTGGGTTGCTATCTCTAACAGTTTTTGTTTTACAGGCAGTTGAAGTTGTCTATTTCTTTTGTAGTAACCCTGTATTCTGGATTATTGGTTTCAATTTTAGCTACTTAAACTTTTTTCAAACGGAAGATATCATGCTTCTCGTTTCTCGTTTGTTTAATCCTGGTAAGCCTAGAGATTGGAATTTGAATTGGTTCATATAGCGACCGACTTTTAAAGGATTATACTGCTGCTTTAGCCTGTACATTTTCTTATTTCCCTTCTCTTGCAAGAAAGCTAGCAATAAGACAAAATAAGTAATTTACACTGATTCACTAAGCACAATTCTTGCCACTTAGAATCTAAGTGCTACGCATCCTTTAATAGATGACGTACCTCACTTATACTCTATCACTCAGCGCTCTGGAAAACGAGTAATCCTCACTTGGGTACCGTCTCATGCAAACATGTCGATGGAAATGAAAACGCCGATAAAGCTGCAGAAGAAGCCGCCCGACATCCTATCAGTGACCACGGAATAGCTTCAAGACGTCATTAGATACACCAAACAGCTGTTTATAGAAAACATGGTCATGAGCCCAGAGCAAACTGCTTGATGCCCGAGCTTGATCTACCAATTTCTTCGAGCCCCTTCGAAAATTAGAACATCGTGAGCAAACAGTAATTACCCGCCTCAGAATTGGACACTGCAAACTGACACATTCCTTCATCATTAATAAAGACCCAGAATCAAAATGTGAGACCTGCAACACACCACTTACTGTCCAACATATCCTGCTGCAGTGTCCGAGATACGCCAAACAGAGACTTCAGACCGGCTTCAATGACTTACCAAGTGGTCTACATAACCATCAGACAATTAAAAAGACTATCATATTTATAAGACAATGTAAACTTTTTGAATAGTTGTAAAATATAAATGTAACCATTTTGAATTTTACCAATGTGTAAATAACTATTTTATGTACAATTTGAAAGGTCGCGATATGACCATGCTGTTAAAGCGACCCAAAATAAATTATATTGCAAAAAAAAACTAATTCTGATTACGTTTATCTTGATTAGCATGATGTAAATAACAGACTGAACTTTTGAATAAGAGGTTTGTTTGCCGTATTGTTAGACTACATCTTGTGAATGAAACACGTTAGATATTCTCCTTTCTACTTAAAAGGGACCGAGTAATAGGTACAATTTCTGCTAATATTTATCTCTATTATCATGAAATAGATAGAAGAATAATTTTTTTGAGAGTAATTTATTCCAGAGTTGTAGAGAAAGTCATGTGAATGGAATACATGTTTTACCTCTGTGAAAATATTCCTTGAAAAGTTTATTGTAATTTATACGACATTCTTTTGTTTTAGGTAACAATACCATTGCAGTAGATCAAAAGTGAGTGCTGTGTACACATATGAGTGTTACATTTCCTCACTTACAACTGCAATGATAATGGATCATCATCGTGCAATTAGATGATGTGACATTCTTACGCGAAATAGTGAGTTGATATGTCGCGTAATAGGGAAGTAAGCGATAACTATCGACGAGTGTAGAATTGAGAAACAAATACTTCTACATCTACAAGAACTATTTCGGGAAACACTTGGTGGATTAGGTCCTCAATAATAACAAGTATCAATAAACAGCATTAATTCTGAAGAATCTTAACTAAAGTACCAATGATTTTAGACACACTGTTAAATGTAAACTTTTTAACACAAAACACTCGAACTAAAATTATTCTTTATAACCCCATATTTATAAAATATTTAACACTCCAATGTTACAAACTTAAGTTTTGTTACGATCACTGTATCCGTTATAGAGAAGGAATCATTTCCAATTGTAATAATTGTTGAATATATATCACACTTTCATCATAATTGCACAGTTAAGAACTTAATGTTATTAATAAGAATTGTATATGTTTGTTCTCTGCTATTTATCTATGTAAAAATAAATGAGGTTATGTTTCTGAGAAAAAAAAATAAAATCAATAATAGTACCACCGCCTTCTTTACTAGTCCGTTTTCGTGTCTAAACATGCTCAACTAGACAACAATTTTCTTCGATTGGCAACTTCAAACATATAAAACGTGTTTGCTGGCACCCTAATTTATCATTTAATAGCATAAGGAATGGAATGGAATTGTTAACTTATAAGATTTATGGTAAAGAGCAAAGAACTGACATTACTACATCAATTACCAATCTAAATCTATAGAGAATTCTATTCCCACATACACATACGCCTCCAAGCGATAGGAAAAGTATTATTCCTTGAACAAAAGGAATGTTGAACCTTAAATTATAAATGTATTGATAAATCTATAAGTATTGTGCTGTCTGAAAATAGTGCATGACACTCAAGTTAAGTGTTTTTATTTTGCTCGTAGGGTTAATACAATCGGCCTTACGGCCTCGTTACGTAAACTTTCCTTCTCGCAAAATAAAATTACCCAGTCATTCTTTCTCCCCTCAGGGAGAGTTTAATTTGTGTGTTCTACATTGATGAGCATAGCCGGCGCATCACCGAATTTCAAAGAGGTATGTACACGCTCGTTTATAAAGTATTCCACTGCCGCTAATTCAGACCGACTCCAAGGTAGACGAAACGGATGCGACACTATCCAGCATTGTATGGAGTATACATTCAAACTGCGCTGTATCGAGCCCATTATTTATTTACAGATATAATGCTCTTAATTGTGTGGCGATACACATTTTTTAACGTTTGAGCATGTGAAGGGGATGTTGGGATACCTCTAGTGGTCAGCGGGAAAAGGTTGCGGTTTCCCTAGACAATTTTATTTCGCTTAATATTTATGAAAAGAGCAGATAGGGCGAATCAGATTTACCAAGTTCAGTGTGTAGCTGGTTTATTTTTGGGGTTTCAATAGCTCACTAAATAGTGTTTAAAAGAGGAACCGCAGCCTTTACTTCCTTTCACACCATTAAAAATGCATCCATTGCCTTGCTTTGATTTTCCTGTTCGTGTGAGCCATTATACCAGTATTTTAAATACTTACAAACTCCCAGTGCTATTTGTAATGTTGTCAATGGAATATTTTGAAAATCTGATGTGTTACATTTACACGACTTTCTTTACATCATGTTAATTTTTTTTATGATAATCGGGATAAACATAGCGGAAGTTGTCTTAATTGATTCCCTGTAAATTAAAGGAAAATAAGGGAATACGCTAAGCTAAAACGGTAGTCAAATCTGTTAAAAGCTGTTTTTTATGAGAATGAAATCCCTTTCTGTGCAGGGCCAGGAGTCTGAGAAAAGTTAAAGTATTTTAAATATGTATCACTAGTGTCTTCACCTGCGATGCTACAATAATTAAAAGCGGACGTTAAACACTACCTTAGAGAAAGAAATTATGAATTGCCACTGCACAGCGTAATGTTTTGCTCTTGTCTAGTCTGACCTTCACCTGATTTATCCCGCTTGGTTGTCTTCTTAACTTTCTCTTTTAATCTCCCTCAAAGATAAAAATAGCAGAGTGTTAAATCGGAGAAACGCGGGGGCCACTCACAGATTCTGTGCAGATGTATGAATCATAAATGAATACTGATCTGCTGATCATCCAGTAAAGGAAAATTCGTAATAAAATAATTTCTGTATAGATTTTCTCGATTAACATGAAATAGAATAGTAACCCTTTTAAAGTATAATTTGTTGAAGATTAGGTTGACAGTCATATGACTATAACACCATATATTTTTACTTTCTCCTTACATAGGTTATACAGAAGGTGTTGTATTACACCCAAACATTTGATACCGAAATTTCACCGAACATATGTTTTGAGACCCCCTGAATTCAATAAAAGCATTTTTAGAAAATGTCCATGTCTGTGTCTGTGCGTGTGTGTCTGGGCAGCATAGCTCAAAAATAAAAGTCTATTAAAAGCCAAAACTTCATTATTAGGTTTGTTATCCTCCAAGGATGCGACACGAAGGTTTTCAAGAAAATCCCCCCACCCTAAACTTCCCATTATATAGAACATTTTTCGAAAATTTGGTTTTCTCAAAAATAGCTCCAACGATTTTGGTTAAAATATTGTATATTAAATATATTTACATGACAAATGAAATGTATATCTTGAATTTTCTTAGAATAGCCTCTGAAGACTACTTTATTCTGGATGAAATTTACGGAATTTTGCATAACTGCTAAACTGTAAGAGATGGACAAGAACTTAAAACACAAAAAATGTAGAGCAAGTTAAAACATACAATTTGTTATATAATTATTTTTCGTGGAGTTGATCGTTTTTGGGATAATCCTTTTTATTTGTTTCAGTTTCAAAATACTTACTTTTCTCACTTTTCCTGGCCCCACATAGAAATGCATTTCAACCACATGGCAACCAGTTTTTAAAGGATTTGACTATTGTTTTAACCTAGTGATTATTTTCCTCTGCTTACAAGGAAGCAAGCAATTAATGCAATTTTTGCTATGTTTTATTTCGATTATCACAAACAAGATTGAACAATAATTTGTTACAGAAATGTAGAGAAAACCATTCAAATGGATCACATCAGATTTTTATGCATGAGTTTATTACTTCTGTTTTGCTGAGGAGACCAGTGTCTCTTTCTTGAGTGTTTTTGCATGGAAATGCAGACCTTGGTATAATGCAGACGTCACGTCTCCTGGTAACAAATTCTCGTTTGGGCAGATGTCAGCTTCACTCCAGAGATTCACATCTACCTTGTCACATCCAGATTCGTTGTGCACCTGCTCGGCGTGCAGCATATTCCAGGTAAAAACGGTGCAATATATCTTGTGGCATAGCAACTGCATATATTCCTGTGCCTCGCTTGATTCGAATGAAAAATAATGCATGTTATAACGCTAATTTGCTTAACAAAACATTTCATCCCCGCATAAATGAACACCAGCATTCGTTAGAGATTGAATTTGAATGGGAAATGTAAATTTGCTGTTAGAAATGCCAGAGATCAGCCGAGAGCTATAACGGTAATTCTTGACAGCTTACAGATATAAATCGCACGCGAAATATATTATTTCTTTTACTGTGAAGGTCTTATTTTATTTTCAGGAAAGCTGTTTCACAAATGAAATGCAGATATTTTGTTTACTGAATAGTTAGCGCACGGTATTGACAAAATAGTTATCCAAAAGTTAGTTTTCAGATGACCATTTACTCGCGTTTCTACACACTTTTCTACTTTTCTATACTATCATTCAGCATACCTCTTAATTTTTACTTTCTCTACACGTACTAAGTACGTAGTGTATAGAGAAGATATTGTAATGCACCTAAAAATTTGATACAAGGATTTCACCGAAATCCAAAAATATCCGATTTTATCCATTCACATGACTTTCTCTACATCTGTCACAAATTTTTCTTAAAAAGTTCATGCTTCTATTTACTTCATGCTAATCGAGAAAAAAATTGCAGAAATAGACTTAGTACTTGCTTCCTTGTAAGTAGAACCGAAATAAGGGGGTACCATAGGTTAAAGTGATGGTAAAAAACTGGTTGCTATGTGACTGAAGTTCCTTTGTTTGTATGGACACGAGTTGACAAATTCCTGTATGAGAAAAACATAAGTATTTTAAAGCAGAAATCAAAAACAAGGAATATATGAAATAGGATCAACTCCTCGAAAATGCTTATATAATACAAATTGTGTGTTTTTATGTGCTCAACATTTTTTGTGTGGTAAGTTTCTGTCCATCTCTTACAGTTTAGTAGTTATGCAAAATCCGTAAAATTCGTCCAGAATACGGTAGTCTTTAGAAGCTATTTCCAGAAAATTCAAGATATAATTTTATTTGGCAAGTAAATATCTTAAATTTAAGAGAATTCAATGAAAATCGTTAGCCATGTTTAATAAAATCAAAGTTTTCGAATTTTTGTCTGTATAAAGCGTAGTTTGGGGTGGGGGATTTTCTTGAAAATCTTCATGTCGCGTCCTTGGAAGACACCAAACTTAAATACTAAGCGCACGCACACACACGCACGCACACGCACACACACACGGAACTTTTTCCAGAAATGCCTTTTTTGGATTCAGGGTGACCCAAAACATGTATTTCCGGTGAAATCTCGGTATCGAATATTTGGGTGGAATACAATGCCTTCTCTATACACTATATACATAGTACGTGTAGAGAAAATAAAAATTGAGACACACTAGGTTGTGGTAAATTAGCTATAAAAGCGTTTTTAAGAGTATTAGTTAAATGCACTCCGTGACCGAGGTTGTACAGGAAAATAAACAGGTTACACAGGGATGGTAACCACAAATATCCGGCTTGTTCTGCCAGCTGTTACCCTAATAACCTTCCGAAATGCACTTTTAACTCTCTTCCACCGTCGCGGTTCCAAACTTTACTTACTCTGGAGCAGGAAAGTTCTTTTTTGTGTTCCCTCTCTTAGAAGGAAACTGAACATTTGTGGTTAAAAACTCTCGCCGAGTTTTCCTTCATCATACATGAACCTACGTTCTTTATTTCAATGTAATCCGCTCCAGTTAGCTCTTTGGTATTTTTAGTAAACATAAGTAGAATTAGGCAATGCATCAGTGAAATAATTGTAAACAATTAATTGTTCATAATAGCAGCATATGAATTTAAACTTTAAGAAAATATGTCGTTTTTACTTTTCGAACCACGTATGTACATATAAGGTACATTTTGTTACAAATAACACTTTATAGTTAAACCATTTCCAGTGTGTTCCTTGTTATTTAAATCATTTAGATCTTAAAATGATACTATTCTTCGTTGCTTTGAAAGTGCTGCCCTCCTAGCCATGTCTTCAGTCCAGGGGGAAAAAGTGAAAGTCGCTGGGTGCCAGGTCAGGACTGCACGGCGGATACTCAAAAATGTCCCATTGAAATTGTTCAAGGAGCCGATGGGTTGTGCCAGCAGTGTGTGGACCAGCGTTGTCATGGATCAACACAATTCCTGAAGTCAGCATTCCTCTTTGTTTGTTTTGAATGGCTCTCCGCAAACGTCGTAAAGTACGAAGATCTTCAAAACAACGTCAAAGCTCATTTGAAATAATTGGTTTCAACATTTTTTGAAGCGGGTATTGCAAAACTTTTGCACAGGTATAATGAATGTCTCACTCTTTTTGGTGATTATGTTGAAAAGCAGCCATAGGTCTTCAAAACGTTTAGTAGTAAAATAATTGTTTTCTATGAACTTGTCTTTTATTTGTAGCATATCGGAGGTTGAAAAGAAAACGGCCCACGTAATACCTATGCAATATGTGTACCTTGTTGCATAATCCTCGTAATATCGGAATATTTAACACTTAAAACGGACAATAAATAATGATATGACTTTCGAAGGGACAATATACTAGCGCAGAAACCTCGTGGGTACAATATAAAACATTTCATTTACGTCCCGAATCGATTGTTTTAGCTTCACCGTAATATAACGTTTTTGTTATAAAAACAAAATGATGATAAAACACTAGAGTAAAAATTTCGTTCTTACCATATAAATAATCATTATACCAATAACTTTATTTTCAGTCTATGGTTCTTCACGATCTTGTGCACTAGAAAATCAACTTCATTGTTCCGAATTACGTCGAATTCTGTTAATTACGTCGCGTATATATGACGTGGCATCACAATATTATTTAGAATTTATAAATCTAAATTAATTTGGTATAAAGAGATTACATAATCATTATTAGAGTAATGATAATATTCCTATAATAAACCAAAAAAAAAAAAAAACATAAAAATGTACTTACGATTAGTTCACAGATTTATATGTAAATGACGTAAATTATCATCCTCGTACTCATTTCTTGCAATTGTTTTTCCATATCTTCCGACGCCCGAGATATTATACGAATTTCATGCTAATATCAAACAAGAACTGTATTCCTTGTGAATAAAATTATGAATTTAAAATACACGGTGACATTCATTCAAATCGCTTAGTCACTATTGTTCATGCTTCTAACCCGTTGACTGAAAATTCTCATCCATGTTCAACACAGAATAATAAATGGTCGGAGATCAAAACCTATGTTCTTCCTACAAAAACTCTTTCTACCATCCCATAGTGTATTGAGGCAGGACATTGAACTGAAGGGATGAGGTTACACTGCCTGAGGGTGGACATAACAAGAAGAGGAACAGTTCCCTTGCTGGTCAAGCGACAATTTCGACTCTTGGCACTAAACATATGCGGGGTTAACATGTGATATTTGGGCACGTGATGTAGCCAAAAAGCTACTTGTGGTTGCGACGGAAATAGTGTTTATTTAAATCGGACCAGAATACGAATGAAATCACTGCACCAAAAGTAATAAGTAATAGTAGGTGCGGTCGCGTAAAGTGTAACTTAAAAGTAGAAAATTTATTCGACGGCAGAAAATGTCATACAAAATGAATAAATGAGTTTTATGATAATCTGGAACTCCAAGAATATCACACCTAAGAAACATTCCGTGCCAACAAAATCCTGAGCTAGTGCACCACCTCTAGACATCATTCCTTAGTACTTAGTACGGCATGTGAATGGAACACATCAGATTTTTTTTTCTTGGAATTCACCGTTTTTGAGATATTTCTTGTTATTATTTGCAGCTTTAAAGTACTTACACTTTTCTCATACGGGAATTTGTCAACTCCTGTCCATTCAAAGGTACTTCAGTTACATAGCAACAAGCTTTTAAAATATGACTGTCGATTTAGCCTACTGCACTTCCTTATTTCCCTTCTACTTACAAGGCAGCAAGTAATAAGACCGTTTCTGCTAATTTTTTCTCGATTGGCATTAAGCAAATTGAAGAATAAGCTTTTTAAAAAATAATTTATTGTAGAGATGTAGAGAAAGTCATGCGAGTGGAAACACAGATTGTTCAGAACACTATGTCTCTGCGCTAGTCTCCTTCCAAAGTTTGCAGTTGGAAACCAACTCTCGCTGTTGCCAAGTCTTCCACTTAGTGGTCCCTTACCTGAGGCGAAGTTCTCGCCTTGCAAGCAGAGTCTCCAGGTAACAGAGTTTGTCACGTTGCCTCTGGCCCCTAGTACAGGTTTGTCTTTGTTTGCTAATGGTTATTGCCCAGTGGTAGGAGGATCGGTCCCGTTTGAGGGCCATCAAGGTTTTTGGAGCAACTGGTGAAAGCCTCTAGTGGCAGTATATTAACGCCATTTTTTGGAGCGAAGCGAATGTGGTGGTGTACGGGAATGAGATTACCACCCCGCCATACCGATCAGCGAGTATCTCGTGTAATAGATCAATCACAATATGACAAAGTATTTGGTAGTTAGATGGACCTTGACGCTGCCTTGGCGTCAGAGTTGCCCTTGTTAGGGCGACTCCTGGTTGTCGAGGTCAGCAAGATGGAGCGTCACCGGCCCTGCCGTCGCTGTTGTGCCTACTCCGCAGAGCTGTTCCAATCCCGGAGCCAGCCACCCAACACTGCCGCTCCTCCGGCAAGGCCGCATACCGTAGGGAAGTGGGTCCCTATGGAGGACGACCTCGCCCTAGCGGTGAAATGCACGAAACTCCAACAGGACATGGAAAGACTGAGACACAAGTAAAGCTCCACGATTATTCCAACATCCTCACCTACTATCTCCTTCAACTTCCTACACAATTCACCCTCATTTCCCTATGCTGCAGTCAGGTTCCATGGCTAGAGCCGAGCAGGAACTTTTACCTCGCTCCCGCACGCTGTGCGGCAGCATTCCTATCTTTCGTTTACTAGCGCAGGTGCATCAGCGGTACCGCGATATGCTACACAGCACGTTTAACTCAGTCATCCATATGATATAACGTGGAGGGGATTTTTAGTGTGTATGCCGTATAAGGAAGCGGAGAGTCCCACATATCCTCCCAGCCATTGCAACTCGGCTGGGGGTTAAACGCGTAATGCATTTTCCCCCTCCACGGTAAAAAAAAAAAAAAGTTAGGGCGATGCGAAGTAGATTAAACATTTAGAAGTATGAATGATAACGTGTTTGTAAGAACAGTTATAGAAGAGATAGTAAATAGTCATCTGGATGTAACAAAGCTGTTTCTTGTAACAAAATGTTCGTTTCGTTTCGCAATCGCTTTACCTTATTTCTAGGACTTACAAGCCAATGCCTAGGGGTCAGAAGCCTGTTGGGGAGCCAACAGCTCGAAACCACAGAATGGAGAACCCGTTACGAGGGTTTGGCCCGTAGACGGGCATGAACATGAGGTACTGGATATTAAGAAATGTAAACGAAATTGATGATTGGGAAGGTAATGATGGACAAAGTGGCGGAATGAGTGGCGGGTAGGACCCGGAAAACACCCACCCAAACGCGGCTTCGTCCACCATAAATCACACATGCGGGCACTTGGGATCGAACCCGGGGCCGCCTAGATGGGAGGTGAGTGGTCTAACTACTCACCCACGGTGCCGCCTCTCAAAATTTTCGAAAAGAGCTCCGTGTAAAGGGTAGTTGTGGGTGGGGGATTTTCTTGAAAATCTTCATATCGCGTCCTTGGAAGACACTGAACACACACACACAGAGACAAACGGACATTTTTCTAAAAACGCTTCTGTTTAATCAGGAGGTCTAGAAAAAATGTATTTCCGGTGAAATCTCGGGATCCAATTTTTAGGTGCATTACAATACCTTCTATATTCGTACGCTATGTACATAGTACGTGTAGAGAAATTAATAAGGGTATTATGTTATGAGTCTCTGGGCTAGAATTCAACGCGACTGATTAATTTCGCTGTTTGTGTTTGACCTTTATTTTGCTGTCATCTTTTTCTGATAACACATACACGCTGGTATTAGTCACCGTAATTTGTTGCGTCATTTATCAATAATATTTCCATATGTAATTTTATTGATGCGATTTAACATTTCACCCCTTGGAATTGTAATCACTGATACGTGCCCGACTCTCCAATGAGGAGTGCAATGGCTGACCTCCCTACTGAAGTGAACTGACGAGAGCAGCAAGTATTTATACAAATTTCAATCTATACTTGCTTCAAGGGTGTGACTACCACGATTGTTTCGTACCATTTAAGAAAAACCACTGCCTACATGTATAAGTGCACTGAACTCCGGTCCCTTACAGTAAGCAACAATAAACCTGCCCCCCTCAGGGTAGCACACTGGTGCCCTCCCTTTTGTCAGACTCGTCGAGCGGAAATGGTGGAAATACTTCTTAACGTTACATCTTTCCTTCGTTCTAAACTTGTCTTTCGGAGCAGTTTTATTTCTCTCGTGTTTAATATTGCTACTACCTACATTATTTTTATTATTGCCCTCATTACAAACATACAGGATGTTTCAAAACAACACCAAACGAAGATAGTGGATTAGCTTACACTTTGACTTGTCCGAAACTACTTGTCGCAACTTCCAAACTTTTCTATTTAAAGTTTTGTGTATGTTTAAAAATCGCACACATTTGGGATTAAGCAGCTAAGGAACAACGGTTACCATACGCCACGTAAACAACCTCAGAATGTGTTTTACGAAACAAAACCCACATGCTATGTTTTCCATTACTATGGTGACCTGTGCCGCGCCGGGTGTCTATTAAATCGCGCGTACACTACGCGTCTGGGATCTTCGCTACCAACCGGCATCTCTCTTGGGCCAGGCACGTGCCATTTGGTTATGTACGACTGCGTAATCCATGGTGATTCTATGGCAGTTTTTGTATGTGCCGAATTTAGAGCTGAGAATTATATTCACGTATCACGTACGGTATGACCAACAAGGTCCACATCTTCGTTTGAAACATCCTGTATGTATCATGTGAAACGTACTTTCTCAACATGTAGGACATGCGTTCATATCGTGGCATCTTGGTTTGAAGACACTCCAAAATAACGATTTTTATCAAAGCCGTTAAGAGACCTTTTTGAGAAAATCAACACTTTCGAAAAATTTTCCACGTTAAGCGTATTTGGGGTTTGAGATTTTCTTGAAAATATTCGTGTTGTATCCTTAAGAGATACTAAACTGAAAACACCAATTCCGTATTTAACGATTTTTTTTTTGTTTGAGTTATCCTACCCACAGACCAGACACGGGACCTTTCTCTTTTAGTGGATAAAAGTAACCTCGACATTTACATACCCGGTGAAATACAATATTTTCTCTGGCTACTATATGTTGCACTACATAAATCAAAAACTACTTCACTTCTGCTCTTTGATGTCCTCTTTCGTTTGGTGGTTTAAGAATGAACCACACATCCGATTATTACTGTCATTTATCATTATTGTGAATAATTGTTATTAGATGTAATTGTTGTTAATTATTTATTATTTTTATTTACTCTTATTTAATTGTTATTTATTTAATATTTGTTTGTTTGTTTATTGATTTGTTATTTATTTATTTGTAATTTGTTATTTATTTAGTTATTTGTCATTTATTTGTTGTTTATTATTGTTATTTATTTGTTGTTTATTTTTATTTATTTGTTACTTATTTAATTCAAAATCTTCTCGGGCTTCTAGCCAGGTAATAACTTGGCTTGACACCAACGTTTCGAAGAAGTGCATCTTCCTCGTCTTCAGGGTGAACTGATGGTTTGAGCTTGCGGAGACTGGTATTTATAAGAGCTGGGATGAAGCTAACATCTGATTGGTTCGCGAGATATTATGGCCTGGTATTTAAGATGACTGAGACATGGGCACGGACTTCGTAGAAAACTATTTATAGCAGTTATTCGGCTAATGTTTTGTGTTTGAGCACGCACCTGCTAGAAATAAGTCTTGGAAGACTGCAGGTACAGGATTAGGTGTTAAGGCTCTTTATCATCGGTGTCCATGCTGAACTTAATTGTAGGCCAGAATCGCGATTTAGATTATTTGTTTCAGATGAGATGGCTAAAGCTTCTTTTACTCTCCTTTCCCAGTAATTCGAACACTTTGCCACTATCTTGGTGTTAGTATCTAGCCAAGTTATTACCTGGCTAGAAGCCCGAGAAGATTTTGAATTAACACGTCGCCAGGAAAGCTATAGTTCTTATTTTTGTTACTTATTTGTTGCTCAATTGTTAGTTATTTGTTATTCATTTGTTACTTATTTGATATTTGTATATTTTTTATTTATTTGTTATTTATTATTATTTATTTCTTATTTTTGGAATTTATTTGTTATTCGTTATTTGTCATCCTCTTCGTATAAGTCATTATACAACAAATTCGCTAGAACTTAATTGCCATGAATTGTATTCACAATGTTTCAGTTCTAATGACATTCTTGTATTCAGAGTTTAGCCAATTGCAATTCCCTGAACAACAAGAGCTCGAGCACTCTGGTTTTGCGCTTTCTGGTAGCAAGACATTGAAACGCTGCAAGAAACAAACGACGAACAAGAGCGTCTGCTAATGCAAACGATGCGCGCGCCACTCGCCTGGATAATAAATTGAGAATGTGAATAGCTTACTACCCCACCTCCACCTCTAGATGAAGATATCAGGCACGCCCGAGCTGGGGCAAATTGCAGTGTAGCCCTCTGGTGGGCGTTGCCAACCTTGCTGTCTAGCTGCCGTGGATAAGATCCAAGTATTTTTTCGGTATTATTACTCCTGTACATTTGGTGTACTAATCTCTCATATTCCAAAATTATGTTGCACGAGCTCGTCTGATCTGCACGTGACTGGGGAAAAACGAGACGGCCTAATTGTTTATAATTACACGCACTTGGTTTATGCAAGGTCGTGCATGCCTTGCATGGAGAAAATGTAAACACAAGCTGGAATAATAAAGCTTTAACACGAAAACGGATCTAAACTTACTTTCTCTACCTATTTTGCAACAAACCCAAAAGCTTATCCTCGTGTCTACTGCATACTAATCAAGATAAACCATACCAGCATTGCTTCTTCCTGGGAAACAATAGAAAAACCTAGGAGACGAGCAAGGCCATATGCAATATTTAGAGCCTATTAAGGGGAATCTGCATGGAAAGACATATACAAACGATTATCAAGACCATTTCAATGTGGGAAAAAATAAGGAATAGGGAACAGAAAACTGACTTAGAACAATTAACGAATTGAACAGAATACCCGCAAAGCTACCGGACACTTTGTCTCAAGCGTAAATAGTTTTAAAAAGAGACTAAAGAGAACTGATTTATAGGTGGGATAGAAAAAATAAATATTATCACTAGTATTATAAAAACTTTTATTATCATTAGTTTTAGTGTCTCGTTTATAAAACCCCTTTAACATCTTAAATCATGGGGGCTTCGCACGCACACACACACACACACACACACACAGACACATTCTCACATGCATACTTCCAGACTGTGGGGGATAAGGAACAATTCTGATTAAAGAAAAATTCACCCTCCCAGCCGGGCATCGAACCGGATGGAAATTAGTTCCCTGACCACTTGAACAATGGCCGCGCTATGGCCGAGTGGTTAGACCACTTGCCTCTCATCTAGACGGCCGGGGTTCGATCCCAAGCGACCGCAAGTGAAATGTGTGGTGGACAAAGCGGCGCTGGGACGGGTTTTCTCCGGGTACTCCGGTTTCCCCCACCATCACATTCCAGCAGTGCTCCTCCATCATTCATGTATCACCAGTGTCACCGCCTGCGGTGCCATAAGTAGTTAAAGCGGGCGTTAAACACTACAAAAAAAATGACCACTTGAACACGGTGGCAGTCCTTTTATTAGTGTTATTATCGTTGTTATTGTTATTTTTGTTGTTATTATTGTTGTTGTTATCATCATTATTATTATTCTTATTATTTTGTTAGTATACTATGATGTCTTTTCATTTCGACACGGTATTATATTACGCACATTATTTATTTATTTTAATTACATTATAATTGCATTATTATAATATAATACCATGCCCTAAGCAGTGAAATAAAGCATCCATCCATCTACATTAGCAGAAATGGCCATATGAATTGCATATTTTCTTATACCTTAAGTAGAAATAGGAAATACACTAGGTCAAAGCAACATTTGTTGCACTCTATGTAATAGCCTTCAAATTCCGTTCTGTTTCTATAACCAAGATGGAAAAAAATGTCGAATAACGACTTTTTATTTGATGAAAGTATAAATGTTAGGAAACTTAAAGCAATAAGTGTTGACTACATAAAATTGTTTGACATGTGTGTTTCAAAAGGATTTATCACATTTTTTGTGGAGTAAGTTTGTTTATCTGCTACAGTTTACTAGTTAACCACAAGTCAGTTAGAATGAGAGGGCTCCAGCGGATTTGAACTCGCGACGTTTGGCAAAACTATAGTCATCATTTACAAAATTCACAAGTGCAATTTTTACTTTCTGTACACGTACTATATACAATGTATAGAGAAGGAATCACATTCCACCCAATAATTCGATACCCAGATTTCGTCGGAATACACGTTTTAGGGTCGCTTGTATTAAAATTTAGTAAAGATCCATGTGTCTGTCTGCCTGTCTGTCTGTGTGTGAACATAACTCAGACGAAAAATCGGTAAAATAATAAACTTGGTATTTAAGTTTAGTATCTTCTAAGGCTGCGACACTAACTATTATTTAACTCATTGTATTATTACATTGACAGCGCTGCCACCGGGCCACGCCCTAAGCAGTGAAATAAAGTGCATCTATGTCGAAAATGTTGAAATTCTCGAAAAGGTTTCTACGATTTTGATCAAAGTACGGTATATTAAAAATATTTATATGGCAGATAAAATGTATATCTCGAATTTTCTGGAAATAGCCTCTGAAGACCTCTTTATTCTGTGTGAATTTTGCGTAACTGGTAAGCCTTAGGGGATTGTTAAAAATTACTACGCAAAACATTTAGTTCTCATTTAAACACACAATTTGTTTTATATACATTTTTCGAGGAGTTGGCCATTTCTGAGATATTATTTCTTGTTATTCCTTACAGTTTTAAAATACTTACATTTTTCTCAAACAATTTGTCAACTCTTAGAATGCAAAGAAACGGATTTCAACCACATAACAACCAGCTTTCAAAAGATTTGAGTATCGTTTATAATAATAAATATAACAACTGACAAGAAACCTTGGCCTACCGCTCGGCCGCTGCGTCCCTCGTCATGGATGGGGTGAAGTAATGGAAGGTGAGACGTGGTCTGCGCCTCGAGTTCCCCGGCCGGTTAATGCGGTCCTCATGATCTGGAGCCGCTACTTCTCCATCAAGTAGCTTCTCAATTGCCCCCCCCCAGGGACCTCACCCCGGTCCATGTCTCCCAGCGGGGGAAAAATCCCCAAAACGGTACCGGGAATTGAACGCAAGTCTCCCGCCTGGCAAGCAACTGTGCTACCACCGTGCTAAGGAGACAACCCCTTGACTATCTTTTAGCTGAGTTTATTCCCTTATTTTTCTGATAATGGAAGGAATGCAAGTAATAAGACTATTTCTGTTAATGTTTATCGCGATTAGCATGAAGCACATATATAGAAGAATAATCTTTTTAACAAACTTTGTTACGGAGCTGTACAGAAAGTCATGTAAATGGATCATATTACACTTTTTTACTTTCTCTATACGTGTTATGTATATAGTGTATAGAGAAGGTATTGCACTCCACCCAAAAATTCGATACCGAGATTTCACCGGAAATATATGTTTTAGGGTCCCCTGTATCCAAAAAAAGTATTTTCAGAGAAAGGTCCGTGTGTGTGTGTGTGTGTGTGTGTGTCCGTGTGTCTGTGAACACGATAACTCAAAAACGAAAAATCGGTAAAGTACCAAACTTGCTATTTAAGTTTGGTATCTTCCAGGCATGCGACACGGAAGATTTTGAGAAAAATCCCCCCACACCAAACTACCTTGTACATGGAAAGTTTTTCGAAAATTTTGATTTTCTAAAAAATGGCTCCAGCGATTTTGATTAAAATATTGTATACTAAAGATATTTACATGACAAATAAAATGTATATTTTGAATTTTCTGAGAATAGGCTCTGTAGACTACTTTATTCTGGGTAAATTTTACGGAATTTTGCATAACTGCTAAACTGCAAGAGATGGACAAAAGCTTACCATACAACAAATGTAGAGCACCTTAAAACGCACAATTTATGTTATATACATTTTTTTCGTGGAGTTGATTGTTTTTGGGATATTCCTTGTTTTTTTTCAGCTATAAAGACATATTTTTCTCATAGAGGACTTTGTGAACTCGTGTCCATACAAGCAAAGGTACTTCAGTCAGAGAGCAACCAGCTTTTGACTATCACTTTAACCTATGGTACCCCCTTACTTCGCTTCTACTAACAAGGAAGGAAGTAATGACTATTTCTTCTAACTTTTGCTCCATTATATGAAGTAAATAGAATAATTTGTTGCACCGATATAGAGAAAGTCATGTGAATAGAACACATCAGATTTTTTATATAAAGTATTATTAAACGTTTACAATTTGCATGAATACTTGAGTGTGTTATTAAAATTTGTGCAAACATCATGCATATGTATGTGTGTATAATATTGAATCTCAGATACAACCGTGGATAAATGTATTTGGATAGTATGTTACGAATTAAGTTTTAGGTGACCGTCAATTTCGTTTTTTTTTTTTGCACGGTATATACATAAGTAATATCGTCTAACACTAACTCGTTCTTGCGCTGTTTCCTCGCCACATAGCGGAGTTAACCCTTTATTGCAAGGTGTTGCATATATGCCACAAGGATGATTAAAGTTTTAATATTTTCAATGCACTTCTTTTTCTAATTTCGTATTATACTAATCGTGAAAAATAAAATCTGTCTTGTATTGTAAAAATATTAAAATTTTTGAAATAACATGAAGTCGATTTAAATAAAATGAGTCAACTCCATGCAACTATAGTTAAACACAACCCCTTCAGCATCACACCGTTTATTTTACTTGGGCCCTCCCTATCCTTTATTACATTTGACTGCAGTTGCTGGGACTCGGACTAGCGATGTTCGGCTTTGAATGGATACAGTCCACTTCGTATCGCACTGACGACTACAGTATGTCACGAATTAATTTTTAGGTTACAGCCAGCTTTGTTTTATTGCAGGGTATATACACGAATAATATCGCCTCCATATTTCACACTAACTCACAAAAGTCTTAACTCTTTCTTGCGCTAATTTTCCTCTCCACATAGCGGAGTAAAAGATACTTGGTACAATTCGATTTCCTCTCGTTAGTGAGTCTCTCAGCTCAGAAATAACAAGACGAATGCTCAGTTGAGTGAAACAGTTGCTTCCTCTGTACTTATCAGTGATATGTAATAGCTGAAATGGAGTTCAGCTTCAAACGAAACCCTGGTCTGAAAACGTTTCTTCAATAGCATTAACGCGTTCAGCTTTATTCATTTTGTAGAGACAACACAAAGCACACCCGCAGCGACTTTCACAGGTGAAAGAGGTACTTAGGCAGCTCATCCTCCGTGGTGTAATACAAGGGCGGATCGAATGCAAACGCACAATATTTTTTTTAACAATTAAGTTTAAAAGTTAACAAAAAATCACAAATGAACATTTTCCCCTACTTTTCGACATACTCATCAACCTTCTCAACACAATTGTCCCATTATGATACCAGTTTCAATATGCCTTGTTCGTATAAGTCCATTTCGCTGGAGCATATCCATCTGTGAACTGTTGATTTCATTTCCGCATTTGTGTAAAGCGTTGGGCGGCCCATAATTTTTTTATGGGGCCAAACAGATGAAAGTCCGCGGGCGCAAGGTCCAGATTGTATGGTGTTTGCTGGAGCACCTACCAACCAAATTTGATTTTCTGATGAACAGTAGCGGTAATATGGGGGCGAGTATTTCATGAAGAAGTTTGACATCGTTAGCTATAATGTTGTGGTGTTTGTCACAAAGGGCATGACGCAACTTCACCAAAGTGTTACTCTAGACTGCAGCATTAACAGTAGTCCCAAATTCAGCAAATTGCACCAATAAATTGGCATGCATATTCAGATCACTTTTCTAGAATATTGGGTCACTTTGAATTCCTTTCTTACTGGGGACTCGGCATCTTTCCATTCCATACTTGCCTGCTTTGTTTCGGGCGTTTAGGTATGCCAGTGAAGATTTCTTTCTTTCTTCTTTCTGCGGTGTGCCACGTTAAGCAATCCAAGTTTGTCATCATTCGCTGGTCGTTGTGGTTGGCTGTCAGGTTCTTAGGCACCCAGCTATCGCTAACTTTAAGGAATTTCAACGTGTCATTAACAATATCGTACACTGCACCATAGGAAATGTTGAACTGTTGCGATAAAGTTCGTCGGTCTTTCAAAATTGCCATCTCAATGACTGACATTCTGCGGGGTCGCAGCTGTTACCGGCCTTCGGAGACTGGCAAATTACTAAGGTTCACACGGCCCGCTTGGAAGAATGCATACCACCTGTAGACATAACTATGGTCCATAAATGCATCTCCATACACTCCATCCATGTGGCTGTGAATTTCACTCGGTTTATACATTTTTGTCCACAAATATCGAACCACGCCTCTGCTCTTCACACGTGGAGGACAGTAGTATGCGCGCCAACTTTGTTACGTAGTTCACGCTGCTTTCACTAGAGCTACACATGAAAAAGTACCCTCTGTAGTGAAAACTTCAAACTATAGCTTTATGAAATTCTACCAGCAATACCAAGGCAGAAAAAATTCTGAGTTTTCGATCCACCCTCATAGTTATGGTCCAATGGTTACCATACTAGTTTTATATACCCAAAGTCGCGGGTTCAAACCCGGCGGAGGATGATGATTTTGCGGATATAAAAATCCTTAGCATGACTGCCTTCGGAAAGGAAGAAAAGCCTTTGGTCCTGAGTCGTAGATTTACGGCACGTAAAAGAACATCAAGCCTGATAAAGAGGCCTCTGAACAAAATAAAGCAATGTTTCACGCTCAGTACAGAAGGGGACGCTGAAAACTACAGCAGTTAAAGAGATTCCATAAATAAAGTTTCATTTCTTTTTTGCATCTAGGGGACAAGGATAAAATTCTTTCTGTAGCGCAAGCAAATAAACGGACACTGCGGGATCTGGAAGCACACCTGAAATATGAAATTAAAGTTAAATGAGTGAAAGGAGAATTGTAGTAAAATTACATTCAATTTTCATACGTGATTCATACAGGTTTGTACAAGTAACTATACTAATATTAAATTTCCAAGAAAACCCTTTATACGAAACAATATTCATTACTTTATACTTTCTGTATCACGTATATATATAATTAGTAGGTATAGAAGGTTTTGCATTCCACTCAAAAATTCTATATCAAAATTTACCGGAAATACACGTTTTGAGAATACCAAATTAAAAAATCCCTTTTTAGTTAAAGCTGTGTGTGTGTGCATGCACAATATAACGCAAAATACGAAAAGTCTGCTTGTAGGCTTTCATGGCCGGTGTTGTTATTGGTAAAATATAACATGTCCGGGCTTGAGGCCGTGGTCGAATATTCTCAGCCGTGGATGACATCCTCAGAAATGAAGCTGGGCAGGAACGGCTGGCGACGAAACGTCAAATTTTAATAATTTTAATATTCGATGACTGCCTACAAGCCCGGATATGTTATAAGTTGCATACGAAATGTTGTATTTAAGTTAAGTATCCTCCAAGGATATGACACGAAAAGTTTCAGAAAAGTTCCCCTACCACAAAATATCCGTTATATGGAAAAATGTTTGAAATGCCTTTCTCAAAATGGCTCTAATCATTTTCATTAAAATAGCATATATTAAACATATATTTATGTAGCAAATAAAATGTAAATATTAAATTTTCTAGTAATAAGCTCCAAAAGAGCTCTTCATTTGGTGTGAATTTTGCAAAGCTGCTATACCATAAGTAATAGACAAAATCTTACTGAGACGATATTAATAGGCGGAATTTAAAGTGCAGTTTTATTGTAGTAGTAAAATGTTTAATT
The DNA here is from genome assembly GCA_030762935.1 of Hymenopus coronatus. Lineage (NCBI taxonomy): Eukaryota > Metazoa > Arthropoda > Insecta > Mantodea > Hymenopodidae > Hymenopus > Hymenopus coronatus. The sequence goes on from CM060884.1 coordinate 64,660,639, forward strand.
TCGTCACGCCAACAATGTACGATGTGTGAATAGTTACATAGAAACAAATGTTTTGCTAACCAATTTAAATGGAAATGATGCTCAGATTGTTTAAAGTAAGGCATGCTGGGGAGTGTGACAGAAGCCAGCGTTGGGTAATAGCTTTTACTTTCTCTATGAATATATTGCACTCCACCAAAAAATTCAATACCGAGATTTCACCGGAAATATATGTTTTAGGGTCCCTTGTATTAAAAAAAAAGGTATTTTCAGAAAAAGGTCCGTGTGTGTGTGAACACGATAACTCAAAATCGAAAAGTCAGTAAAATACAAAACTTAGTATTTAAGTTTAGTATCTTTCGGGGATGCGACACGAAGATTTTGAGACAAATCCCCTCACCCACAACTACCCTTTACATGGAACGTTTTTGGAAAATTTTGATATTCTAAAAAATGCCTCTAACGATTTTGATTAAAATATCGTATATTAAATTTATTTACCTGACAAATAAAACGTATATTTTGAATTTTCTGGGAATAGTCTCTGAAGACTACTTTATTCTGGATGAATTTTACATAACTACTAAACCGTAAGAGCTGGACAAAAACTTAACCCACAAAAAATGAAGAGCACGTTAAAACACACAATTTATGTTACATAAATTTTTTTCGTAGAGTTGATCGTTTTTGAGATATTCCTTTTCTTGGTTTCAGCTTTGAAAAACATACTTTTCTCATACAGGAATTTGTCAACTCCTGTCCATACAAACAAAGGAACATCAGTCACATACCAACCAGCTTCTGGCTTTCACTTTAACCTATGGTACCCCCTTATTTCGGTTCTACTTACAATAACTCAAGAAATAAGACTATTTCTGGTAATTTGTCTCGATTAGCATGAAATAAATAAAAGATAAGCTTAGTACTAATAATAATAATTTACAGTGATATAGAGAAAGTCATGTGAATGGAACACATCAGATTTATCTTGTATGTTATATATGTATACATATTTGCACTTGGGTGATGTGATATAAAGAATAATGGTTTCATTAATTGGTGTTAGTGAAACACGTCATCTGTGTTAATAGTATGAGTTATAAAGTAACATATAGTTTATTCCAGAAAAGAGGAAATCGTATGCTATTATTTGCATTTCACGATCATTTCTTAGCATCCTTTCTGAGGCTATTCAACAGATTAAAGAACACGGCGAGGTTAATATGACTATGAAAATAATTAAGAAACTTATAGAGTATAGTGTATAGAGAAAGTATTGCACTCCACCAAAAAATTCGATACCGAGATTTCACCGGAAATATGTGTTTTAGGGTCCCCTGTATCTAAAAAAGCATTTTCAGAAAAAGGTCCGTGTGTGTGTCCGTGTGTCTTTGAACACGATAACTCAAAAACGAAAAGTCGGTAAAATACCAAACTTGATATTTAAGTTTAGTATCTTCCAGGGATGCGACACGAAGAGTTTGAGAAAAGTCCCCCCACCTCAAAATACCCTTTATATGGATTTTTTTTCGAAAATTTTGATTTTCTAAAAAATGGCTCTAACGATTTTGATTAAAATATCGTATATATAAGATATTTTCCTGACTACTTTATTGTAGGTCAATTTTACGGAATGTTAAATAATTGCTAAACCGTAAGAGATGGACAAAAAATTATCAGACAACAAATGTAGAGCACTTCAAAACACACAATTTATGTCGTATACATTTTTTCGTGTAGTTGATTGTTTTTGAGATTCCTTGTTTTTGGTTTCAGCTATGAAAAACTTATACTTTTCTCATACAGGAATTTGTCAACTTCTGTCCATACAAACAAAGGAATTTCAATCACATAGCGAACAGCTGTTGACTATCACTTTAACCTATGGTATTCCCTTAATTCTGTTCAACTTTCAAGGAAGCAAGAAATAACATTATTTCTGCTAGTTTCTTCTTTTCTCGATTAGCATGAAGTAAATAGAAGTATAAGCTTTTCAACAATAATTTTTTGTAGAGATGTAGAGAAAGTCATGTGAATGGAACACATCAGATTTTTAACCTATGGTACTCCCTCATTTCGCTTCTACTTACAAGGAAGCTAATAATAAGACTATTTATGTTAACGTTTCTCGATTAGCATGAGGTAAATAGAAACATAAGCTTTTTAAGTAAAATTTGTTGCAGAGATGTAGAGAAAGTCATGTGACTGGAACACATCAGATTTTTTTTCAAGGTTGTAACAGCAATAGAGCAATACGCTACAAATTAGCATCCAATGTAAAGGGCATCGAATAATAAAATTGCAATACACAAAAAACGTGCCAACCGAATCTCTCTCCTTCCATTGTTTCGAAAGCCTATTGAACCTACACGCTGTCAATGTGGCGGCGTTTCTTGACGCGTTGATTCTGGTGTCGAACCCCGACCTAGAACAGTTTCACTATACCAATGCCTCGAGATCTGCTAAAGCTCATGAAGGTAGGTGGAAATAACAGAATTTAGGTTTTTGAACATTCGGACCACATGGGACCACTCACCCCTTAACGCTACGTATTAAGTAGCTTTTGTAGTATCTATTAGTATTCATTTATGGCCAGGCCTCTTTTCCCAGGATAAACCCCTGCATTCCCGGTATCCACCCTGCTTATCGACTAAGTCTACTGCTATCCTGTTATAGGCCCCCGTATCGGGAGTACTTTACAATATAATATCAAATTATTGTGTATTAACCCTTTCAGTGCTACAGTCGAGATAACTCGATAACTCGGCCTTAGGTTTGAGCGAACATTTTTTCAACTCTCATGCACTGTTTACACTAATTCCGAGTAATATATAAAACAAAAGAAAGCTGCAAGTCATTCGGTCCGAGTCAATTGCACTCTACCGCCAAACAGTTTCTATTTCACGGCCGGAAATATGCTGTTGGTGGGGTGTGGAGAGGCCTGTGGTTTAGGATGGGGAGGGCCCAGGTTAAATAATCGGCGGTACGACATGACAGGATGATGATGGGACAGGTAGAAGCACCCAGTGTGAGACTTTATTTGTAAATGTGAAGCATATTACTATACTCACTTTTTACTTTCTCTATACGTACTATGTACATAGTGTATAGAGAAGGTATTGCACTCCACCAAAAATTTCGATACCGAGATTTCACCGGAAATATATATTTTTTACGGTCCCCTGTATCCAAAATAAGTATTTTCAGAAAAATGTCCGTGTCTGTGTCAATGTGTCCGTTTGTCTATGAACACGGTAGCTCAAAAACGAAAAGTCGGTAAAATACCAAACTTGGCAATTTAAGTTTAGTAGCTTCCAGGGTTGCGACCCGAAGATTTTAAGAAAAACCCCCCCATCCCAAACCACTCTTTACACAGAACTTTTTTTGAAAATTTTGATTTTCTAAAAAATGGCTCTAACGATTTTGGTTAAAATGTATATTAAGATATTTACCTGACAAATAAAATGTATATTTTGAATTTTATGGGAATAGCTTCTGAAGACTACTTTATTCTGGGTCAATTTTAAGGAATTTTATATAACTGCTTAACCGTAAGAGATGGACAAAAACTTGCCACACAACTTTAAAACACACAATTTATGTTACATGCATTTTTTTCGTGGAGGTGATTGTTTTTGAGATATTCCTTGTTTTTGGTTTCAGCTATGAAAAACTTTGTGAACTTGTCTCCATACAAACAAAGGAACTTCAGTCACATAGCAACCAGCCTTTGACCATCACTTTAACTTATGGTACTTTCTTATTTCGCTTCTACTTATAAGGAAGCAAGTAATAAGTCTATTTCTGCTAATTTTTTTCTCGATTAGCAGGAAGTAAATAGAAGCATAAGCTTTTTAAAAATAATTTATTGCAGATATATAGAGAAAGTCATGTGAATATAACACATGAGATTTTTTAGTTATTAATGCAAATTATTGTATTTTAAAATTAAAATGTACATATTTATGGCCAAATGTTATTGTTGAAATTCAAATTTCGGATTTTTAGCAATTTCTCACCATAGTGTCAAGGAGGTGTTTCTCGCCTAAAAATGCGTTAGTAATGATTATGTCTGCATATTCTTATTTAGTTATACAACTAATCAGAAATAATACGTTTCATTTAAGATAGTGGATCAAAAATAATCGGACCAAAGAAGCAATACAAATGGTATTTGGAAGGTAAAAATTGAAGAAGTTGAGCAACGCAGCGTAAAAAGACAAACGAAAGTTAAAGCAGCAATGAAAGAAAAATGTGAATATAAATTACTGGCGGCGCCGTGGTCGGGTGGTTGGGGCACTAGCCTCCCGGGTTCCATCCCAAGCGTCCGCATGTGGGATTTGTGATGGACGAAGCGGTGCCTGGGTGGGTTTTTCTTCGGGTCCTCCGGTTTCCCCCGCCACTCATTCCAACAATAAATACATCGTCTTCCTATCATCCATTCCGCTTGCATTTTATTTTATCCACTTCTTCAGGCTCATGTCTAAGGGCCGACCCCTCGTTCCAGGTTCTCCATTCTGTGGTTTCGTGCCGTTAGCTCCTCGACAGGTTTCTGACCCCTAGCCAACTGCTTGTAAGTTCCAGGGGTTAAGCTGACTACTAAGCGAATACTATGTTACCAGAGATAAGCATTACATGGTTAGAGGAGGTTTACGAGGCAACTTTAGAAGCAAAGATGTTTTACGCATCGGAAATATGCGAATATCACAGGAAGAAATTTGACCGTGGATTTGGAATGTTGTGTGGAGAGAATTTTCACGTCCACGCAGAGAAACATAAAAAGAGATAGCGGTGGTAGCGTTAAGAAGATAGCGATGAAGAAGGAGTGATTCTAGAGAGGGTATTAGAATATATTGATATAGGTGTATAAAAGGCGAAAAAGAGAATCGGCTAACAATATGTATCAAACAGCTCAAAATAATTCAGAACGAGAAGAGGTAGTGAGTAGATTTAGAAGAAGGAAGTCCACAAAAATAGGGACGGGAGAAATATAGTCGAAAGGGGAAGAAAACGAAATAAATGTGTTCTATTCACATGACTTTCTCTCACTTCTGCAACAAGTTTTAGTAAAAAGCTTATGTTTTTATTTACTTCGTGTTAATGGAGAAAAAATCGAAAGTGTTCCATTCACATGACTTTCTCTACATCTCTGCAACAAATTAATTTTAAAAAGCTCATGCTTCTATTTACTTCATGCTAATCGTGAAAAAAATAGCAAAAATAGTCTCATTACTTGCTTCCTTGTAAGTAGAGCAAAATAAGGGAATACCATAGGCTAAAGGGATAGTCAAAAGCTGGTTGCTATGTGACTGAAATTCATTTGTTTGTATGTATGGACACGAGTTGACAAATTTCTGTATGAGAAAAGTTAAGTTTTTCATAGCTGAAACCAAACACAAAGAATATCTAAAAAAAAACGATCATGTGCACGACAAAAATGTATACAATATAAATTGTTTTTTTTTTTTAATGTGCTCTACATTCCTTGTCTGGTAAGTATTTGTCCATCTCTTACGGTTTAGCAGTTATGCAAAATTCCGTAAAATTCACTCAGAATAAAGTAGTATTCAGAGGCTATTCCCAGAAAATTAAAAATATACATTTTGTCAGGTAAATATCTTTAATATAGGATATTTTAATGAAAATCATTAGAGCCATTTTTTAGAAAAAAAAAAGTTCCATGTAAAGGGTAGTTTGGGGTATGGGGATTTTTCTCAAAATCTTCGTGTCGCATCCCTGGAAGATACTAAACTTAAATACCAAGTTTGGTATTTTACCAACTTTTCATTTTTGAGTTATCGTGTTCACAGACACACCAGCATACTGACACACGGACACACTCACACACGGACCTTTTTCTGAAAATACTTTTTTTGAACACAAGGGACCCTAAAACTTATATTTCCGGTGGAATCTCGTAATCGAGTGGAGTGCAATACCCTCTCTATACACTATGTACATAGTACGTGTAGAGGAAGTAAAAATCAGCAGAAATATCTAATTACTTGGTTCCTTGTAATTAGAAGCGAAATAAAGGAGTACCCTAAGTTAAAGTGAGAGTCAAAAGCTGGTTGCGATGTGATTGAAGTTCCTTTGTGTAAATGGTCAGGAGTTGACAAATTCCTGTATTAGAAAAAGTATAAGTTTTTCAAAGCTAACTCCAGAAACAGGGAATATCCCAAAAACAATCAACTCCACGAATATATATATATATATATATATATATATAACATAAATTGTGTGTTATAGTGTGCTCTACATCTTTGTGTGGAAAGTTTTTGTCCATCTCTTACGGTTTAGCAGTTACACAAAATTACGTAACATTCATCCAGAATAAAGTAGTTTTCAGAGGCTATTCTCAGAAAATTCAAAATACACATTTTATTTGCCAGGTAAATATCTTCATTTTACGATATTTTAAACAAAGTCGTTAGAGCCATATTTGAGAAAATCAAATTTTTCGAAATTTTTTTCATGTAAAGGGTAGTTGGGGGTGGGGGTATTTGCTTGAAAATCTTCGTGTCACATCCTTGGAAGATACAAAACTTATATACCAGGTTTGGTACTTAACAGTCTTTTCGTCTTTTAGCTATGCTGTCCAGTGACACACACGCACACACGGACCTTTTTCCAAAAATTCTTCTTTTTTGACTTGAAATATAGGTATAGAACTTTTAGGTGCAATAAAATACCTTATTTAAACACTATGTACATAGTACCTGTAGAGAAATGAAAAATATTATGTAAATAAGTGAGAAATAGTATAGAAAATATAAACAGAAAATATGGAGTGAAATATAAAATGAAAAGTCTCTTTGTTTACACCGAAAAATAAAGAAAGTAGAACTAAGAGAAGAATGGATGTGTACACTTAATAAACAAGAGAGGGAAGGATTAGCTTGAATGAGGACAGAAGCATTACTTTTGAAAGAGATGAGAGACAATGAAGTAAAACGTTCTATTTTATGCGGGGAGGAGAACAGTAATGTTCAGTTTAACTGAATTTAACAAGGAAAATATTTGTAATCACAAATGGGAGAGCATACCAGGAGAGATGATGGTGATAAAAATGTGAAGATCAGGGAAAGGGAAGAATTAAAGAAAAATGGCAATAGTTGGGAAAATTGTTAAACAAAACTGTATAAGAGAGATACAGGGGAAGAGGGAGAGAGAGAGAGAGCCAACAACAAAGCAAATACAAAGGAAACTGTAGGATTAGCACCACAAACAAAAGGGAGCTACACTTGGTAATAACCAGGGAGCTATGTAACCTATAATAGTAATACTAGAACTTATTTATTATCGTACTCGGCTTATCCTTCCTGTATGTTGAACTGACACCTCCTTGGACTTACAAGCGGTCGTGTAGAGGTCAGAACTCTGGTGGGGAGCCAACGGCACAAAACCAAAGAGTGGTCAGCCCCTGATTGGAAAAATATGGTGGAACAAATGGTGAAATGAGTGGCGGGTGAAACTGGAGAACCCAGAGAAAACCCGCCCATACGCCGTTTCATCCTCCACATCACATATGCGGGCGCTTGGGATCGAACCCGGGTCGCCTAGGTGGGAGGCGAGCGGTCTAACCACTCGGCCACGATATAGATATATTCTTGACATTTATGTTAAGTTTTTGTGACTATACGCTACGCCTTCCATAACACTTCCGTTTATGTAACTCAGATGTATATTTATCTATGCTTAGTTCTCACAAAAATTAGAGGCAAATTTATATTTTTGTTTCTGCGTATAAATTATTTTGCTGTGGCTATTGAAAGCTGGTTTTAGTAATGAGAGTACTAAAGAACACATGCATCTTATGTAGGAAGAAGTTTTTGAAATAACTTTGAAAAGAGAACGAGAAATGTAAACATGTCGCACAAAAACCCTTTTTGCCTTAGTCTTCTCGGAGGAGGTTTTAAGGATTTTAATTCTTGGAGACGTATGACTAAATTTAAGCAAACCTTTTGAAGTTTGTTTCAGGGAGGTGCACCCTTGAGAGCTCCATCTTCCTGCACACACAGCATGACGCAAACATAAGCAAGCATGGCATGTTAAAGAGCTTTGCTTCCTTTACCAAGCATTTAGATTTGCTGCCATCTCTGCATGCCACTCTCTTAATTACAGTGTGCCTGGCCTAAACTTTGCCATATTTGCCACGTGTAGGCGTAGCAATGGTGTAGTTAAACCTTATGTGCTAGTGAGCAGTTGGATGCATAAAATCTGGCACACAATAGAGTAGAACTGGTTATGCTGGTACTGATAGAATCTAGGAATGTCACCCTCACTAACTTACCCTGTGACGTAGTTGTGTAGAAAACAGTTTGCCTGGAGACAAGGACAGCGTGTACCGCGGGGCACTGTTTACTCAGCACAACAGACGATGGTGCAGCAGATCGTACAGTATACGGCGGTTCACGTTATAGGTTGCTTCAAAGGGGTTCCGTGTTTGAATCACGCGTGACGGTTTAGGTGATTAAGGAGTAGTTTGGAAGTGTAAACCTTTTAGCTCAGGATGTGTCAGTATGGAATCCTTTAGTTAATACACAAGTGGTTTCCTTTGAGTTCACGATTTGTGTTTATATATTTTCTTTGATATTTTCTGCCGTACATACATTCCTCCTAAGTTCTCCCCCTTTCAGCTGCTATTCTCGCGACCGCACCTGCCATTTCATTCTATTTGTGACGCTTACGATGTATTGAATAACTCTGTTTCTATAACGGCCATGTATAGGTAATTCCATAAAAATATCTCAATTAGTTCGCCGATGAAGCTGGACTGAGGCAAGTCACAGTTTATCACCAAACAAAGATTTTACGAACCCAAAACAACACGTGGTAGATAGCTGTGCTATACTTGTGACGCTATATTGCAAAAAAGAATTTCGAAGACAATTTGTAATGCTGTTTACGTACGTTGTGCTGATGTTTTGATGGTCAGACTGTACTGAACTACATTCCAATCTTCTCTGACCGCTCTAAATCGTGCAATACTACACCAGCTACCTCCTCAATCAACTGCATTCTATCGTCAGACAGGTAATATGCTATCTTTTAACAGTGACAGTTCAGACAGTTCACGGGAGTTAATCTCACGAATTTATGAACGATTCTCGGAAGAAAAGAGTGTCGGCAAAGGCTTGTGGTCATGGCGGACGCCGGACATAACTACTCATGACTCTTACCTAAAGGGCAACGTGTTCGCTTATAACATAAACACCTCAGAAGACTTGAAGAACAATATCCGTAATGCAATTTTGAGAATTGATGCGGCAGAGCTGCGCAAACTGTATTTCAATATGTTGGGCCACTTGCAAAAGTATATTGAAGCTCAAGGAGGACATTTTTAGCAGCTAATGTAATGTAAAAGCCAAGCTCAATATAGTCCGTTGCATTAATTACGTTGTTTTTCCTTATCTGGTAATTATTACTTGCTTAACTATTTTTGTATCAGCTTGTGGTGGGCAACTTTTCTTTGTTGCATTAATTACTTTGTTATTTCCTTACTATCTGCTAAATTTTACAGGTTTAACTGTTTGTTGTATCCACCTGTGGTGGGCAACTTTTCTTTGTTGCATTAATTACTTTGTTATTTCCTTATCTGGTAATTATTACTTGTTTAACTATTTTTGTATCACCTTGTGGTGGGCAACTTTTCTTTGTTGCATTAATTACTTTATTATTTCCTTACTAATTCCTGCTAATTATTACATGTATAACTGTTTGTTGTATCCACTTGTGGTGGACAACTTTTGTTTATTGCATTAATTACTTTGTTATTTCCTTACTATCTGCTAACTATTACATGTATAACTGTTTGTTGTATCCACTTGCGGTAGGCAACTTTTCTTTGTTACATGAATTACTTTGTTATTTCCTTACTATCTGCTAATTATTACATGTTTAACTGTTTGTTGTATCCACTTGTGATGGGCAACCTTTCTTTGTTGCATTAATTACTTTGTTATTTCCTTATTATCTGAAAATTATTACCTGTTCAACTGTTTGTTGTATCCACTTTTGGTGGGAACTTTTCTTTGTTGCATTAATTACCTTATTTATTATCTGGTAATTATTACATGTTTAACTGTTTGTTGTATCCACTTGTGGTAGGGAACTTTTCTTTGTTGCATAATTACTTTCTTATTTTCTTACCATCTGGTAATTATTACATTTATAGCTGTTTGTTATATCCACTTGTGGTGTGTTTTTTGTTTGTTTTTTTTTTGTTTTTTTGTTTTGTTTTGTTGCATTAATTACTTTGTTACTTCTTTACTTCTTTATATCTGGTAATTATTACATGTTTAACTGTTTGTTGTATTCATTTGTGGTAGGCAACAATTAGCGCGTAATTGGCGGGCGAGCACTCGGGGCTAGTTCTTCGTGCACCAGCCTGTACATATTTTGCTGCGATTGTATTCGTCTACTGAAGTTGCAGGAATCTGACCTCCGTCATCATTTGCAATCGCTATAAGAAGGTTCGAACTCTTTGGTACTACCCAAAGTACTGAAAAGTACATAGTGTGTATTTTGATAATGAATAATTTATCGTTGAAGATCATTGTTGTGTCTCTTATTCAGAGAGTGTAATGGTTACTATGCCAACTTCATATACCCAAGGTCGCGGGTTCAAACCTGGTGGAGGACGCTGTATTTTTACTTTCTCTACACGTACTATGTACTATGTATTTTTGGAAAAATGTCCGTGTGTCTGTGGACAGCATAGCTCACAAACGAAAAGTCCGTTAAATGCCAAACTTGGTATTTAAGTTCAATATCCTCCAAGGATGCGACACGAAGGTTTTCACACCCCCACACCAAGCTACTCTTTACATGAACATTTTGATTTTCTCAAAAATGGCTTTAAGCATTTTGATTACTAATCTCTGAAATTTAAGATATTTGCATGCCAAATTAAATGAATATCTTGAATTTTCTGGGAATAGCCTCTAAAGACCTCGTTATTCTGGATGATTGTTGTTAAATTTTGCATAGCTGATAAACCATAAGAGATACACAAAGACTTACTACACAAAAAATGTAGATCACGATAAAACATACAATTTGTGTCATATGCATTTTTATTTTCCTGGAGTTAAACGTTTTTTAGGTAATCCTTGTTACTGGTGTCAGGTTTAAAAAACGCACTTTTTTCATACAGAAAATGTCTATACAAAAAGAACTTCAGTCACATAGCCACCAGCTTTTGACTATCACTTTAACCCATGGCACTCCGTTATTTTGCTTCTGCTTAAAAGAAGCAAGCAATAAGACTATTTCTGCTGATTTTTTTTGATTAGCAGCATTAGCGTTAGTAAATAGAAGCATAAACATTTCAACAATAATTTGTTGCAGAGATGTAGAAAAAGCCATGTGAATGGAACACATCAGATTTTTCAAGCGAAGAAATTCCTTAGCATGGCTTCCTTCGGAAGGAAAATAAAGCCGTAGGTCCCGTCAAGCCTGATAAAAGAGGCCTCTGAGCAAAATTAAGCAGTCTGTCACGCCTAGTATAGAATGGGACGCTGATAACCACAGCAGTTTAAGAACGTATATAAATAAACTTCCAATTTTTCTTATTCAGAAAAGGTTTCTCATACAAATAACATGTTCAATTTACATCGTTAGAAGAGAGTTTTAGGGAAGTTAACTATCCAGGAGATTATTTCTGGATGAACCGGGAGATTCCCATCAGCTATGCAACATTCAGAGAGTCCCAGGGGGGTCTAAATGTGATATTAAGTCTGGAGGGTGGTGTAATTTAGACTCTTCCATCTCCTTTCTCATACGCACAGAGGAAGTTGTATCTTAAGCAGAGGGCATAACTCAATGACTAGCGACTAGATCTACTTCGTCCCCGCCTCTGCAACGATGGGGCGCCTCCACCAAGTTCTCTGTAATATAACGGTAATGCATTGCTTCACTTCACAGATGGCCCTAACTTATATGTGTTAAAATATCTGGCAGCTCTAAAGGGAATTTAGTGGTAAAATATCTGAAGCTATATTCACATTACTTTCTCTGCCCATTTTGTACCAAACTATTCTTACAAAAGGTTATTCTTCTACCTACTCCATGCTAAATATTAGGAGAAATGGCCTTCCCAGTTAGTTCCCTATAAATAAGGAGAAAAGTGGAATGCATTTGCTAAAGGGGTATTCAAATCCTTTAAATGCTGTCACTATGCGACAGAGCAAAAATTCAATTCTCTTTGCATGCCCAGGAATAAAACAAAATAGTTATGGAACAACAGATAACTTCCCGTTTGAGAAAAGTTTAAATAGTAGAAACTGAAATAATTAACAGGGAATATCTTTGGAACTGTTAACTCTGTAGAAAATATATATGACAGAAAGTGTGTTTTAACGAGATCTACATTTTTTTATAGTGTATGGTGTACCAGTATAAAATTTTGCATAAGTCATCCAGAATAAGTGTTCAGAGATTATTCTCAGAAAATGCATCATGTATATTTCGTTTGTCATAAAAAGATCTTAAACATATGGTATTTTAATCAAATTATCATGTGAACAATTTTGAGACAATTTTCGATAAATATTTCATCAGGATGAGAGAATTTTCGTGAAAATCTTTACGTCCCATCATTTGACGATATAGGACTAAATCAGCAAGTTAGGTATTCGACCGACTTTTCGTTTTTGAGTTACGCTTGTCCACACACACATATTGTTAAAAATACTATTTCGGAACTCGAGGATCTAAAAAACGCAATTTCCGGTGAACTCTGGACATAAAAGTTACGGGTTGAATGCAATACCTTTTCTATTTACTGTGTTCTTACATAGTACGTGTAGAAATTAAAATTCTATGCATCGTCCATATGCTAATGAAGTAGGCATGTGTGCCAGCTCAGTTTCGGATGTACTTAAAGATATAATGCCTATATAAGTACTCCATTATTGTCCTTGGCAGACAAGGGTGTCACTGCGTGTCAGCTGATTTCCAGTCCATCTTTTCTTGTTTACTATTTATGAGGGCCTTTTTTTTCAACCTCCGATAGGCTATAAATAAAAGACAAGTTCATAGAAAACAATTATTTTATTACTGAAAGTTTTGTACACTTATGGTTACTTTTCAACATAAGGTTGAGACATTTATCCTACCTGTCAGAAGCTTTGCAATACCCACTCAAAAATTGTTGCCGCCAATGATTTCAAATGGGCATTGACGTTGTTTTGAAGATCTTCGTACTATACGACGTTTGCGGAGAGCCATTCAAAACAAACGAAGAGGAATGCTGACTTCAGGAATTGTGTTGATCCATGTCAACGCTCGTCCACACACTGCTAGCACAACCCATCGGCTCCTTGAACAACTTCAATGGAACATTTTCGATCATCCGCCATATAGTCCTGAACTTCAATGGAACATTTTCGATCATCCGCCATATAGTCCTGAACTGGCACCCAGCGACTTGCACCTTTTCCCTGAACTAAAGACGGGCTAGGAGGGCAGCACTTTCAAACCAACGAAGATCTTCAAAACAACGTCATAATGCTCATTTGAAATCATTGGTGGCAACATTTTTTGAAGCGGGTATTGCAAAGCTTGTGTACAGGTGCGATAAATGTCTCAATCTTTTCGGAGATTACGTTGAAAAGTAACCATAAGTGCACAAAGCTTTTAGTAATAAAATAATTGTTTTCTATCAACTTGTGTTTTATTTATGGTCTATCGGAGTTTGAAAAGAAAGACCCTCGTACAAACCACAACCCGTCTTTAAAGCAGTGGCGGAACGTTGATTTAGATGTGGTATTGAGAATTGGGAGTCTTCGCCCTGGTTGAGTGGTTACATCGCTCGCCTCCCACCTAGGGGCCCGGGTTGGATCGCAAGAACCCGCAGGAGATTTGTGATGGACGAAGCGGCGTATGGGTCCTTTGGTTTCTCTCGCCACTCATTCCAGCAAATGCTCCATCACCACCTTTGCAATCATAAATTTGGCTTCATTTCATATCATCCACTTCATGTTCATGCCTGGCTACGGATCGACCTCATATAACATCTCCATTCTATGGTTTCGTGTCGTAGGCTCCCCGATAGGCTTCTGGGCATTGGTTTATAAGTCCCAGGGGGTATCAGAGCTAAATATGTGGGGTGGTTGAGTGTTTACACCGCTCGCCTTCCTTCTACGCGGCGCTGGTTCGATCCCAAGCGCTTGCAAGTAGGATTTATAGTGAACGAAGCGGCGTCTGGATGGTTTTCTCTGGGTCCTCCGGTTTCCCTCAGCACTCATTCCACCAATTGCTCCATCAACCCCTTTCCAATCAATAATTTCGCTAACATTTCATATCATCCACTTTCTCATGTTCATGCCTGGCTACGGGTTGATCCCTATAACAGTTCTCCATTCCTAGGTTTCGTGTCTTTGGCTCCCCGACAGCTTCTGACCCCTGCGATTGGCTTGTAAGTCCCAGGGAAGTGTCAGTACTACAAATACTGAGAGGACAAGCCCATTACGTAACGAAACGAATTACAAATTGGAAGCCAAAAGAGTAGCTCGGAGACTTAGGGAAAAATGAGTTTACATGTAGCTATTTCTTATTTTAAATCTTTCTGAACTGTAAGTCTATAGTTGCCGTAATGTTTACTTTGAAACCATCTGAACCCACGAGAAGAACTTTGAAAAACACATGAGGCGCCCGAGTTTGGATGAAAACTAAATTTGCAAGGTTAACTGAAAGAATACTGAATTACGGTAATGGACTTCCTCCTCTATCGATAAGAAGTAATACAAATCGAAGAGTCAATAATGTTTGTGACATATTACTTTCTCCACACTTACTATGTACATGGTGTATAAAGAAGGTATTGTAATGCACCCAAAACTTCCATACCGAGATTTTACCTGAAATATATGTTTTTGGGTGAACTTTTTTGGAAAATTGTTTTTTTCTCAAAAATGGCTCAAACGATTTCCATTAAAATATCATATATTATAGATATTTATCTGACAAACAAAATGTATATCTTGAATTTTCTGGAAAGAGCTCCTGACGACTACTTTATTCTGGATTAATTTTATGGAATTTCGCATAACTGTTAAACCGAAAGAGAGAGGCAAAAACTTACCACACAAAAAATATAGAACACATTAAAACACACAATTTAAGCCCTACATTTTTTCGTCGATTTGATCGTGTTTAGATATTCCTTGTGTTCGGTTTCATACTTTTCTCATACAGAAATTTTCAGCTCGTGCCCATACAAACAAAGGAACTTCAATCACATAGCAACCAGCTTTTGACTATCACTTTGACCTATGGTACTCCCTTATTTCGCTTCTACTTACAAGGAAGCAAGTAATAAGACTGTTTCTGCTAATTTTTTGAGATTACCATGATATAAGTAGATGCATTAGCTTTTCAATAATAATTTGTTGTAGATACGTAGAGAAAGTTATGTGAATAAAACACATTAGATTTTTTTAAATTCCTGTTAGTTCTCTCAATATAAACATTTTAACAATCATTGTAACTTATTTGATAAGTTCCAGATATATTTAACATATTTATAGTTTTTTTGAGTGGGTTACTTAACATATTTTTCAAATTGTATTTATTACTAGCAGCCAAGGTTATGTTGCACTTCTTAAAGCAACTTTTTAAAAACTGGAAATAGCTTTGGATAGTAATTAAATTCTTCTATATTTTGTGCTATTTTTATTGGTTTTAATAATTTACATAAATTGCGTATTTTAACGATTTAGCGTAGCTACTTAGTGCCTAGGAGTACTGTATTACACCCCAAAATCAAAGTTTATATTTGCTGTAATATTTACTTTTGAAACATTTTGAACCCCCCCGAGAAGAACTTTGAGAAACAGATATAAGCGCACAAGAGCTTGGATGAAAGCTAAATTTGATTTGCAATAATTCAAGGAATACTGAATGATGATAAATGTCTTCTCCCTTTATTAATAAGAGTTAATACTAATCGAAGAGTCCCTAATGTTTGTGACATATTTTGTCACTACAAAATATTCAACAAGCGTTTATTTACCATCTACAGTATAATCAACCTTATTGCTTACTTAACGAACTAATATCGATATACATATTCATAAGCGCTTTATTGATATAGCGTGAAAATATATAGAATGATTTAGAGCTGATTAAACTGGGTATTTTGATAAACGTATATTGCAATAAATAATAGGCTATCATGACCAAATAACATGCACCGAACGGTGACCTGTTACTCTTTACATGTTTGTTACCGCTATATATCTAAAAGCTGATAATTACCTATAATGCTAACATTAAATATTAATATCTCCAAACGCTCGTGTAATAGCTAGGTATCGATTTGCAAACAAATGAAAATCATATGCATTTAAGTATATTTCTGTTATTCCTCCACAATTCTTTTTATTTAAAAAAAAATCTTGTGTGACATTCACATGACTTTCTCTACATCTCTTCAACAAATTACTCTTAAAAAGCTTATACTTCTATTTACTTTATGCTAATCAGAAATATTAACAGAAATAGTCTTATAAGAGAGTACCATAAGTTAAAGTGATATTCAAAAGCTAGTTGCTATGTCACTGAAATTACTTGATTTGTATGGACAGCAGTTGACAAATTCCTGTACGAGAAAAGTATGTTTTACAAAGCAGAAACCAAAAACAAGGAATGTCTCAAAAACGATGAACTTCACGAAAAAAAATGTAGGTAACATAAATTGTGTGTTTTAACGTGCTCTACATTTTTCGTGTAGTAAGTTCTTTTCCACCCCTTCCGGTTTAGCAGTTATTCAAAATTCCGTAAAGTTCATCCAGAACAAAGTACTCTTCAGAGGATAATCCCAGAAAATTCAAGATATACATTTTATTTTTCAGGTAAATATCTTTAATATACGAAATTTTAATCAGAATCGTTAGAGCCATTTTTGAGAAAATCAAAATTTTCGAAAAAATGTGCATGTAAAGGGTAGTTGGGGATCGGGGGATTTTTTCAAAATCTTCGTGTCGCATCCCTGGAAGATACTAAACTTAAATACCAAGTTTGGTATTTTACAGACTTTTCGTTTTTGAACTATCGTGTTCACGGACAATCGGACACACACCCATGGACCTTTTTCCGAAAATCCTTTTTTTAGATAAAGGGAACCCTTAAACATATATTTCCGGTGAAATCTGGGTATCGAATTTTTGGGTGTGAAACAATTGAAATTCGGTTCTCTTTGAAAACCCAGCAGTTATTAAGGAATGTTAGGGACAGGTTAACTCTACAAAAATGTGTGTATATATTTATACATACAGTGTGTTAAGAAACTACACCGAAATAATTTGCGAGATTGAGAACGTGACTGATATAAGTAGTTTGAGTTAGCCATACATGGTCCCCGGATAAACATAATGCAACAACATAGCGTTAAACTTGTGGGTATCAGGTGCTGATAAGTCGGTGTTAAAGCAAAGCAGGTTGAATGTCTTTAAAACTGCTGCCCGAGTATGGAAATATCGATTTCTAACATCTGGTTACAAACCTCAAGATTTAATGTCGCAAAAATCTGTAAAATCTCGAACTAATCTTCCGAGGGTGCGGCATGAAGATTTTCAAGAAAATTCCTCTAACCCAAACTACCTTTACGTGAAAAAAAATAGATACTCTTGATTATCCAAAGATTTTAATTTAAAACTCTTATATTTAAGATATTAATATGAAAGATAAAATGTAAATCTTGACTCTTCTGGGAATAGTTTTTAAGACCTCTTTATTCTGGATGATTTTTGTTGAATTTTGCAAAACTGTTAAACCGTAAGAGCTAGAAAAAACTTAAAATACAAAAGATTTAGATCTCCCTATAGTTTGTCATATACCTTTTTTTTTTTTTTAAAGGAGTTGACCGTATTTTGAGATATTACTGGTCATTGGTTTCTGTTTCAAAATATTTATATTTTACTCATCGAGAACTTGTCAATTCCTGGCCACGCAAAGAAGCGGCTTTCTATCCCTTAGCAACCATATTTTCAAATATTTGACTGTTGGTTTAGTCCTGTATTTTCCTTCTACTTATAAACAGCTAAGTAATAAGACCATATGTGTTAATGTTTATCTCGATTAGCATTAGTAGCTAGAAAAATAAGTTTATTAGCAATAATTTGTTACAGAAATGTAGAGAAAGTCATATGAATGGAATGCATTAAATTGTTTTTATACAAGACAACCTGAAATGTGTATTTCCATTGAAATATCTATTTCGAATTTTGGGAGAAATCCAATGCCTTCCCTAGCAGTGTAGTGTATATGGGGTGAAGAGAAGTTAAACGCTCTGGTACAGCAACTTGTATAATTTATGTTTGCAGTCGGAATTTGTAATTAACATGCTGCCCCTTTAAATAAATTTAATACTTCCCTTTATCGTTTATATCTACTTTGTCTACACGTACTATGTACATAGTGTATAGAGAAGATATTGCATTGCATTAAAAAATTCCATACCGAGATTTCACCAAAATCCATGTTTTAGGACCTACTTAGTCCAAAAAAAGCATTTTTAGAAAGACATCCGTGTGTGTGGTCTGTGGGCAGCATAGCTCAAAAACGAAAAGACAGTTAAATACCAAACTTTGGATTAAAATGTCGTATACTAAAGATATTTACCTGACAATTAAAATGTATATTTTGAATTTTCTAGGAATAACCTCTGAAGACTGCTTTATCCTGGATGAATTTTACGGAATTTTGCATAACCACTAAACCGTAAAAGAAGAACAAGAACTTAGCACACACAAAATATAGCACATTAACTCATACAATTTATCTTATATGCATTTTTTTCGTGGATCGTTTCTGAGATATTTCTTGTTTTTGGTTTCAGATTTGAAAAACTTGTACTTTTCTCATATAGGAAGTTGTCAACTCGTGTCCATACAGACAAAGGAACTTCAGTCACATAGCAACCAGCTTTTGACTATCACTTTAACCTATGGTACTCCCTTATTTCGCTTCTACTTACAAGGAAGCAAGTAATAAGACTATTTCTATTATTGTTTTCTCGATTAGTCTAAAGTAAATAGATGCATAAGCTTTTAACAATAATTTGTTGCAGAGATGTAGAAAAAGTCATGGGAAAGGAACACAGTTCTTGTTACATTTGAACCCATAGTGGTTTAATATTTTCTCAGAAATGTTAAGTGTGCAGAGAAAATTGTCAAATATTTCACGACTGCACCTGAGGTGAGGAAAGCAAATAATGGAAAAAAGGAAATCATGATGTGCTAGAGTATTCTGCTAATACTTGTAGCTTTTATATCAACACACTCATTGCTTAAGGCACTTGGGGCAAAAATAAATTGCAAGTGAATTTTTATTTCCATGCTCTTCTCACTCACACACCACGGGCTTGCTTTCGTGCGAAAAAGCGAAAAAAAATTACTTTTTTTTTTCTTTGCTTTTTTTCTGCTCCCTTCTTAATTCATTAGACGTCATTTTGGAGTGAGGTTGGCTCCGAGTAAATTTTTACTTCCTCTACATGTACTATATACACAGTGGATAGAGAAGGTTTTGTATTGCACCCAAAATACCGGAAATACATGTTTTGGAATCCTCTGAGTCTAAAAATGCATTTTTTAAAAATACCTGTATTTGACTGTCTGTCAGTGTGTGTCTAGGAGCTGTATAGCTCGAAAACGAAGAGTCCGTCCGTTAAATAACAAAACTTGAGGTTTCAGTTCAATATATTCCAAGGATCGACACAAAGATTTTCAAGAAAATCCCCACCTATAACTGCCCTTTAAGTGGATCAAATTGGGACCAAACTATACATTACATGAAAAAATTCCAAAAATAAGATTAATCAAAAGTGCCTCTAAAGATTTCGATAAAAATCTCTTATATTTAACATCTTTTGATAACAAATAAGGTATATATCTCGAATTTCCTCGAAACAGCCTCCGAAGAGGTCTTTATTCTGGATGATTTTTCTGAATTTTGTATAACCAGTAAACCATTGTCGATATTTTCTTTGTTATTGGCTTCAGTTATAAAATGCTTAAAATGCAACTTTTAAAACAGTTGACTATCGCTTTAGCCTAATTTAATCACTTATTTCCGTTATAATTACACATAATCAAGCAATGAGACCATTTCTGTTAATTTTTATCTAGATTAGCATGAACTGGATAGAAAATTAAGCTTTTTAACACTAATTTGTACCGAGATATAGAGAACATCAATTGAATGGAACACCTGATATTTTTATTTCTATGCTCCTGTCACTAATCCGCCAATAGCTTGCATTCGTGCGAAAAAGCTATAAATTTACTTTTTTCCTTCCTTTTTACTTTCTCTACACGTAATATGTACATAGTGTATACAGAAGGTACTGCACTCCACCAAAAAAATTCGAGACCGAGATTTTACCGGAAATATGTGTTTTAGGATCCTCTGTATCCCAAAAAAAGTATTTTCAGAAAAAGATCCGTGTATGTGTCCGTGTGTCTGTGAACACGATAACTCAGAAACGAGGTACTTAAATTTAATATCTTTCAGGGATGCGACACGAAGATTTTGAGAAACATCCCCCCACACAAAACTACCCTTACATGGAACATTTTTCGATAACTTTAATTTGCTAAAAAATGGCTCTAACGATTTTGATTAAAATGTCGTATATTAAAGATATTTAGCTGACAAATAAAATGTATATTTTGATTTTTCTGGGAATAGCCTCTGAAGACTACTTTATTCTGGGTGAATTTTACGGAATTTTGTATAACTGCTAGACCCTAAGAAATGGAACAAAAACTTACCACACACAAAATGCAAAGCACATTAAAATACACAATTTATGCTATATACATTTTTTCGTGGAGTTGATTGTTTTTGAGATATTCCTTGTTTTTTGTTTCAGTTTTGAAAAACTTAACTTTTTTTACAGGAATTTAACAACTTCTGTCCACACAAATAAAGGAGCCTCTGTGACGTAGCAACTAGCTTTTGATTGTGACTTTAACCTATGGTACTCCCTTATTTCGCTTCTACTTACAAGGAAGCAAGTAATAACAGTATTTCTGCTAATTTATTGTGGATTAGCATGAAATAAATAGAAGCATGAGCTTTTTAACAATAGTTTGTTGCAGAGATGTAGAGAAAGTCATGTGAATGGAACACATCAGGTTTTTTATTTTCTCCTCCTAATTCATTAGACTTCATTGTGGAGTATGATTCGCTCAAACTAACATATTTCTCTCTCTTTCGCTCTCATTCTCTCTTTGTTTGTTGCTTGCTAAAAGGCCCACCTTTTGAAGCAGAATACTTGAAAACCCTTGAATTTGAAAAATGTATCTGATGATTACATTCACATCAAATAAGAAAAAAATTGCATCATTTGGAGCAATACAGCATGAAAAATCCGATGTTTTCCATTTACGATTTTTCTCTAACTGTATTGGGAACACACAATTCTTACAAACAATTATTCTTTTATCTACATAATGCTAAGGAGATAAACATTATTAAAAATAATTTTATTGCATAGTTCCTTATAATTAGATGAGAAAAAATTTGATGTGTTACATTCACCTGACTTTCTCTATATCTCTTCAATAAATTATTCTTAAAAAGCTTATGCTTCTATTTACTTCCTGCTAATCGAGAAAAAATTACCAGAAATGGTCTTATTTCTTGCTTCCTTTTAAGTGGAAGCGAAATAAAGGAGTACCATAGGTTAAAGTGATAGTCAAAAGCTGGTTGCTATGTGTACTGAAGTTCCTGTATGGACATGAGTTCACAAAGTCCTGTATGAGAAAGGTATGTGTTTTATAGCTGAAAACAAAAACAAGGAATATCTCAAAAACAATCAACTCCACGAAAAATATGCATAAAACATAAATTGTGTATTTTAAAGAGCTCTACATTTGTAGTATGGTAAGTTTTTATCCATATCTTACTGTTTAGCAGTTATGCAAAATTCCGTAAAATTCATCCAGAATAAACTACTCTTCAGAGGCTATTCCCAGAAAATTCAAGATATACATTTTATTTGTCGTGTAAATATCTTTAATATACGAAATTTTAATCAAAATCGTCAGAGCCATTTTAGAGAAAATCAAAATTTTCGAAAAAAGTTGCATGTAAAGGGTAGTTTGCGGTGGGGAATTTTTCTCAAAATCTTCGTGTCGCATCTCTGGAAGATATTAAACTTAAATACCAAGTTTGGTATCTTAGCTACCTTTCGTTTTTGAGTTATCGTGTTCACGGACACACACACGGACCTTTTTCTGAAAATGTTTTTTTTTAATACAGGGGCTCCTAAAACATGTATTTCCTGTGAAATCTCGGTATCGAATTTTTGGGTGGAATACAATACTTCTCTATGCCTATATACATTGGTCATATGGGGCTAGAGAAGGTAAAAAGGGAGAACACTAATTGACAGTCAAATGTTTCAAAAAAGGCTGTTGTGGAATTGAAATCCATTTCTTTATATGACCAGTAGTTAACAAATTCCGTATGAGAAAAGTTTCAAGTATTTTAAAATCGAAACAAGAAATATCTCGAAAACGGCCAATTCCACGGAAAAATGCGCATGATATAAACTTGTACTTTAAAAAGATCTACATTGGTTATGTAGCAAGTTTTTGGCTACATCTTATACTTTACCAGGTTACAAAATTCCACAAAATTGATTCTCAATAAAGAGATTTTCAGAGACTATTTCCAGAAAATTCGCGATATAAATTTCATTTGTGATGTAAATATCTTTAATATACTGTATTTTAATCAAAATCGTTAGATACCTTCTTGAGAAAACCATAATCTTCGGATAATTTCTATGTAAATGGTAGTTGGTGGTCGGGAGATTCTTGAAAAGGTTCGTGTCATATCCTTGGAAGATACTGGTCCTAAATATCAGGTTTGGAATTTAACTGACTATGCTGCACACAGCCACGGACTTTTTTTTTTTTTAAAAAATGCTGTTTTTTAATCAGGGGGTCACAAAACATATATTTCTGGTGAAATCCGCTATCAGCGCAATATAATACTTTCTCTATCCACAATGTACAAAAGGCACAAAAAGAAGTCAGCAGTGTCTTGTTCCTTACCGTTTGTAGGGTAATTTATTATGTGATGTGTTTATTTTATTGGCTGATACTGTCACCTTGCATAGAGCATACCTATGCTGGGTTTGTCAACTCATTCGCTAATAGGTATAGCCACCTGCCTCAACTGGAAGTGAGATTAGGTAACGTGTACTACAACAGTAAGCTATAACCCCTCCGCCTTCCACAATTAGAGAGACGGAGGGACCAGCGGATATCAGAAGACACGCCCTATAAATGCCCCTGCAGACAATCAGAAATTCGATGTCTATTACTATTTGTGTTCTGTGTACGGGCTAGAAAACGTAAAAATGAGTTATCTTAAAGCTTGCACAATCATTTCTCCATATATTACACACACACACACACTTCTAAAATGTTTTATAGTTTAATAGATATTAAGTATTTAGTTATCGAGCCTGGGAAGAAAGTTTACTAAAAGCACAGTCGATAGTGTGGTGTTGCGGTAAGTGGAGGCTTTGAGTCTCTAGTGAGTAAAGCGCTGGTCACCCCTTCCCACCAAATTTACATTGCTGTGTACTTCTCCCATTGTAGTGCCACTGCTTCTCACGATGGTGGTCCGGCGCGGTTGGTTTCCCAGATTAATTCGATTCACAGCCGATTAAGCATTGAAACAGGCGATAATCGTTATTCTCTTCTCCTCTTTCCCCCCAATTAACGCTCATTTACCACCACCCACACCCACGTGCCTCCTCTCTACCTTCTAGAACACCCCTCAATGGCAGTAGTTGCTATTTTTCCGGTCAAATGCGTCGAATACTGCTAAAAACTCTGACCTATCACATTTGCGTCGCTTTCGTTATTTTACTTTCTCTATACTCACTATGTACATAGTGTATAGAGAATGTATTGCACTCCACCAAAAAATTCGATACTAAGATTTCACCGGAAATATGTTTTAGGGTCCCCTGTATCCAAAAAAAAAGGTATTTTCAGAAAAAGGTCGTGTGTCCGTGAATACGATAACTCAAAAACGAAAAGTCGGTAAAATACAAAACTTGGTGTTCAAGTTGTATCTTCCAGGGATGTGACACGAAGATTTTGAGGAAAATCCCCCCACCCCAAACTACCCTTTACAAGGAACTTTTTTCGAAAATTTTGATTTTCTAGAAAATGGCTAACGATTTTGATTAAAATTTCCTATATTAAAGTCATTTACCTGACAAATAACATGTATATTTTGAATAATCTGGGAATAGCCTCTGAAGACTACTTTATTCTGGATGAATTTTTCATAACTACTAAACCATAAGAGATGCACAAAAAATTAGCCCACAAAAAATGTAGAATACGTTAAAACACACAATTTATGTTATATACATTTTTTTCGTGGAGTTGATCGCTTTTGAGATATTCTTTTTTCTTGCTTTCAGCTTTGAAAAACATACTTTTCTCACACAGGAATTTGCCAACTCCTGTCCATACAAACAAAGAAATATCAGTCATATAGCAACCAGCTTTTGGCTTTCACTTTAACCTATAGTACTCTCTTATTTCGCTTCTACTTACAATAAAGCAAGAAATAAGACTATTTCTGCTAAATTTTCTCGATTAGCATGGAATAATTAAAAGATAAGTTTATTAACAATAATTTGTTACAGAGATATAGAGAAAGACATGTGAATGGAACACATCAAGCCGTTTTTTGGTTTTTACTGTTTCTAGCCTATATGCCAACGTACATAGTAAACAGAGAAAGTATTTTGTTGCACTCAAAAGTTCACATTCGAGGTTTCACCGGAAATACACGTTTTGTGACCCCCTGAATAAAAAATACAGTTTCGGAAAAATATTCCTGTATGCCTGTGGCCAGCATAGATCAAAATGAAAATGTCCGTTAAATACGAAACTTGATATTTAAGTTCAGCATCATCTTCCAAGGATGAAGCACGAACATTTTCAAAAAAATCTCTTGACCCCCATTTATCCTTTACTTGAATCATTTTATGAAGTTTTCCATTTTATAAAAATTGATCTCTGAAGATTTAGATTAAAATTTTGTAAATCAAAGATATTTGGCAAATTAAATGTATATTTTCTATTTTTAGAGAATAGTTAAAAGTCTTCTCCTTTCGGGAGTTTTGATTACTAAGTAAATCATAAGAGAAAGGCAAAAACTTACTTCACGAAAAATTGACATCTCTTCAAATCGCACAATTTATGTACAGTACAGTTTTGGAGTAGACCGTTTTTGAGATATTCCTTGTAATTAGTTTCAGAATTAAAATACTTACACTTTTCTCATACTTGAATTTGTCAACAGCTGTCCATACATACAAACAAAGGAACTTCAGTCACATAGCAACCAGCTTTTGACCATCACTTAATCGATGGTACTCCATTATTTCCTTTCTACTTGCATGGAAGCAAATAGCAAGACGATTTCTGCTCTTTTTTCGATTAGCAGGAAGTAAACAGAAGAATAAGCTTTTAACCAATAATTTGTTTTAATCATGTAGAGAAAGTCATGTGAATGGAACAGATAAGATTTTTTTTAATTTATTTCAAAACTTTTATGTAGCTTTTGTAAAAGGAAAATTGGATAAGAATGTCCCAACTTTGTCGAAACAATGCTCTTAATTTGAGAAGTTAAAAAAAAAAACACGAGTTAAGGGGAGTACGAAAAATAATATTTTTCTGCAATAATGTGACTTAATATAAAATGTGAACTAATAGGTTCTAAATTTATTTACAATAGAGCCTGAAATATAAATATATCAGTCACTGGTTTAATGATAGAGCCGGAGGGACAATCACCAAAAAATTACACCAATTTTGGATAGCTTATGGTATGGATAAACGCCTACTGTATACAATAGAGCCTGAAATATAAATATATCACTCACTGGCTTAATGATAAGAGCTGGAGGGACAATCACCAAAAAATTACACCAATTTTGGATAGCTTATGGTATGGATAAACGCCTACTGCATACAATAGCGATCATGGCAACTAGAGGATCTATTCTAATCCTCAGAAACCATTTTTATTCGTTTTATTGCTGGTGCTATAACAATTCATTAAGTTTTGTTCTGTAATTTTGAACTTACTAAAGTGTTTTTTGAGAAGATTGTATGTGCTGTTTGTATTAGATTTGAAGTTTTTCGTTTCTAATTTTATATGTTACTTGTGCTTAGTTATACGATTTACTTTTAGCATTGCAAACTATTTTTAAAAATGTTAATTGTGTAGTTATACTTTGTCTACATGGCAGCCCTCAATTGAGGAAAGTAATAAAATAAAATAAATTTAATATTTAAAAAATCTGATGTGTACCATTCGCATGACTTTCTCTATATACCTGCAACAAATTATTCCTAAAAGGCTTATATTACTATTTACTTTATGCTAATCAGAAAAAATGAGAAGAAATAGTCTTATTACTTGCTTCCTTGTAAGTAGGAGCGAAATAAGGGACTACCATACATTAAAATGATAGTCAAAAGCTGGTTGTTATGTCAATGAAGTTCATTTGTTTATATGGATAGAAGTTGACAAGTTCCTGTATGAGAAAAGTATAAGTTTTTCATAGCAGAAATCAAAAATAAGGAATGTCTCAAAAACGACAAACTCACGAAAAAAATGTATATAACATAAATTGTGTGTTTTAACGTGCTCTACATTTTTTGTGTAATAAGTTTTTGTCCATCTCTTACGGTTTAGCAGTTATGCAAAATTCAGTAAAGTTCATCCAAAATGAACATCTCTTCAGTGGCTATTCCCAGAAAATGCAAGATATACATTTTATTTGTCAGGTAAATATCTTTAATATACGAAATTTTAATCAAAATCGTTAGAGCCAATTTTCAGAAAATCAATATTTTCCAAAAAAGTTCCATGTAAAGGGTAGTTGGGGTTGGGGGGATTTTTCTCAAAATCTTCGTGTCGCGTCCCTGGTAGATACTAAACTTAAATACCACGTTTGGTATTTTACCGACTTTTCGTTTTTAAGTTATCGTGTTCACAGACACACGGACACTCGCACACACACGGACCTTTTTGTGAAAATACTTTTTTTTGGATATTGGGGACCCTAAAACATATATTTCCGGTGAAATCTCGGTATCTAATTTTTGGTGGAGTGCAATACCTTCTCTATACACTATGTACATAGTGCGTATAGAGAAAGTAAAAATGCTACTTATTTTATTAGAACAATAAATTTGCACAATAAACTGATAATTTAAATAATAATGCAAACTAGAGTTTTCTTAAAAGAAAAAAACATTATTTTGTATAATAACGTTTATAAATTTAAATAAGATATGTTGTAAATTGTGAATTTTCGAAGTTTCTTAAAACCGTTAGCCTATCTAAGCGTACGAAAATGATAAGAATTACCTACTTGGTAAAAGTGTCTCGTTAACAAATTGTAGTACCTTCTCCTGAATCATTGTTTCCTATTCCAGGTGCTTTGGCATAATTAATTAGCTCGTTTGCAGTGTCTTTCCTACTTTTGCCTTTCATTATTTAATAGGCTAGGTTAACACGCTTTATATCGCTCATCTACATAATAAGCCCATTCTTGTCGCTGTGTAAGAAAGAAGGCCATGGCAGCGGAACAAGCGCTTTATAGGAGGAAAAAGCTGAAAAAGGTGTCGAGCATTTTCATTCACTTAACGCTCCAATTAAGCTTTTCATAGGAACCTTAGCATACAGAAGAATGGTTATAAATAGCTTCTCAGTTGAGCAAAACGCGGAAAATTAAAGAGCTTTTAAAACAACACCCTGTGCAAAGCCTTTGAAAAGCGCTAAGCTAGGTGAGTAAGAAGAAGCACATATCTTTGGGACTTTAATCGATTCCCTTAATAGCATTCTTGCTTTTAAAGGGGGTTGTTCAGGTGACCTTTCTGTTTCAAGGGGCTCCACACCCACAGAGCAGAGGAGAGAATTACAGCCTTGAATCCAGTGACAACACAGGTGGCAATGCAAGTGTGTGGGGCTAAAAATAAATGAGCCTTTTGAGGTACCTACGTCAACTAGTATTTTTTACTTTCTTTAGCCCCGTATGTACAATGTACATAGGGATAGAGAAGTATTGCATTCCACCCAAATATTCGATACCGAGATTTCACCGGAATTATATGTTTTAGGACCCCCTGTATCCATAAAAAGCATTTTCAGAAAAAGGTCCGTGTGTGTGTGTCCGTGTGTCTGTGAACACGATAACTCAAAAACGAATAGTAGCTAAAATACCCCCACCTCCAACTACCCTTTACATGGAACTTTTTTCGAAAATTTTTGTTTTATCAAAAATAGCTCTTAACGATTTTATTTAAAATTTCGTATATTAAAGATATTTACCTGACAAATAAAATGTATATCTTGCATTTTCTGGGAATAGCCTCTGAAGAGTAGTTTATTCTGGATGAATTTTACTGAATTTTGAATAACTGCTAAAACGTAAGACATGGACAAAAACTTACTACACAAAAAATTTAAAGCACATTAAAATACATAATTTATGTTATATACATTTTTTTCGTGGAGTTCGTCGTTTTTTAGACATTCCTTATTTTTGGTTTCTGCTATGAAAAACGTATACTTTTGTCATACAGGAACTTGTCAACTCCTATCCATATAAACAAAGGAACTTCATTGACATAGCAACCAGCTTTTGACTATCACTTTAACCTATATAGAGAAAGTCCTGTGAATGGTACACATCAGATTTTTATTTCTCCACACGTACTATGGTATTTGTGTTGGCTAACTCATACTGAATATGTTGCTAAGAAAGTAAGCAAGGCCTTATTTATGTTAAGAGTATTACAAAATAATACCATTACTGAATCATTAATTATAGCTTATTATGGCTTCATTCACAGTCGCCTTAACTGTGGTCTTTTACTTTGGGGTAACCATACATCTGCTTTTAGAGTGTTTGTATTGCAAAAGAAAGCCTTGAGATTAATTTAAGGAGTTTCAGCTAAGTTTCCTTGTAAACCACTTTTTATTAAATCTGGTATACTTACTCTTCCCTCGATGTACGTTCTGGCCTGACTATTGTATGTAAAGAAACATATTAATGCATTTACAACTTGTGATTCTGTACATAGTCATGATACTCGAAGTAATTCTAACATATAAAAGAGTAAATACAGTATAAGTACAAGTAGTTTCCATTATATATCTCTTTAAGCTTTACAATAGTTTACCTTTGCATATAAGACAACTATCATTTCAGGTTTTTTAGAGTAGGGTCAGTACCACATTGGGGGCAAATCCTTTATATAGTCTAAATGAATTTTATAGTGTAAAATGTACTTGATTTGTATAGTTTTAGACGATGTCATGATTATTTGTATTCCTATGGCAAATAAATTATCTATTTATCTACCTTATCTTATCTTATCTATGTACATAGTGCATAGGGAAGGTATTGTAATACATCCAAAAATTCGATGCCGACATTTCACCGGAGATATATGTTTTTGACCCCCTGAATAAAAAAAATAAGCATTTTCGGGAAACAATTCTATACGTGTTTGTGTGTGTGTGTGTGTGTGTGTGTGTGTCTGTGTCTGTCTGTGGACAGCATAGCTCAGAAATAAAAAGACGGTTAAATACCAAACTTGGTATTTAAATTTGATATCTTCCAAGGATGCGACACGAAGATTTTCAACAAAATCCCCCACCCATAACTACCTTTTACATGAACAATTTTTCGAAAATTTTGTTTTTCTTAAAAATGGCTCTAACGATTTTTTTAAGTACCACATATTAAAGCCATTGCTATCACAAATAAAATGCATATTTTTGAATTTTCTGGGAATAGCTTCTAAAGACTTGTTTACAAAAATGTAGATTTTGTTAAAATACAAAAGTTACGTCGTATACATTTTTTTCGTGGAGCTTGCCGTTTTAGAGGTGTTCCTTGTTATTAGTTTCAAATGTGAAGTACTTATAATTTTTTCTGACGGATGTGCCCGTTTTTCTTTTGTTCTACTCCTAGCCAAGTAACGTAGCAATTTGCAGTGACAATCGCATAACGAGAGCTTTTAAAACATTTGACTTATC
This sequence comes from Hymenopus coronatus, assembly GCA_030762935.1. Lineage (NCBI taxonomy): Eukaryota > Metazoa > Arthropoda > Insecta > Mantodea > Hymenopodidae > Hymenopus > Hymenopus coronatus. The sequence goes on from CM060884.1 coordinate 64,690,729, forward strand.
ACTTTAGTCTAGTGCATTCCCCTAGTTCCAATCTACTCACAAGGAACTAAGCAATAAAATTCTGCTAATGTTTATCTGGATTAGCATGGTTTTGAAAGAAGAAATATTTTCTAAGAAGTTTGTTTGTAGAGCAGCTCGAGAAAGTCCTGTGAGTGTAGCACATCATATTTTTTTTAGTTATAGGTTATTTAACTTCTGTAGATTTATTTTTCGTTTAAAAACTCTAATTTATTGTAATACGGTTTAGTTTTGTGCTAAACATTTGAATTAAGTTACTACAACTTTACTTGCCTTAATTATTTTAAAAACTATTATTGTAACAAACTATCCTTAAAAATCTTATATATTCCATTTGCATCATTTTCTCTACATCTCTGTAGAAAATAACTCTTAAACAGCGTCTGCACGTACTATGTACATAGTGTATAGAGGAAGTCTTGTATTCCACCCAAAAATTCGAAATTCCGGAAATTCCTGTTTTAGGACTCCCTGAATCCAATATAAAACAATCATTTTTACAAAAAGTTAGTTTGTGTGTGTGTGTGCGTGTGCGTGTGCGCGTGCGTGGGGGGGCAGCACAGCTTAAAAAAGAAAAGTCGGTTAAATACTAGCATCTTCCAAGCATACGGCACGGAAAATGTTTTATGAAAATTCCTCCACCCCTGTCGATCCTTTACATGAACAAATTTTCGAAAATTCAGATTTTCTCAAAAATGGCTCTTAACATTTTTGTTTAAAAATGTATGTTAAAAAAATAAATGTCAAATAAAATTATTATCTTGAATGTTCTGGGAATAGCCTCGGAAAATATCCTTATTCTGGATGAATTTTGTGGAATTTTGTATAACTGGTAAACCGTAAGAAGTAGACAAAACTAACTTAATAGAAAATGTAGAGCCCGTGAAAATGCACACTTTATATTGGTCCTTTTTTATATTGTTTGTTATTGGTCTCGGGTATAACATACTCACTTTTCCTATACTAGGATTTGTCAATTCTTATCCATACAAACAAAGGAACTTCAGTTACATAGCAACCAGCTTTTGGCAATCAATTTAGGTTATGGTACTCCCTTATTTCCCTTCTACTTACATGGAAGCAAGTAGCAAGACGATTTCTGCTATTTTTTTCTCGATTAGTATGAAATAAATAGAAAAATAAGCTTTTTATCAATTTATTGTAGAGATGCAGAGAAGGCCATGTGAATGGAGCAAATCAGATTTTTTTAAATAAACGCGTGTTAAATCGGATAAATTATAGACATAAATGGTTTTATTACATATTTTCTTGTAGGTACATGAGAAATAAAGTGACATACTAGACTAAGGAAACTTTTAAGAGGTGGTTGCTTTGTGATTATTTTGAAATTTGATTCTCGTTGCGTTACAGTGGAGTGAGTGGGGAAGGATTGGCAATGTTTGCAAACTCTCCAGGTCTGATGTAGAGGATGGGGCTACTTTTATGCAAGCAAGTGTACATGGTAGAGAAACAAACAAAAGCTTGCCACTTACCTTGCCTTTGTACACTGATGGTAAAAGGACTATCTAAACCATAGTGCTAATAATGCAACAGTAGCAGTACTTGAATGTTTACCTGAAACATGGCAGCATAATAATACTCAAAATTCTCTCTTTCATAGCTGACATAGTTCCAAAGAACTGTATGCATTTCACATATGCTGACATTGTAGCAATTATAGTAAAGCATACCTTTCGTTTGTTATGCACTCTGTTCAAACATTCCCATGAACAGTACCAGAGTTGGCGCCACTGGACACACTCAGACCCCATCTAAATATAAATTTCAAATTCAAGGCTCAATCTCTTACGTTATTACACTATATTAAATTATCCATACATGTTCATATTGGCAAACTATTTTACTTCAAAATACGTTGTATTAAAATCCATTATACGAGAGCTATCCAGAAAGTGATAAACGATTTGGCATAACTAAATAATAACAAAAGACACCAACAAAAAACTTTATTTAAAAAGTTACTCTATTTTTAATTTCTCTACACGTAGTATGTACATAGTGTATATTTTAATGCACTCAAAAATTCGATACCAAGATTTCATCGGAAATGTTTTAGGGTCCCCTGTATCCAAAAAATCTTATGTGTATCATTCACATGAGTTTCTCTACATCTCTGCAACAAATTACTCTTAAAAAGTTTATAATCTGTTTACTTCATATTAATTAATTCCTATATGAGAAAAGTATAAGTCTTCATAGCAGAAACCAAAAACAAGGAATAACTCCAAAACGATGACTCCACGAAAAAATGTATATAACATAAATTGTATGTTTTAACGTGTTCTACATTTTTTGTGAAGTAAGTTTTTGCCCATCTCTTACGGTTTAGCAGTTATACAAAATTCCGTAAAATGCATCCAGAATAAAGTAGTCTTCAGAGGTTATTCCCAGAAAATTCAAGATATACATTTTATTTGTCAGGTAAACATCTTTAATATACGAAATTTTAATCAAAATCGTTACAGCCATTTTTAAGAAAATCAACATTTTCGAAAAAGTTCCATGTAAAGGGTAGATTGGGGTGGGGGATTTTTTCAAAAGCTTCGTGTTGCATCCCTGGAAGATACTTTACTTAAATACCAAGTTTGGTATTTTACCGACTTTTCGTTTTTGAGTTATCTTGTTCACAGATACACGGACACACGGACCTTTTTATGAAAATGCTTTTTTTGAATACAGGGGACCCTAAAACATATATTTCCGTGAAATCTCGGTATCGAATTTTTTGGTGGATTGCAATACCTTCTCTGTACCCTATGCACATAGTGCGTATAGAGAAAGTAGAAAAGCATATACAGAAAATGGTCCGTGTGTCTGTGAACAGGATAACACAAAAACAAAAAGTCTGTTAAATACCAAAGTTGGTATTTAAGTTCAGTATCTTCCAAGGATACGACACGTAGATTTTCAGAAAATCCTCCACTCCAACTACCCTTTTTAATGCAAATAGTTTTGCAAATTTTGATTTTCTCAAAAATGACTGTAATGATTTTGAATGAAATTTCGTACATTAAAGATATTTGTCTGACTAATAAAATGTATATCTCGAATTTTTTGGGAATAGCCTCTTCAAGTTTTGCGAAATATTGATAACTGGTAAATCGTAAATTTACTTAAAATAATATAGATCTCATTAAAACACACAATCTATATTATATATACATTTTTACTTAGAGCTACTCCTTTCGAAGATACTTCTTTTTATTGGCTTCAGCTTTAAAATAACTTTCTCATATGGGAATTTGTTAACTGCTGTCCATAGAAACAAAGGAACTTCAGTTATATAGCAACTAGCTTTTGACTATTGTTTTAGCCTATGGTACTCCCTTATATCTTTCTACTCAAGTGTAAACAAGTAAGAAGACCATTTCTGCTATTTTTTCTCGATTATCATGAAGTAAATAGAAGACTAAAATAATTTGTAGCAGAGAAATAGAGAAAGTCATGTGAATGGAACACATCAGTTTTTACTTTCTCTAGTGTACACAGGAGGAGTTGTAATGCACCCAAAAATTTGAAAACGAGATTATACCGGAAATAAATGTTTTGGGTCCCCCTGAATACAAAAAAAGCATTTTTGGAAAAGGTCCGTGTATGTGTCTGTGCGTCTGTGGACAGCATAGCTCAAAAACGAAAAGACCGTTAAATACCAAACTTGGTATTTAAGTTTGGTATCTCCCAAGGATGCGACACGAAGATTTTGAAGAAAATTTTCCCACCGCCAAACACCCTTTACATGGAACCTTTTTCGAAAATTTTGATTTTTTCAAAAATGGCTCTAACGATTTAGATTAAAATATCGTATATTAAACATATTTACCTGACAAATAATATGTATATCTTGAATTTCCAGGGAATAACCTCTGAAGACTATTTTATTCTGGATGAATTTTGCATAACTACTAAACCGTAAGAGATGGACAACATTTTACCCCACAAAAAATGTAGAGCATACTAAAACACACAATTTATGTTATACACATTTTTTTCGAGGAGTTGATCGTTTTTAAGATATTCGTTGTTTTTGGTTTCAGGTTTAAAAAACTTGTACTTTTCTCATACAGGAATTTGTCAACTCGTGTCCATACAAACAAAGGAACATCAGTCACCTAGTAACCAGCTTTTGACTTCACTTTAACCTATGGTACTCTCATATTTCGCTTCTACTTACAAGAAAGCCAGTAATAAGACTACTGCTATTTTGTCTGTATTAATATGAAATAAATTAAAGAATAAGTTTTTGAAAAATAATGTGTAGAGAAAGTCATTGGTTAGAAATACTTGCTACATATTTAAGGTTGTATTTATTTTATTTGTTTTCTGCCCCTCACTCTTCTTTGTTTTCCCTCCTCTCCAGGTATGCAGTGCGTTGCATCAGTAATTACAGGTTTGTACCCAGAGCAGAGAAAGAGATGAACGTATGTTTTAGATACCAGAGGATACTGTAAGAGCTTTCAGTTATTGGTTTCTGGCTAAAGGGGAACACACCAAACTGTTCCTCTTTGTTATTTTAAGCATTTCGCTGGAAAAGGTTAAAAAAAAGCTGGAGGAAAAAAATATCCCCAAACCCGTTTTTAAAACTCCATCAGCAATCCACTGTATGACTGCGTTATTCTCCCAAAAGGTAATATGCATGGTAAATTACTCCGGGGAAAATTCTTTTTAAATAGTGCCCGGCAGCTATGGAGAGAAAAATTTAACACCAGTGTTCGTGCATTCGTGAAGGGTTGGATTTATGGTTTTCCCATGTGCGTTAAAACAAAAATTCTGCTTGCACAAAGGGGCTATTGAGTCGTTACATCAAAAATGCCTTAGGGGAAAAGAGATAAACTATCCCCCCGGGAACACCCTATTTTATGAGGCTTATATGATGCTTTCTTTTGTACTTGTATAATGAGGTTGCTAGTTTGAATCCCAGACAGGATTGCGGCAAAGAGAACGTTAAAAAGCCAAAATTGCCAAAGGACAACATACAATATTTTGAAATATATTTATTATGAAGCCTAATACGAAGGTCATTTTTTTTCAACCTCCGTTTTACTCCATGGCACGACAGCTCACGGGGAACCTTGGCCTACCACCCGGCCGCTGCGTCCCCCATCTCGGTCCACCACAGACGTCATGGATGGGGTGTGGCTATAAATAAAAGAAAAGTTCATAGAAAACAATTATTTTACTACTAAAAGTTTTACACAAGCTTTACAACTACCCGCTTCAAAAAATATTGCCGCCAATGATTTCAAATGAGCATTCCTCATCGCTTGTTTTACGACGTTTGCAGAGAACCATTCAAAACAAATGAAGAGGAATGCTGACTTCAGGAATTGGGTTGATCTATGACAGCGCTCGTCCACACACTGCTGGGACAACCCATCGGCTCCTTGAACAATTTCAATCGGACATTTTCGATCATCCGCTTTACAGTCCTGACCTGGCACCCAGCGACTTTCACCTTTTCCCTGAACTGAAGACGTGGCTAGGAGGGCAGCACTTTCAAACCAATGAAGATCTTCAAAACAACGTCAATGCTCATTTGAAATCATCGGCGGAAACTTTTTTTAAGCGGGTATTGCAAAGCTTGTGCACAGGTACGATAAATGTCTCAAACTTTTCGGTGATTATGTTGATAAGTAACCATAAGAGTACAAAGCTTTTAGTAATAAAATAATTGTTTTCTATGAACTTGTCTTTTATTTATAGAAGTTTAAAGAAAACGGCCCTCATGCTAACTCCCTGGTATGTAATTAGTATAATATAGAGCCTGCCATTTTGCAACATAGGAACGCTTTCCTTTAAGCTTTAATACAATAAACGAATATTGTGTTAATTTGTTTTTTCACAACTGAAATGCAGTGTTATTTATGGACGCTCTTTAACTGTTATGGTTCTCAGCGTCCCATTCTATTTTGGGCGTGAAAGATCGCTTAACTTTGCTCAGAGGTCTCTTTTATCATATATTTGGGAAGTGTAGTGACAAGATTAGGAAGAGCAAAAGATGATATGAAAGCTAAAATTAAAAATGTGTGTTCCATTTACATGAATTTCTCTACTTCTCTGCAACAAATTATTGTTAAAAAGCTTGTGCTTCTATTTACTTCATGCTAATTGAGAAAATTTAGCAGAAGTAGTCTTATTACTTGCTTCCTTGAAAGTAAAAGCAAAATAATGGAGTACCAGAGGTTAAAGTGATAGTCAAAAGCTGGTTGCTATGTGACTGAAGTTCCTGTGTTTGTATGAACAGGAGCTGACAAGTACCTGTATGAGAAAAGTGTATTTTTTTCTAAGCTGAAACAAAAGACAGGAATATCTCAAAAACGATCAACTCCACGAAAAAAATATAAATGACATAAATTGTGTGTTTATCCTGATCTATATTTGTTGAGTAGTGAGCTTTTGTTTATTTCTTGCAGTTTACTAATTATACAAAATTCAATAAAGATTATGCAGAATATAGGGTTCTTTAGAGGCTATTTCCAGAAAATACATTTTATTTGGTAAGTAAATATCTTAAATATAAGGGATTTTCAGAAAAAGAAAATGTGTGAAATTTTTCCATATAGAGAGTAGTTGGAGGTGGGGGGATTTTCTTGAAAATCTTCGTGTCGCATCCTTGGAGGATACCAAACTTAAATACCAAGTTTGGTTTAGAACGGTCTTTTCGTTTTTGAACTATGCTGCCCACAGCCACACACAAACATGTTTCTTAAAATGCTTTTTTTTTTTGGATTCAGGGAGTATCAAAACATGTATTTTCGGTGAAGTCTCGGTATCGAATTTTTGGGTGCATTACAATACCTTCTCTATACACTATGTACATAGTACGTGTAGAGAAAGTAAAACCAACAAATGGGGTCTTTAGGCAGTTATACGCAGTGTGGAGAAACAGGAACATTTTATGAAGACAAAAATGAAAGTCTTTAATACAAATGTGAAATCAATTCTCCTGTATGCATGTGAAACATGGAAAGTTACCCAAAGTATCACTGATGCCTTGCAGACCTTCATAAGCCTGCGTCGCTTCTTAAACATCAAACGGCCTGAAATGATATCCAATGAATAGCTTTGGAAAGCAGCAAATCAACTCCAGGTAGAAGTTGAAATCAAGAGACAGAAAAGCAAATGGATAGTACACACATGGCACATGGAGGAGATACCAGCAGAATCCATAGAACGAACAGCATTAGAATGCAGCCCACAAGGGACACGGAAAGGAGGACATGGAAGAGGTCCATAGAGGAGCTGGTACTAGAAGCGGGGAAAAGTTGAAAAGAAGTTAAGGCGTTGGCAAGTTGGAGAACACAATGGAGACGTTTCACGATGACCTATGTTCCGGAAGGAACAGGAAGAACTAATTCCAAGTCCTCTTTTATCAGGCTTGAGGTAATTTTATGTGCCGTAAATCTACGACACGGGACCAACGGCTTTACTTCCCTTCCGAAGGAAGCCACACACACTGACCTTGTTCCAAAAATGTTTTTTTTTATTCAGGGAGACCCAAAACATGTATTTCCGGTGAAATCTCTGTATCGAATTTTTAGATGCATTACAATATATTCTCCTTATATAGTACGTCTAGAGAAAGTAAAAACTGGTAATACTGAGAGGTTGATTTATTATTTATATTCTTTTGCACAGAAATAATTTGGAAATATTGTGATCGTCCAGGATGTACTAATATTTACGGTGGTATGAAAACGAGAACAAAGCACCAGTTTCGATGCAGCTTTTAGGCAACTCTTCTGTTAGACACACATTAAACATAAGAAAAGAATTAAGGACCTGGTGGATAGAAGCTGAGTAAAGATTTCTGCTGACAAAGAGCCTCTTGAGTTACGGAGACGCGGAGGGAATGAGGTGCCAAATTGCTCCCTTGGTAGGAGGCGCTGTAATCGCTCACGCGTGCTGACTTGACGATCTTCGCCTCGACACAACTTCGACGTTCACGCCATAAAGAAAAATAGAATTCTAAGTCTCTGATATATTTGTGCACAGGAGCTGCTTACCATCTGATACTGAAACAAAATGAAATCTTTGAATGGTATGTCTCATACAGAGAGGCGAAAATTTTCTCTAATAGGCTTGGATTAGTTTCAGAAGTCCAAGTACAAATATTTTAATAATAGTAATAACAACTCTTAATAATAACAATTAAATTTTGACTAATATTAACATTTCTAATAATACTATTAATAATAATAGGGATAATGATAATGATAATAGTAATAATAGTGATAATAATGATAATGATAGTGATGAATATGAGCAAATGATGATGATGATGATGATGATGATGATGATGATGATGATGGTGATAGCTCAGTAGACCGAGCCAGGTGGCTAAGGTGGCTTCGTCTGTAACTGGCATTTGGGAGGTCCGGGTTCGCTCTCCGTCGACCGCGAACTCTGGCTCGGGTTTTTCCTTATTTTTCCTTTAGGTCACCTAAGCTAATGCTGGGATGCGGTATATCTACCTTGCTTTCCCTTCATTCCTTCATTTAATTTCCCTTCTTCGAATTTCAGGTCGGTGGAAGGTACGGCTAGAGTATTTACAGGCAGATGGCGCGGTTGCTTGCTCCGAGTAAAACTCTCTCTTATCCCTGGTTGCGGTGGTTGAGGCTAGGTGTCGTTGTAGAGGCTTTCTTCCTGTCTTCCGATGCCTGTATAGCCTCCGAGGTCCTCTAGAACTCTGGAGCAGAGCGCCACCTACTTGGCCCCAGGATGAGAGGGATGTGCACAGAGACCCGAAGGTCAAACAGATCAGGATGAGAGGGGCGCAAGCATGGAACGCTTTCGAGCCGCCACCTGACCCTCCCGGCGCGTCGAGTCCGCAAAAGGAGGCTGGTATTTCAACGTCTCCAGGATAACTTTTACAATGCGCAAATCTCCATCCGCTGACGACCGTCGCCTGGTCCTTCAACCTTGGAACAGACGATTAGGAAAAGATGGGTACAGGAAATAGTGAACCAAAATTTCATGGGAAGAATGAACCAATCCAGTGTTTGCCTGATGGCCCAGGTAAAACCCCGAAAAAAAAAAAAAACAATAGGTCAGGTAGACCGGCCACGGGGATCAAACTCACGTTCTCCTGAATGCGGACTAAACATTAAAAATCAGGAAGTATTTAGTAAATCCTTACAATGGTTCACACAAAATAAATTATTACTAAATCATGATAAAATTGAAACATTTATTTATCATATTAACAATAAAAGGTAGACATAAATTCAAAATGCTCTGTGAAATTATTAAGAATACATCTAGACGAAAAACATACTTGGAATGTCCATACAGAACACCTCTGCAAAAAACTATCCAGAGTCATCTTCTCCATAGACTTAACTCAATGATTAGTAAAAAAAAGTACGTACTGTATATTATGCACTCTTTTATTCTCATTTACAGTATGGGATACTTTTCTGCTGGGGCAAAATTAGTGTTTAAACTGCAAAAAAAAAAAAAAAAAAAAAAAAAAAAAAAATCGGATGTATATATGCTATTAGCAATCAAAACAATGGTTTAATGACTCAGCCTTTCCTTTATATATACAGGTTGTTAATGAACTACACCGAAATAATTTGTGCACGTGACTGATATAAGTAATTTGAGATCGACGGTCCATGATCCCCGAATAAACATAACGCAGCTACATAGCGTTAAACGTGTGGATATCAGGTGCTGGTAAGTCGCTGTTAAAGCAAAGCAGGTTGAAAAAATGGCTTGTAATATCTTTAAAACTGCTGCCCGAGAGTAGAAATATCGATTTTTAGCAGCTCGTTACTAGCGTTCTCAAGATTTAATGTCGTAAAAATCTGTAAAATCTCGAACTAATCACATGACTGTGAGACACTTAGCATTCATTTACAACGTTCTTGAGGTAGTCTACTCTGGAGGCGTTTATACAATTGCTTTGGTGGCTTAATGCGTAACGCGGGAAGCTGCTATTCCAAAGGTCATTGATTCGATTCCTGTCATAGAGTAAATGTTTTTATTATTACTTTTTTCATTCCAGACAAAGTGCCACGATACGTGGCGTAATGGCACTTCAGAAACTTATAGCCGTTACTTCGAAATTTCAATAACAGGCCATCAGTCTCCTATCTCAAATTACTGATTTAAGTAATATACATATTCTGTGAAAATATTTCGGTATAGTACACTATAATTGGTTCCATGTCGTAGATTTAGGCACGTAAAAGAACCTCAGTCCTGATAGGGAGGCCTCTGAGCAAAATTAAGCGATCTTTCACGCCCAATTTAGAATGAGATGCTGAGAACCACAGCAGTATTAAAGAGCGTCCATAAATAACACGCCATTTCCATTTTTACCATCATGTATGTAATGTAATGTTATGTATGTAATTTATGTAATGTATGTATGTAATGTATGTAATGTATGTATGCAAGTGATAAATTGTAAAGTATTTTACGTTACATTTGTATCCTATTGCCATATGCCAGTCTCAATAATATTGGTATTATGCTTATGAGTATAATTTTGGTGTTTTTTTCCAGTTTTAGCTTCAGGTTATGTGAATTCATGTGTTATAATTTAAAAAAAATAAAACACCATACCATAACAGTATGCTTTTTAGTGAAGAAATAACTGTACTTTCATTTAATTAGACACAACTTTCTCTGTAGTGAGGTTTTGTATGCCTAGTTATTGATTATTTTGGGATTTTTAATATTTTCAAATTTTCATTTGTTTAATTTTTTAAAAATGTTGTACACACTTTTCATTAGTATAATGCATACTAGCAAACCAAGGTAAAAGTCTATTGTGATAATTATTGGTATTTAATTCTAGAATGTGAGAGAACAATAAATCTGAGAGAGAAAAATTACGAAAAAACCAATTGGTCGACAAATGAAATTGTAGGTAAAAGGATGTTAGGAGTTAAATCAAAAGAAAGTTATACAGAAATAGGAAACTGTTTAAGTGTACTAAGAAGTAGATGGATGTAGAAAACTAGAAATAAGGAACAGGAATAAATGTGACTTTGTGAAAGAAGAAGTAAGTAGGACCTATGTAACATTGATGTTAGATGCTGTGAGTCCTCAGAAATGTGGCAACTCAGTTAAGTGAGAAAATGAGCTGTAAAAAGTAAAATGTAGGGATAGAATTTAAGTATTACATAATTGTGGGTGTGAGTTACACCATTTAATAATTGAAGTGAAAGAAATACATATATATTTACCTATCTACAATACACAAGAGTTTGCTTAAAATACTGTCACTTTGGTATTAATTTGTTATTAATCATTTAAAACCTTGCATTCTCCTCCAAGATTGCTTTGAATTTTTCAGACAGCATGTTGCTATTCGGGCTGATACTAAAAGGATTAAAACAAATCTTCTCATAGTATACATTTTAGTGAAAATCTAATAAAATATAAGTATTGAACACATTTGTATTTCTGATGTCATAACTTTAGCAATTTTATTTTTTAATTTAAATATGACAATCTAGTATTTAATGTAATTTCTAGATACAATATCGTGTTTCGAAGGCACTAGCATGTTTCACAGGAGCAAAATCCAGTAGCTAACAGTTCTGTTGACACAAATTGTATGCCCAAAATATGAATAATTGATTGGAGTACAATTTATTTTAGGTGCACTTTGTAGTATTGTTTTAATCATTGCAGATAATCACATAAATAATTCATGTAAATGCAACTTTCAAAGCCTGTGAATAATAACTTCAGTGATTTATATGAGCCAAGTGTTCACGATGTGTTTTTGTTTTTCAGGTGAGTGATGGACTGTTTGCTGTTATTCATATGGTCTGTTTGACGAAAATGACGTAAGGTAGGTGAGCTTTAAAATCGTTTCATCAAAACATTCATCATATGCACACCACAGGTATTAAAATATCCTGCAGTTAACAGCTAACTACATGAGTTATTTTGGGAGCTATCTCCAATGCAAAAGATAAAAATCTGATGTGTTGCATTCACAGGGTTTTCTCTGCATCTCTGCAAAAAATAATCTATTTACTTCATCTAATCAAGAAAAAAAAATAACACAAATAGTCTTATTGCTTGCTTCCTTGTAAGTAGAAGCGAAATAAGGGAGTACAGCAGATTAAAGCAATAGTCAAAAGCTGGTTGCTTTGAGACTGAAGTTCCTTTGTTTTGTATGAGCAGGTGTTGACAAATTTCTGTATGTGAAAAGTATGTTTTTTAAAGCCGAAACCAAAAATCAGGAATATCTAAAACAAAATAACGATCAACTCCAAGAAAAAAATGTATATAGCATAAATTGTGTGCTTTAATGTGCTCTGCATTTTTCGTCTTTTAAGTTTTCGTCCACCTCTTAGGGTTTAGCAGATATGCAAAGTTGCATAACATGCATACAGAATAGAGTCTTCACAGGCTATTCCCAGAAAATTCAAAATATAAATTTTATTTGTCAGGTAAATATTCTTAATATATGAAATTTAATTCAAAATCCTTAAGAAAATCAAAAATTTCAAAACATTTTCCATGTAAAGGGTAGATGGGGTTGGGGGAATTTTTCTCAAAATCTTCGTGTCGCATCTTTGGAAGATACCATTTGGTATTGAACGGTCTATTCGTTTTTTAGCTATGCTGCCCCCCCCCCCCCACACACACACGGATATTTTTCTAAAAATGCTTTTTTTGGATTCATGGGGTTTCAAAACATATATTCCGGTGAAATCTCGGTATCGAATTTTTTGGTACGTATAGAGAAAGTAAAAATCTGACGTGTTGCATTCACATGACATTCTCTACATCTGTGCAACAAATTATTACCTGCTTCCTCGTAAGTAGGAGAGAAATAAGGGAATAAACCAGGTTAAATCGACAGTCACATCTTTTAAAAGCTGGTTACTATGTGACTGAAGTCCTTTTTTGTACGAACAGGAGTTGACAAATTATTTTAAAGTTGAAACTAACAGCTGTATATTTTATATCTGGTAATTTTTTGTCTATCTCTTACGGTTTACGAGTTATGCAAACTTCCACAAAATTCATTTAGATTAAACATGTCTTCAAAGTCTAATCCCAGAAAATTGAAGATATACATTTTATTTTTCTTATAAATATCTTAATGAGATTTTAATCAAAATCGTTAGTTATTTTTGAGAAAATCAACATTTTCAAACATTTTTCCATGTAAAGTGTAATTTGCGGTAGAGTGATTTTTCTCAAAAGCTTCGTGTCGCATACCTGGAAGATACTAAACTTAAATACCAAGTTCACACACACACGCGTGTACTTTTTTCTGAAAATACTTTTTTTTGATACAGGGGACTCTAAAACGTGTATTTCCGGTGAAACCTCGGCATCCATTTTTGGGTGGAATGCAATGCCTTCTCTATACACTAAGTACATATACGTGTAGGGAAAGTAAACGGTAGTAAAAGAGAAGCCTGGAAGGATGCATCATACTTCAGATGTAAGGACGTTATTACTTTTCAACTTCGACAGACCACACCCAGCCATTAAAATGGTGGAATGAGGGTAGAGTTGCCTATTTAGTTACTAACGAGAACTCTTACTATTCGTATTTAGCGATTGAACAATACTATATGTTCAGCAGTGTTGTTGCTAGTGGTATGGGGTACCTATGGGAGGGTACACGTATGCTGGACTGGTGCCAAGTATCCACTCTGTCCAGCGCATTTACTCCTCGCTTTCTTCAACACTACCTCCTTCCAATTGCTAAACCCCTACCTGCTTGGAAGGGCGCCCCAACTCGCTAGCTAAAACACCACAGAACAGACAGTGCCACTATTTCTTTATATCAATACTGATATTGAGTACCGATACATTATACTAATTTAAAAAAAACAAAAAAACCTGATGTGTTCTATTCACGAGACATTCGCTAACTGTTCTACAAACGAACTTCTTACAAAGATTATTCTTATTTCCGCAAATCCTAATCGAGATAAGTATTAACAGTATGTACTTGTTGAACAGTTCCTTATAAGCGAAAGGAGACTTAAGGGAAAGTGAATGTCAAACGTTTTAAAAGTGTCGCTAGGCGCTTGTGATTTAAATTCGCTTCATTGTATGCCCAGGAATAAAACAAAAGGAACACGAAGACTTCAAGGAACTTTCGGAGACACTTATCTCAACAACAAAAATGCAACGGACATAAATTGTTTTGACGACATCTATATTTTTTGTCAAGTAAGTTTTGGTCTGTCGATTACAGCTGCTACTTCCAAGAAATTCAAGTTGTAAATATGAAACTTTTAAAGCCATGTTTGAGAAAATCAAACCTTTAGATTTTTTTTCAAACTAAAGGGTATTTGGGGTTGAGAGGGGGTTTTCTTGAAACTTTTCCTGTCCCATCCTTGAATCATACTGAACTTAAATACCAAGTTTAGTGAATAAAGGTGTTCACGGTTTTGAGCTATGCTGCCTGCACACATACATTAAGCACATTTTTCTATTTTTTTTTTTTACGGGAGATTCAGAGGTTCTTAAAGCAATGTCAGTATTTTATTTTTGGTTGGAGTACAACACCGTCATATACTATGTATATCTGATACACTATGTATGAACATCGTGAATTCGTGGTGTATTGTTCACTGAATTCTATCCTTATTAGTATTTTTTCCTTGTATAAATCAGCCTTTAAGAGCTGGTAAAGAGGGGATGGTGGCAATTACATAAATAGCGAATATAAAATTGTTATTCAATTCGTAGCAATTTATGTCTCGATAATGCCCCAAGTTACACATCCGTTATTGTTAATGCTAATAACATTATAATGCATTTTATGCAACTATATTTTAAGGTAAAATTTTTCTTTTAAAGGACTGTCTATCTGGGGGGAAAAAAACTGAATGTAATTTTGTTTATTTTGCAATCTAGAAATCATAAGCTAACATATACAATGATTTCTTGCCGTGATATAGAGAGAATCATGTAAATGGAACATATGAGGTTAAAGTGGAACCTAGAGTGCTGCTAGAACATTTCGAAGGCATATGCAGAAAGCGTCAGCGTATGGAATGCTGTCATCCACATTAAACTTCCGCGAGGCACTAAGTGACAGTTCTAGGTGACAGATGTCAAAATTGCCGCTATCTCAACGGCGTATTGTCTAATAATTATGTGAAGGAGTCACTACACTGCCAGAATGGGAACGCAAGGTGAGTACATCAAATAACTTGAGTAAAACATATTTCAAAGACTTAGAGCCTCTCTAGTAAGTCTAGTTTTCTGACGTTCCTAATTTTTTTTTTGTTACTTTGCTTCTGTTACAATTCTGATACATATAATTCTTTATTACTTTCTCTACACATACTATGTACATAGTGTATAGAGAAGGTATTGTATTGCACCCAAAAATTCGAAACCGAGATTTCACAGGAAATACATGTTTTGGGTCCCCCTGAATACAAAAAAAAAAAAAATTGGAAAAAGGTCCGTGCGTGTGCCTATGGACAGCATTGCTCAAAAACGAAAAGACCGCTGAATACCAAACTTGGTATTTCAGTTTGGTATCTTCCAAGGATGCGACACGAAGATTTTCCAGAAAATACCCCCACCCCCAACTACCCTTTACATGGAACTTTTTTTGTAAATTTAGATTTTCTTAAAAATGGCTTTAACGATTTTGATTATAATGTCGTATATTAAAATATTTACCTGACAAATAAAATGTATAATTTGAATTTTCTGGGAATAGCCTCTGAAGACTACTATATTCTGAATCAATTTTACGGAATTTTGCATAACTGCTAAATCGTAAGAGATTGACGAAAACTTACCACACAAAAATTTAGAGCACATTAGAACACACAATTTATGCCATATACTTTTTTTCGTGGAGTTTACTGTTTTTTTTTTTTTTTTGTTTTTTTTTAGATATTCTTGTTTTTGGTTTCAGCTTTGAAAAACTTACACGTTTCTCATACAGAAATTTGTCAACTCCTGTCCATGCAAACAAAGGAACTTCAGTCACATAGTAACCAGCTTTTGACTATCACTTTTATTTCCCTTCTACTTACAAGGAGGCAGGTAATAAGATTATTTCTGTTATTTTTTTTCTCGATTAAGATTAACTACGCACATAGTTCCTGTAGAGAAAGTGTTTTGAGCGATTGAATTTCCTTTCCGGTGTCCCATAAACAAAGCTACTACGCATATCAAAATGGATAGCCCTGTTTAGAGGAAATCTCAGCGAATCGCAAACTCCGGAAACAAGGAGGACCTCCCGGTTTCCGCAACTAGCGGAGGAAATGGCAGTACTCCCAGGACAAACGCCTCCTTTCGGAAACCACGTATTTGAAAACCAATAATAATAAATAATATCCCCCTTGCCATTCCAACTCTCTGGTAAGCTGGGCCTTGGTCAAGCTTCTATTCCCGTTCATAACGACTACATTTCTGTCGACTTGATAGATCCTAGCCTTTAAAATTCTAAATACAATAGTCTGAGTATGAAATTCCTATTTCTAAACTCTATTTTACTTTGATCTCGTATATAGTAGATAGAGAAGGTACTGGACTCCCTCCAAAAATTTGATGTCGAGATCTCCTGAACCGGAAATACAGGTTTTAAAGTTCCCTAAGTATAAATATAAACAACTTGTTTGTATTTTGTGCTTTGGCTATTCTATTATTTCTCAAAGTCTCTCTCTCTCTCTCTCTCTCTCTCTCTCTCTCTCTCTCTCTCTCTTTCTCTCTCTCTGTCTCTCTCTATTTGAATTTCATGCAGAGATGAAAAGATAGAATTCATATGCCTGATTAATATACATTTATTATTTCTTAGTAGTGGTTATTAAGTTTACACTAATACAATACTTGCGTCACACAGTTGCATGGGTCGGGTGACCGTACGTGCTGTCGAAAAATACTTGAGTGTAAAATATTACCTACATGTACGTCTTATATCTCTTATAAACATTAGAAATACACACACAGATAGAACCACAGAACAATAAAAGAAAGAGCACTGATAACACACACACACACACACACACACACACACACTTGTACTCACAACTACGCCACGTATTAGTCAAACACCAAATAAGTGTATGCAATATTTACACAAATATTTTATCTCTTAGTGCACGCACTTCCATTAAGTATGTGCCCAGGCTTGGCCAGTTTTGGCTGTTTAGGATCAAATCCCAGAATGCTGTCCTTTGTCTGTTTGAAGCTAAAAGTACTTCCGGCAATAGTTTTCCTGGCACCCTCCATCTGCACGCAATCTGCCAAAATATGCGTCCAGTCTTCCTGATCCCCGCATAATGGGCAAATCCGTCTACCAGCTTCATCAACTACCTTACGGGTTTTCCATCCTCCCAACCTGAGCCAAGCTATTCCTGATCTTTGTTTCCTACCCAATTTTAAAATATGAGGCTACAGGGTAATCTGGCTAGCATGGTCATAAACCAGAAACATCTACGCACTTTCCAAGCTACTAGTTCTTAATTCGTTTTATGCAGGTACTGGTATTCCTACAGGAATAGTTGTTCATTCTTAATTCATTTGAAGTTCTTTGACCCAAAGATGATAATATTGCGTTACCTAATTGTGAACTCTGCCTATAATTGTAATATACATAACAATGTATTTTAAAAAGTCTTTCGAGGGTTTAGTGTACCCCTTCTGATGTTAAATGCAATTGGTATTCAATAGTTTTCCGTTTCACATACAGCAACGTAGCACCTACATTCTAATCTTATAGTACATTTATGTTATTTATCAGTACGAATAAATCATAGAGTATCACAGTAGAATATGAACGAATCATTATAAAACTCAACAAAGGTGACAACTAAAAGTAAATGTATATATGGAGGTTTGAACCCTTGATATATTAACCTGATACCCACACGCCAACCTAAGCATGAATAATGCATCTATACCTACGCTCTCCGAAATCCTGTTGCTCACTGGTTTATATAAGTGGCATAATAACCCTTAATACATTGTATACAGTAGCAAAGAATTCAAATCCATAGCCTACTGTCCCATACTGTTCATTTTCAACCACTCTACAATCCTGTCAATTTGTACGGTCGAATTTCGGGACACCCTGTTTATATATTTAGCATCTTATATTTTTATCATGACATAGGCACACGAGGAATGCTAAGTTTACAAGGCCCATATGCTTGCTGAACTTAGTAGTGTGCAACCTACAGCGCTACTGCAAGGCAAACCAAAAGGTGACTCGGTTAGAAAACTGGTCTCGTGAAGAAATCCGCGCAGTTATTTGATTTTTGTGGGCGAAATATGTAACCGCGGCAGACATTCACCGACACCTGTTCCAGGTTTGTAGAGAGTCTGTAATGTCTCGTCAGGTGTCGCAGAATAGTGTCGAAAGCTTGTGGCAGATAGAGAAAACGTCACCGAGGAGGATTGCAGTGGCCGACCCAACACGGCATCCGCAGATTTGAACACAGCTGGCATAGAGGAGCTGATTCATGAAAAAGGGAGGATAATGCTAGACTTGTGGCGGGAGAACTGATAATGACTTTTGAAAGCATTTATCACATTATTCAGGATATTTGGCAGTGTAGATAATTTGTACCTGATGGGTTCCACGATATTTGTCAACCAACACAAAGAGAAGCGCATGAGAGCAAGGCTGCAACTTTTGCAACATTCTCCACGGAAGGGAAAAGTTTTCTTCACTGCATTGTCACGGGTGACGAAACATGAATCCACCACCATACTCTCAGCAGTACGTGGTTGTCAATGGAGTGGGGAAAAAAAAAAAAAAAAAAAAAAAAAACCCTCATCTCCAAAGACAAAGAAGTTTAAGATAGCGCAACCTGCCGGGAGGTGATGACCACAGTGTATTGAAACAGCGCGTGTGTCGTGCTCGTGGAGTTTTTGGAAAGAAGGAACACAGTGACCGCTGACCGATTCTTGAGAGCTTGAGACTGATTGTTGCCCAGATGAATAAGCGCATAGCCTATATTTTAATTGATTAAATTGTTTAAGTTAATTACTAAGTAAAATATCATGTATTCATTGTATGTTGGATGTACAGAGAGATTGCTCCTGGAAAGCGTTTTCTAACTTCAACCCGAGAATTCTCAAGCGACGAATGCAGTTGTTTAGGCTATTTCCTTTGTATAATACAAGAGGTGACTGACGCTATTATGTAGTCACGTCTCCGAAAGAGAAAGTAGAGGTGACATATAAACAGGGGAACAACGAGGATCACCTGAAAGATTCATTGACCAATTAGAATTAATCACGTCACGGCAGAAGCGCACCCCAAGCTGCATTCAGCGCCAAAAATGGGCCAATGAGATTACACGTTGAGAGTTTTGCGCGTGGGTAGAATTTGCTATTAATGTAGAGTATTTGCTCTAATTTTCAAGCAGGTTGAATGTAACTCCACGCGGAACCTGTGACGCCCAACACAAGAATCCGCGCAAATAGTAAAGTTATTATTGTGATTCACGCAGTTGAAATGTAATTTCACGCGGAACCTGCGACGCCGGAAACAAAGAAGCCACGGTAGAAAGTTAAAGTGTCTATAATAATTCTGCACGTAACAGTTGCACTTGTCGCCACGTAAATTCTAGTTACCTTTGTGCACATTACGCCCTTGTTCGAGGGAAATCACCAGAACACAATCGCACCAGGAACTTTCTCAGGAACGCTTGTGAAGGGAAATAAACCTTTGACAGAACGAAAAGTGCCGACGTTTATTTTAAGTTAATTTCCCGTACCATCCCTTGAGATTATCATCAGTCAACACCTGAGATACATATAAATACGTCTCAAATGCTCGTCGCTGAGTCCACAAATAGCCGAGGAGGTCCAGAATCGACTTCAGCCCTGCAACGCCCGAGAAAGGACCAGTCGTCGCTGCGTAGCCCAGCACCAAAAGGTACGTCACCAGTTCCCGCCTCAAACATGACACGATTGCTCGAAGCAATCGGGGAGCAACATCCAGAATTCCTCGCCGAGGTCGTCATCTTCCTTGACAATTTCGCGCGACCTCTTACAGCGCACAAGACCATCACGCTGTTGAAGCTGTTTCGCTGGGATAACATCGACCACCCTTCCGGATCCCGCTCCAAGTTACTTCCACCTTTTTCGTCACTTGAAGGCCGACGATTCGCTTAGATGAACAGGTAAAATATTTCACGAAAGCGTGCATGAACACGCATTAACTGGCGAGGTGATGAGTGCCTCAACCGTTATACAGACTATATATCATGTACCTACTATTAGATGGTTGTATTTGTTGTACTCTATAAAATGTACTAGTTTCATTGAGGCTTTGTAATCTTAATTTCTGACCATCCCTCGTATGTCATCGAGGTACAGAAATCCAAGTATATATTAAGTAGAATAATTAACTTTTATAATTTATTTGTATAGGTATATAATAAAATTATATAATTATGTGTATAGTAAAAGTATAAGGTATAATTTATCTTCATAATGTATCAATATTGGATCGTCCGCAAATAAGTGTTAATCCATATCATGACTAAACTCAGCGGCCATAATCGCTGAACATATGTAAACAGCCTACTTTGTAAGACTGATTGTTGCCATCCATTGTTACCCCTGCGTTAGTGGACACGTGTGTCAATGTCAAGTTCTTTTGATAACGAGGCTCCGATGGTTATACCCGTCCGAATGGATGGGTGCAATGTCGTACTAGTAATTTTAATAACTGCAATTAAATTTAAAAATAAATATGATGCAGTTAAGTTTATAATTATGTTGAAATTAAAACTATTATAATATAATTAATTAAAGGTGTTTTTATTTTTATTAGTTGTATCTTGTGTATCAGAGTATATTAAAATAAATTATAAGATTTTATCTCGAATTTAAAAGATTTAATTTGGTATTGTAATTATTGTATCATAAATATTAAAAATGCTACAATAAATGGAAGAACAAACTGAAATGTAAAAAATCTATTTGCCGTACCCATTCTTAATCTGAGCGAGTTCGTGAAGCTACGATGGTTTGCACTTGCGACTGTTTCTGAAGTTTGCTGTCACGTGATTGTGGGAATAAAAAGAGGTACGGATCCCTGATGAGGGTTCAGTTTAGACGGAAGGTTCGTAGCGAGGAGTGGTAGTAGTCGCCGCAGCGAACGTTGAAGGGAAAACAATGTGGCAGGATTGTCACGAGAGCATGAAGAAAGGCAGTTATTTGTGAGTAAATTCTAATTGTTATCAATTTGTGGAAGAAATTATGAGTTGATTATCAGAGCAAAAATGTGGCTTTTTATTGCAACCTATTTTGTGATTTTTTAAAATAGGATATAGTAAAGCTTACCACTTTCTTCTTTTATTGTCTATTTGCATGATTATATACATGATGGAAGGTGAATAAGTGCAAATATATGTTTAGTAGATAACGATCCATATAACACAAATGTATCTTAGTTTGCCGCAAACTAATATCATTGTCATAAATTATTTTGAAATGGCAACCCTAATGTCAACTAGCAATGTTTTAAGTACTTTAAGTCCCAGAATTCATAGTACAGCCAACTATTATGGTCAATTGGAATTGATTTAATTGTTTCTTCACACAGACCATGTGAAGGACACGAGTTGGATAGGTAGAGATCACGTTGTGATTTACCGGGAAACATGCCAGTCAGTTGACAAACACATTGCCATGGTAGCTCAGTGGTAGAGCAACCGGCTAGAGACCGGAAGATCCATGGTTCAAATCCCAACTATGGCGTTGAATTTTTCAGTCTGACTCGACCTATCCAACTCCTATCCTACACATGATTGTGTGAAAAAAGAATTAAAATCAATGATCTCAAATTATTTTAAGATGATATATCCCAATGGCGACTTAAAATGCAAGTACTTTAAGCCCCGGGCTTCATAGTTTAGCAAACTATTAGCTCAATTAGGGCTAATTTAATTGTTTTTTCACACAATCTGTGTGTAGGACAGGAGTTGGATAGGTAGAGTCAGATTGAAATATTCAACATTATAGACGGGATTTGAACTACGGATCTCCACTCTCTAGCTCGTTTCTCTAACTATTGACCTACCTGATGGGCTTGTGTGAAAAAAAAATTGAATTAAACATATTTATTTATTATGATTATGATATGTAGTGGGTAGTTTATTTACGGTTAATATTTCTAATAGCGTATTTCCATTTACTGCAATGGAATGGTTTATTATAATCTCTAAAAGCTATATAGTTTTCAGATTTCTCTCTAGTCTTTGTTTCATAAAGTTTTGATTATAAATATATTAGCTGTACAGGAACTCCTTTACCGGAATTCTGTTTGTTTTCCAATTTTACATTCCATGTTTGTTTTTAACCTGTTATTATTTTCGCATATTTTTATCTGTATTTACGAAACTTCACTATTTTTGTACAATATCTATGCATTCTTTAAATATAGGCAGGCTGGAACTTTTAATGAAATCGGCGTTTACCCATTCCCACTTTTTTCCACATTTTTATCAGCAATAAAGAAGAGAATAATCCAATTTATTCCCTTGAGATGAATCACCTATCAAGTGAGAAGAGCCTTTCTGCTTCAGTGAGTCAAAACGTCTTAAGCGCCTTACGCTTTCGTTCCACGTAAATGCTAAAACCTCATTTTCGTTATTTTCTTTTGTAACATTACCCAGACCGATAACTGACTCAGCTTGCCATTTAATTTCACATCCCGAAGGAGAAGTCAATAAAAGCCTTTCAACTGCGGAAACGTAAAGATGGAAAAATACTTTATTTTCTGCAGTGTAGCAAGCCATTTCTAGGTAACCTTAATGACGCCATTAAGTCATACGTGCAACGATTTGTATTCAACAGATTTATGCTTAAATTGACCTTAAAAATCATCTTAAAATCTGTTTAATATAAGGTACATCTCTAGAATTACTGGTTAGTAATAAGGTGCAAACGTTTCCAATCTAAGGTTATACTAGGATCGGTTGATAAGTCCCGGGCCTCTCAATGAAAAGAGAATAAAATAAATGAGTTATTTCTCAAGATGATCTCCAGAAAGGCTAATACATTTGTCATATCGGTGTTCTAATTTAATTAAACCATCTCGGCAGTGTGATCTTCGTTAGTTTGAAAGTGCTGCCCTCTTAGCCACGTCTTCAGTTCAGGGAAAAGGTGAAAGTCGCTGGGTGCTAGATCTGGACTGTACGGCGGATGATCGAAAACATCCCATTGAAATTGTTCAAGGGGCCGATGGGTTGTGCCAGCAATGTGTGGACGAGCGTTGTCTTGGATGAACACAATTCCTGACGTCAGCATTCCTCTTTGTTTGTTTGGAACGGCTCTCTGCAAACGTCGTAAATTACAAAGATCTTCAAAACAACGTCAATGCTCATTTGAAATCATTGGCGGCAACATTTTTTGAAGTGGGAATTGCAAAGCTTGTGCACAGGTACGATAAATGTCTGTCTTTTCGTTGATTATGTTGAAAAGTAACCATAAGTGTACAGAACTTTCAGTAATAAAATAATTGTTTAGTTGAACTTTACTTTTATTTCTAGCCTATCGAAGGTTGAAAAAAAAACGGCCCTCGTGTATAAGAGAGTAGAACCTTTTTATTAGTAAATTACTTTCACTTTTGAATATAATAATCATTATATTATTATTATTATTATTATTATTATTAGTTTTTATTTTAAAACCTGTTTTCATTTGAAAATTTTAATACTTGCATTTGGATACTGCCTATAGCCTTTTCGCCTCTAAGAGAATATAACCTTTTTTCTAAGAAATTATTATTAATTTTCAATATACTCGTCATTATTTTATTATTAATATTATTATCATTATCATCACCAAATTCAAATCAAGTTTATTTCTATTTCCCCCACAGTTTTAAAAAATGGAATTTTGGAAAGTTAATTAAGGCCTGCCACATTAAATTTTTATACCACTTAATAAAAACATTCTTTTGCATATTGATGTCCGATTCTAACACGAGGGTTAAACCAATATACGTCTAAACTTTAATTATTTTCACATTGTTAACGTTTTCCTTTATGGTCTTTAGTGCCCAATTATTTGTTACTGTTTCGCTAGGCAACATACTAAAGACGTCATGCATATACATAATACTTTCTGTATATGCTTAGCCAATAATTTACTTCATATGGCGTGAGAGAAGAGATAACTTGGTATTTAATTTAATATCTTCCAAGGATACGATACGAAGATTTTCAAGAAAATTCTCTCATACACAACTACCTATATATAGCTATAACGATTTTGATTAAAATCTCTTATATTTAAGATATTTACATGACGAACAAACAAAATATATTTTAAATTTTCTGGGAATATCCTCTGAAGACCTCTTTGTTCTAGATGATTTTTTTTGGGATTTTGCGTAACTATTAAACGGTAAGAGACATAAACTCACCTCAAAAATTGTAGAGGTCACACAATTTAAGTTATATTCATTTTTTTTTCGTGAGGTTCATTTTTTGGAGATATTCGTTTATATTAGTTTCAGCTTTAAAATGCTTTCACTTTTCTCATACAGGAATTTGTCCATACAAACAAAGGTACTTCAATCACATAGTAAACAGCTTTTAGAACACTTGACTATGGATTTAGCCTATTTATAGTACTCCATTATGTCCCTTGCATGTAATAAGACCCTTTCTGTCAATGCTTTACTTTTTCTATACGCACTAGGTACATAGTGTTTACAGAAGGTATTGCACTCCACCCTAAATTTCAATACCGAGATTTCACCGAAAATATGTTTTAGGGTTTCCTGTATCCAAAAACAGCGTTTTCAGAAAAAGGTCCTTGTGTGTCTGAAAATACGATAGTTCAAAAACGAAAAGTCGATAAAATACCAAAGTTGGTACTTAAGTTTAGTATCTACCAGGGATGCGACACAAAGATTTTGAGAAACATCCCCCAACCCCAAACTATCCTTTATATGGAAAGTTTTGAATTTCTCAAAAATGGCTCTAAAGATTTTGATTAAAATTTCGTATAGTAAGGATATTTACCTGAAAAATAAAATGTATAACTTGTATTTTCTGGGAATAGCCTCTGAAGACTATTTTATTCTGGATGAACTTTATGGAATTTTGCATAACTGCTAAACCGCAAGAGATGGACAAGAACTTAAAACGCAAAAAATGTAGAGCACCTTAAAGCACACAATTTATCTTCTATACATTTTTTCGTGGAGTTTCTCGTTTTTGAGATACTCCTTGCTTTTTATTTCAGCTTTAAAAAACTTATACTTCTTTCATACAGGGATTTATTTCGCTTCTGCTTAAAAGGAAGCAAGTAATAAGACTGGATAGGTAGAGTCAGACTGAAAAATTCAATGCAATAGCCGGGATTTGAACCACGGATCTCTAGCCGGTTGCTCTGCCACTGAGCTACCATGGCAACATGCCGGCATAGCATTGAACTTCTCAACTGACTCGTATGTTTCCCGGTAAACCACAAGGTGATCTAAAATTATTTTGAGATGACAACCCCAATTGGCGACTTACAATGTTTTAAGTACTTTAGACCCAGATATTCATAGTATAGCCAACTATTATGGTCGAGAAATTCAATGCAATGCCGGCATGTTGCCATGGTAGCTCAGTGGCAGAGCAACCGGCTAGAAATCTGGAGATCCGTGGTTCAAATCCCGGCTATTGCATTGAATTTTTCAGTTTGACTCTATATATCCAACTCATGTGCTACACACGCCTTGTGTCAAAAGACTATTATTCCAATAAGTAATAAGACTATTTCGGCCGATATTTTCTCGTTTAGCATGAAGTAAATAGAAGCACAAGATTTTTAACAATTATTTTTTGCAGAGATTTAGAGAAATGCATGTGAATGGAACACATCGGATATTACTTTACTTCTGCTGTTTACTATCTAAATATCTTCCTATGACGTGGTGTGTAGGCTTTGGTCCGTGAACACTGCTCTACCACAAAGTTCTCCAAAATTAATCAACATGATGTGTCGGTTTTGAGCGCCAAATGGTTTTGACCCTAATGTCTTACGCAGGAGCCTAGCACATTGCGTCAGGCTTCACTGTTCTAATTTCCTGGCCCTTTATTCCAGTGTAAACCGCTAACGCAAGGTTATCCCCTACATCAAAGGCAATCACTTCCATGCGTGCGGTACGCCTTCGTGTGTGTTCCGTCACAAAAGAGAATCGTGAAGGTACAGACACGCACCAGCTGTACTAAAGTATACGAGGGCCATCCAGAAACTGACAGAGGGTTTGGCTTAACTAAATAATAACGAAAGTTGTCGCGTTGTTGCTCACCAATATGTGGCAATATATTTGTGGAGGCCACCACGTGGTTGTGTCAGTATGACGCTATCAGGTGAGTCTACTTGGAGTTGGTCGAGGATTAATGCTCTACATTAAGAGTGTACATACCTTGCAGATTCCCTTTGTTGCACTGGCTAAGCTCGTTCTAGAAGACCATAAGTTGTCTTTTACTCAGGGGGGAGAGAATAACAAAGGTGTGTAACACATTTGGTAGACTAAAATAAAAGAGAAATTTCACTTAATTCACTGTAGACTTCTTTTATTGATGCGTTGTTGTTAGTTTGAGACACTAACCCTACGAGGGACTCCCGACATAACCAATCGCGAACTTGATGAAGTAGTTTTATTGAAGTACTAATTCCACTTTTACGTTGTTATAGCTGTACACTCGTCAACGTAATCTTGAGTTTCACGGTCCGTATTACATTTACGGTAATAACATCCCGTCTGATTAACTGATAACACTCCGATTTCCTAAAGTGAACTCCACGCTATTCCTTAGTCACATTTCTTGTACGTGGTTTCCTACATTGTTAGTCTTACTCGCCTTGTTAGCTGCGTTGTGAACCTTGGGTGTCCCGATTTCTTGTACGCACATCATTTATATACTAAAAGGTCCGAGTATTGCCCTCCTTTTTGATTGGCTGGAAAAAGCTGCGTTAAGTGATGTTGTCACGTCACTATCGGGCATTTTTCTTTATTTTACACCCACGTGACATTGTTCTACAATGAAAAATTCCCTCTTTCAAGTTTTAAAGGGGATGAACCTTTCTTCCTCTCAAGGGTTGTTACTTGTGTCCTTAATGCTCTAAAATTCGTGTTATTTTCAACAAAACACGTAGCCTTGAGCAATACAAAGGGAGTTTCTACACGCCACGGTACTGCGTTATACTGAGCATATATTTCTTATGTTAAATATTATAAACTAATGATTAAACTAATAATATATGCGTCGTACTAAAATACTGTCACAAAGCTATCAACACAAAACTTTATTTACAATACCTTACTCTGAAAAATTCCACGCAGAGCCGGGATTTGAACCATGGATCTCCCGATCTCCAGCCGGTTGCTCTGCCACTGAGTTAGCATGGCACTATGTGTCGCCCTCCGTGGTGTAATGGTTACCATGCTGACTTCATATACCCAAGTTGGCGGAGGACCTTATCATGGCTTCCTTCGGAAGGGAAGTAAAGCCGTTGGTCCCGTGTCGTAGATTTACTGCACGTAAAAGAACTTCAAGCGTGATTGAGAGGCCTCTGAGCAAAATTAAGCGGTCTTTCACGCCCAATATAAAATGGGACGCTGAGAACCACAGCAGTTAAGGAGCGTCCATAAATAACACGGCATTTACATTTTTTTTGCCGGCATAGCGCTGAGCTTGTCAACTGACTTGCATGTTTCCCGGTGATCTCAAAATAATTTGAGTTGGAGTCGGTTCACCTAGCGCAATCCACTGTTCTGATTGTGAGTGGAGTGTAGTGATGTATCCAAGTTTCATCCATGATAATAACCCGTCTCAAAAACTCGCTGTACAGCTCTAACATTCTTAACTGAAGGTTTTTCTTTGCAACTTTCGATCAGGTGTGGACAAATGCGGCACTCGTCTTGTGGAAGTCCAAAACATAACTTGAAATATTACCTGCACATTTTTTTGATATGTTTACAGTCTCTGATATGTCAAATAACTTTAATCTGTGGTCTTCCAGTACTAAACGATCAATTTTTTCAATGATCTCTGGAGTTGTCACTTCTACAGGGCGTCCAGAGCGAGGCTCATCACTAGTGCTCGTACGTCCCATTTTAAACTCTGCAACCCACCTTTCAATTATTGAATATGAAGAGGCAGAGTCTTTCAATGTACAGTCGATTTCCTCCTTGATTTCTTTAGGCGTTAAGCCTTTCAAATGGAGGTATTTAATCACTGTTTGTTTTTCCAAGTCCTCCATTGTCGTGAAAACTCTAAAGTAGTCTAGTTTAAAATGCTATCATTCGAAAACTAAAAATATTGATCTGCAACTATGGATACAAGCTATTCTAGAATTAAATTACGTGATGCTACCGAATAACTGTCCTGGTGGCGCCATATCTGAGACCCGGGACTTATCAGCCGACCCTCGTAAACAGAGTATAGAGAATTTCATTGACAAACGCACAGCGACAGCTTTGGTAGCCTCCTAAATCCAATTCACTCTTAACAAGTTTTGCATAATTGGTAAACCATAAAACAAACCAAATCGTAATACAGAAAACATTTAGAGGTCATTAAAATACAGCATTTTTAAAGAGAACCGAATTCCAATTGACAAAAGCTTGAAGAGATTTATTCCCTTGTTTACCTTCTACTTACTTTGATATAAATAATACGATAATTTATGGTAATGATTATCTTGATTAGTATTATATAATTCAAAAGAATAATATTTTTAAGAACTGTTGTTTGCAGAGCAGATAGAGAAAGTTACATAAATGGAACACATGAGATTAAGTGTTTTCGTTGCTATCGCGCGAATTATCTGGCAGCGATGTATGTGTTTATTGCTGCCAGAGTGCAAGAATTTATCTCCCGGTTAAGAAGTTTGTGTAGTAGATTCTTAATCATTGGCTTCTTCTCGATGCCAGAAAGTATTGGAAGTACAAAGAACGTATTAAAATGATTATTTGAATCACTATGATCGTATAATCACAATTGTTTTCATGAATGCATTTCGAATTTAGAAAGAGCGACAATGTTGAAGATATGTGGTGTATATCTGGAGGGTTCCCTGATTTACATTGTGTACGTATGCAGTATGTTTACATGTTTCTCGCTGCCTTCAGGATCCAGCTGTTCCCAACATCCGGTATAAGATGTTAATGGCATCCGTTTGTTAATCTGTTGTTAGTACGTCAGCTTCACGAATTACTTTTTTTTATAAGAAGCAGTGCAGCTAGGAATGTGAAATATACAAGCAAATGTTAAGCCTGTCACTTTTAGCTCACAGCGTCGTATTGTAGAGGAAACTAGTGGATTTTCTGGTTTTCTTCACATTTCCCCACACAAATCGAAGTAGGCAAAGGTGAAGAATTGACACATTTGTCATGCCCCGTTTCTATTTCGTAGAAATATTAAGTAAGAAGTAATATCTGTAGTCCATTTGCACTGCTGTTTAGTTTATACGTTAGCAAACTCTAGAAAAATATCTAAAACCAAATGTAATAAATTTGTTTGACCATTTAGCTCAACTATTAAATTGCCAATACAATGCTTCAGATTGGCAATTACATCCAATTGCGGTCATCCGACTGAAGCGATAACGTTGAAATATCTTATCACAGCTGATGTTCATTTCTTTGAAATATTGTTACATTTGATGTTTGTTTAATCTCCTATCTTGGTTATTGGTAGCAAGGTGACAATCCAGTAAGCCAAACTTCTTTTAATAACATTTGTACTTTCAATTAATTCAGTTGCAATGTTTATTTAAAAGTTTTATCCAGTTCATAATGTATTTAGTTAAAAAAGGAGTGAACATAATCATTTTTTGTATTTCTTAAGTATGAGATGAGTGCAATAAACTCAAATAATTTTGTTTTCCATTTCATGTATTAGTTATTAAAAGCTGTAATAAAATAGCTGTTTCCCATTTCTATGTTGCTATCGATATTCGTACATTAGGTGTAGATACAGTGGGAATTACTATAATTCAGGAGGCACTGAAGAAAGACTAAACACATTCGGTAAATAAACATGGTCGAATGCGTCATCTACCATTTGAGAACTAACCTGATTAAATTTCCCTTCCTGTATACTATACATTATTAATACTCTATTCCGCTGAATTGCCTTATCTAATACAACTATTGTCGCTTCGCTCGGATCGGATTGTCGACAAATGAAATCTCTCGTGGTATTATTTATGATAATATTTATGTATAAGTGTTAAAATTGGAGCGATTTATTTTACAGGTGGCATTATTTGCGGAACGATACTGAAAACCATAAAAAATGGCTTTAATGATTTTGATTAAAATCTCTTATAATTAATATATTTACAAGCCAAATAATATATATATATATATATATATATATATATATATCTTGAATTTTCTGGGAATGATCTCTTAAAGGCCTCTTCATCCTGGAATGATTTTTATTGAATTTTGATAACTGGTAAACTGTAAGAAATAGACAAAAATTTACTACACCAAAAATGTAGATCATGACAAAACAGTTTCTGATATACATTTTTCTGTGTATTTGTCCGTTTTCGAGATATTCCTTGTTATTGGTTTCAGCCATAAAATACTTAAACTTCTCTCATACGGGAACTTGTCAACATTGCTATATATTATAATTATTATTATTATATGTGTACAAGAATTTAAATCAGTTTAAACTGAACAGACATGTACACACATTAAATGCCAGAAATATTGATAAATTGCATGTTCCATACACTGGACTAAAGAAAGTTAAAAATAGTTATTTGATAACCAGCATTATAGCCTGTAATAAGCTTCCTGACCACATGAGAGATCTAAATGTACTACATACAGTTTAAGGCTAAAGTAAAAAATGGTTGATGGACAATGTATTTTACAATTTGGATGCATTTTTTAATACTACAATTGTTATATGACTGACTCTTACTTGTATATATTATTTTGACCATGTCTATTGTACTAATGTACTTAATGACTAAACAAATAAATACTAAATACTAAAATACTAAAGCACTTGACCACTCAAACGGATTTAAATCATATAGCAGCACATTTTAAAACATGGACTGCCGATTTAGCCTACTATATTCCCTTATTTCCCTTCTGCTCATAAGGAAGCTTAGTAAAAATACTGTTTTTGCTAATATTTTGGCATTAAAAAGATAAAAGAATAAGCTTATAACCAATAATTTGTTTCAGAGATGTAGAGGAGGTCATGTGAATGGAGCACGTCAGATTTTTTTTTTTTTTTGTGTGGAGTTAAGCCATTTCAAGATATTCCTTTGTTTTTTGGTTTCAGTTTTAAAATACTTATCTTTTCTAATACGAAAACTTGTCAACTCCTGGTCACGCAAAAAAAAAAAAACAACAAAAAACAAACGAACTATCTCTAGTCCATAGCAACCACATTTTATAACATGTGACTGTCAGTTTAGGCCAGTGTATTCCCTTATTTCCTTTCTACTTATACGGAACTAAATAGTAATACCGTTTCTGCTAATGCTTAACTCGTTTATCATGAAATGGATGGAAGAATAACTATAATTTGTTACAATGATGTAGAGAATGGCATGTGAATAGAACGCATCAGATTTTATAAAAAGTAATTGTGATATTTTCACATGTATCAAAATTCTTGCTTACTTGGTGATCTACAAATAATTTGTTACTGTCTGAACTTATTGTTCTAATATAATGAACCACATCATGTTTAAAAGATATTAAAATACAAAACTCCAGATTTATGGTAAATGGGAATACATAATATATTTCTTCGAGTATCCCTCATTAGTACAGAAAAGTTATTATCCTTCGAACTCTTCAAAAATCTTGAGGTTTTAAAATTGAATAATTTATTTCATAAAATTAGAGCATCATTTCAAAAAAGTATATGAGCATTTTCTGTAGTGTACTTTTGAGAGGGAATATAAAATTGGAAAAAAATTATTAAAAATTGCATTATATGGAAAATATTGATTTTGGAAAATTGTTGGAAAAGATCTGATGTTCCTTTCACATGACTGCAACAAATAGTTGTTAAAAAGCTTATTCTTCTATTTACTTCATGCTAATTGAAAAACATTAGTTGAAATAGTCTTATTACCTGCTTCCTTGTAAGTAGAAGAGAAATCAGGGAGTACCATAGGTTAATGTGATAGTCAAACGCTGGCTGCTATGTGACTGAGGTTCCTTTGTTTGTATGGGCAGGAGTTGACAAATGCTTATGAGAAAAGCATAAGTTTTTTAAAGCTGAGACCAATAATAAGGAATATCTCAAAAACGGCCAACTCCATGAAAAAAATGTATATGACATAAATTGTGTGTTTTGTCGTGCTCTATACTTTTTGTGTGGTGTAAGTTTTTGTCTATCTTTTACGGTTTACCAGTTATACAAAATTCAATAAAAATCATCCAGAATAAAGAGGTCTTTAGAGGCTATGAACAGAAAATTCAAGATATACATTTTGTTTGGCATACAAGCATCTTAAATGTGAGAGATTTTAATCAAAATCGTTAGAGGTATTTTTGAGAAAATCAAACATTTTTAAACTTTTTCCATGTAAAAGTAGTTTGAGTTGGGGGGTTTTTGTTTAAAATCTTCGTGTCGTACTCTTAGAAGATACCAAATTAAATACCAAGTTAGGCATTTAGTGGTATTTTCGTTTTTGAGCTATACTGCCTACAGACACACCAACATCGACACACACACACACACACACATACATACATACATACCTACCTACCTACCTACCTACCTACCTACATACATATATACATTACATAACATACATACATACATACACACGTACACACACACACACATACATACATACATACATACATACATACATACATACATACATACATACATACATACATACATACATACATACATACATACATACATACATACATACATACATACATACATACATACATACATACATACATACATACATACATACATACATACATACATACATACATACATACATACATACATACATACATACATACATACATACATACATACATACATACATACATACATACATACATACATACATACATACATACATACATACATACATACATACATACATACATACATACATACATACATACATACCGACGCACTCACACACGGTCCTTTTTCTAGAATTCGAATTTTTGCGAGAAATACAATACCCTCGGTATACACCGTGTAGAGAAAGTGAAAAGTGTTGAAAAAAGTTTAAGAAAAAACTTAAGGTTTAAATTTGGGAATGACTATAAGTAAGCATGTATAGACTTAATTAAATGTTAATGTGCGCCAAGTTGTATGAACTATATGTTTCTTAAAGTTTAGAATTAATATCTATTATTGTGTTATGATAACAATTGTTTAATTATTCACAATCTTTTCCGATTTCACAGATGCATCGTTTTGATGCTAAATGTTTTTATGTGAATGCCATTTCTTTTGTTGTTTAAATAGACGTTAGAATTACTATAAAACGTGGAAGGAGAGAACATTGTTCATCAAGATGGATCTTCCCCATAGGATATGTTTCTATTTGGTTGCGTTCGATATGCGGACAACACAAGTTGGTTGAAGTAACTTTACTATTGTCGCGTTAGTATACAAACTTCATTTATTAGTTAGCGACCTCTTGTAGTTTATCTTGCCCCGGGGAATCGATTTCGGTAAATCTATTAGCCTGATATGGCTTTGCAAACTTCAACAAAGCAGCACACATACCTCTGATGCATATTTAAAGCAAAGTAAGTTAGGTGCGAATTTGAGTTTGCATTTCCACTTCGCGCGTCGGGTGAAGCTAGTAAATTATTCTAGCAAACAAAATTTACGTGGGCGTGCCAATACGTAACCTAACCTGGTTAGCAATTAGCATTAGCTGGCTTAGCCAAACAGGAGTCCCACATTTATCTGTTATAGACTCATATTTTAGGTTGTTTATGAGAGTGGTGCACTGCAGGAAAAACCTATTTCTGCTGATGGGGATTGCGGCAGGCAAGCTTATTGGAGTACAATGTCGTTAGCACGAAGAATGATGCGATACCAAGACTATGTATCGGTATTGTTAGTTTTACTATGGCGACATGAGGATGTAACTTGGAAGATTTTATAAACACTGTTGCTAAAACTGGGGTACACAAACCCGGTTCATTTGTTTTAATGGAGCTTTCGCGTTTAACTAGCTGGAAGCTACGTCAGCATTCAGTGTAAAAAGGCTATAGTTTTTTACTTTCTCTGTACGTACTATATACATAGTGTATAGAGAAGGTATTGTAATGCACCCAGAAATTAGATACCGAAATTTCACCGGATATACATGTTTTTAATCCCCCTGAATCCAAGAAAAGCATTTTTGGAAAAAGGTCCAAGTGTTTGTGCGTCTCTGTGGACAGCTTAGCTCAAAAACGAAAAGACAAACTTGGTATTTAGGTTTGGTATCTTCCAAGGATCCGAAACGAAGATTTTCAAGAAAATTCCCCCAGCCTAAACTACCCCTGACAGGGAACTTTTTTTCGAAAATGTTGATTTTCTCAAATAATGGTTGTGACGATTTTGTTTAAAATATAGTATATTAAAGATATTTAGCTGACAAATAAAATGCATATCTTGAATTTTCTGGGAATAGCCTCTGAAGACTACTTTATTATGGATGGATTTTGTGGAATTTAGCATCAATGCTAAACCATAAGAGATGGACTAAAACTAACTAAACAGAAAATGTAGAGTATATTAAAGCACACAGTTTATGTAATATGCATTTCTTTCGTGGAGCAGATCGTTTTTAAGATATTTCTTGTTTTTCGTTTCAGCTTTGAAAAACTTATACCTTTCTCATACAGGAATATGTCAACTCCTGTCCATACAAAGAAACTTCAGTCACATAGAAACTAGCTTTTGACTATCACTTTAACCTATTTCGCTTATACTTGCAAGGAAGCAAATAATAAGACTACTTCTGCTAATGTTTCCCAATTAGCATGAAGTAAATAGAAGTATAAGCTTTTTAACAATAATTTTTTGCAGAGATATAGAGCTGGCTTAGCCAAACAGGAGTCCCACATTTATCTGTTATATACTCATATTTTAGGTTGTTTATGAGAATGGTGCACTGCAGGAAAAACCTATTTCTGCTGATGGGGATTGCGGCAGGCAAGCTTATTGGAGTACAATGTTGTTAGCACGAAGAATGATACGATACCAAGACTATGTATCGGCATTGTTGTTTTTACAAGGTAACTATGGCGACATGAGCATGTAACTTGGAAGACTTTATAAGCACTGTTGGGCTACACAACCTGGTTCACGTTTAACTATCTAGAAGCCGCTGTTTACTTTAGTCTTCCTTGTACAAACGCTGCAGATTGAGGATATAACTTGGATACAGGT
This sequence comes from Hymenopus coronatus, assembly GCA_030762935.1. Taxonomy (NCBI): domain Eukaryota; kingdom Metazoa; phylum Arthropoda; class Insecta; order Mantodea; family Hymenopodidae; genus Hymenopus; species Hymenopus coronatus. Next base: position 64,726,125 of record CM060884.1, read on the forward strand.
GTTTCGAAACAACACCGAATGAACATAGCTTTAACTTTAAATAGACCAATGTTTGATGTCACAACTTCGAAACTCTATACAAAAGAATGCAGTTTTTAGGGGAGGTCGCTGGTAGCATGGCACGGCTTAGTGCGTTTAGTGAAGGCTGGAACATGAATGATTGAATAAATGCATTTATTGATATAACAATATCATATATTGAACTTCAACAATCGCACGGGTCCGTACGTGATTTTGTATTACACACTAAAAAGCAGTAATAAAACAACAACAAAGAGTTAAAGTAGTAAACAGAAAAATAAAAAGACAAAGATATTCAAATACAGCATTTTAAATTTACAGCACAGAGTACATCTTATTCGGTGGCATAAATGTACCCCATTATAATAGATAAATAACTTAAAATAAATATATACATATAATATATACACAATATATAAAATCATAACAATGACCTAAGTATGACAAAATATGTATGCAAAACATTGTAGTCACTTTTGTTTAGTTGTTCTTACCCTCTATTCTCTATTGGCAGCCTTCTCAAATCTCAGCTGTCTTGCCTTAAGTATAAGTTTACCTAGCCCGTCCACGTCTTCCGTGCCTGCCAGTAGCGTCCAACATGCTTCTAGCCCTACATTCGCGGTGGTAAAGAATCGCGGTAAATATTTTTCCCGCCATTCCTCCGTACCCCTGCATCTTGCCAAGATGCGAGTTCGACTCTTCCTCCTTGCAAATGGGACAGATTCTCGTACCATTCTCGGCTGGAATATAGTGCAGTACTACAGTCTGTTCCGTGGTGCCGTTGGTGAGTGGTTAGACCGCTCGCCTCCCATCTAGGCGGCCCGAGTTCGATTCGTGGGATTTGTCAAAATGCAAACACCGCCGCGTGTAGTCATGCGCTCATAAAGAAGAAAATGAATATCTACTAATGATAAAGAAAACAGCAAGTTTAACCTCTTTTGGATCGCTTAGTTTATTCCTATTTACGCACACTGTGCTGATGTTTTGATGGTCAGACTGTTTCGTTTCGTAATCGGCTCATCCTCTCCTTAACTAACTCCTCATCCTAACTGACTTACAAGCCTAGGGATCAGAAGCCTGTTGGGGAACCAACGACACGAAACCACAGAATGAAGAAGCTGTTACGAGGGGTCGACATGAGCATGAGGAAGCACATGTTAAATGCAAGCGAAATATATGATAGTAAAGGTGGTTATGGAGCGATTGGTGGAAACTGGAGGACCCGGAGAAAACCCTCCCAGGAGCTGTTTCGTCCGCCACAAATCCCACATGTGTTGCCTGGGATCGAACCCGGTCCTCCTCGGCGTGGCTATTTTGTGGTCCATGACGCACAAACATATACATACTGATGGCTTTAATATATTTTTTTTTTGGATGGGGGAATTCAGAGTTCTTCAAAACATGCATTCCTGGTGAATTCTCGGTTTGGGTGGTATAAAACGTCTCCTCTCTCTATTATGTATGTACATTGTACATACGTGCTACAGAAAGTACAAGGATTTTCAGTTGATTTGATGACAGGATAGAAGAAATAGAATGAAATAGAAGGGTCGTGTTAACAGAATGATAAAACTAATTACCAAAAACAAAAGAATAACGTTGGGATAGTGTGTTTAGATTAACAAGTAGTAGATAACAGAATAAACTTTAGTATGAATGAATGAATAAGTGTATTTATTAACAAAACAATATCATACATTGAGCTACAACAATCCTCAGACCGTACGTGCTTTTGTAATACACAAAACAGTAAGCAATATTAAAACAACAACAAAGAATTAAGAGAGTTAACAAAAACATAAAATTCAATATAGCAATTTAAATTTACATCACATTAATGTACTCTATTACAATAAAAAAACACACTTAAGAAAAATAGATACACAGAATATATACTCAATATATAAAACCACAATACAATGCCATAAATATGACATAAAATATATGTAGGTTTGTAAAACATTGTTAGCACTTCCGATACTCTATAAATGAAAGACAAGTTCATAGAAAACAATTATTTTATTACTAAAAGTTTTGTACACTTATAGTTACTGTTCAACATAATCACCGAAAAGATTGAGACATTTATCGTACCCGTACACAAGCTTTACAGCACCCGCTTCAAAAAATGTTGCCGCCAATGATGCAGCCCGGAAACACTATCAATGCATATTGTGAAACTTTACGACGTTTGCGGAGAGTCATTCAAAACAAACGAAGAGGAATGCTGACTTCAGGAATTGTGTTGATCCAGACAACGCTCGTCCACACACTGCTGGCACAATCCATTGGCTCCTTAAAACATTTCAATGGGGCATTTTTGATCATCCGCCGTACAGTCCTGGATTTTCACCTTCTCCCTGAACTGAAGACGTGGCTAGGAGGGCAGCACTTTCAAACCAATGAAGATCTTGTGCACAGGTACGATAAATGTCTCAATCTTTTCGGTGATTATGTTGAAGAGTAACCATAAGTGTACAAAACCTTTTAGTAATAAAATAATTGTTTTCTATGAACTTGTAAAACGGCCCTCGTAGTTTGTAGAAAAGCAAGTAACAAATGAACGTAACAATTACATTTTAGCACACGTTGTACCAACACAACTGTTATGCACTCCCGTGTGTCCGAATGACTTACCCTTGATCAGAAATTACAACTGTTGTAATTCAGTGCGGTTTGTTTTATAGCGCAGCTTTGTAATCCTCTCCCAGCATTATGGGCCTTTAACACGCTTTTAATAGGTAGTTGTATAGTGTACTAGTACAGGACTAAATAATGCAAGATCACATTGTATTGACAGTCCATTGGAATAAATATTCAATGAGAGAAGCGGAAAGAGCGTGTTTAAAGCGGGAATGAATTTCCTACATTATAGATGGATGTGACCATGAAATACTCGTACTTCCTGACAGTGATGGTCTAATCTTTGTAGCTAAATGGCATTTATGGCCATGGCACTGACGGAGGAAATTTCCAGGAAAACCTTCACGAAAAATGCAATACCAGAGTTGAATATTTTAGCTCAGGTAACTTTATAATTAGTCAGTATTGTTGAAAGATTTGGTCTCTGCAACTTCTCCCAATCAAGTCCTTATCATTTTTACTTTCTCTACACGTACTATGTACATAGTGTATAGAGAAGGTAATGTAATGCACCTAAAAATTCGATACCGAGATTTCAATGTCCATGTGTGTGTCTGTGGGCAGCATAGCTCAAAAACGAATTGGTCGTTAATCACCAAACTTGGTATCTAAGTTCAGTATCTTCCAAGGATACGAGACAAATATTTTTCGAAAATTTTGTTTTTCTCAAAAATGGCTCTAAAGATTGTGATTAAAATTTCATATATTAAAGATGCTTACATGAAAAATAAAAATGTATATCTTCAATTTTCTGGGAATAGCCTCTGAAGACATGTTTATTCTGGATGAATTCTGCGGAGTTTGGCATAACTGGTAAACCGTAAGAGACTGACAAAAACTAACTTCACAAAACATGTAGAGCTCGTTAAAACACACAATTTGTGTTATATAGTTTTTACGTGGAGTTGATCGTTTTTGAGATATTCCTTGTTATTAGTTTCAATTTTAAAATACTCATACTTTTCTCATACAAACAAAGGAACTGCAGTCGCATATCAACCAAATTTTAAAAGGTTTGACTATCGCTTTAGCCTATGGTACACAGAGCACAAATAGTATTCGACATCGAATTTCTGATTGTCTGTAGGGACATTTATAGGGCGTGTCTTCTGATATCCGCTGGTCACTCCGTCTCTCTAATTGGCGAAGGTTGTAGCTTACTGTTGCAGTACACGTTACCTAATCTCGCTTCCAGTTGGCTATTAGCGAATGAGTTGACAAACACAGCACAGGTATGCTCTATTGGTTCGATATAGAACACTCACCTGCAAGGTGACAGTATCAGCCAATAAAATAAAAACATGACGTAATAAAGTACCCTACAAACAGTAAAAAAATGCGGTGTACGCAACAAGACAGTGGTGATTTCTTTTTGTGCCTTTTGTACTTCCTTTTTCCCCGTCTACCTACAAGAAAGCAAATAATAATACCCTTACCGCTAATTTTTTTCTGGATTAGCATTAAGTAAATAGAAGAATAAGCATTTTAACAATAATTTAATGCTGAAATGTAGAGAAAGTCATGTGAATGGAAAACATCACAATTTTTTTTTTTATATAGAATGGCTCATTTTCATGATTACCTAGGCTTTCACGACCGGCGCTATCAGCTTGATTATAAATGATAGCCGTGCTTATAGGCCGTGGTCCAAATGATTTAATTACGACGTTTCACCGACATCTGCGTCCGGCATCTTCAGGGAACAAAGCTCTTAGTCCAGATCCGGAGTCCAACAGTCTTGGCTACCATTTCTAATCAAGTTGCCTCATTTTCAGTTTCTGAGCTACGCATAATAAATAACGGATTCCACCCAAAGTTCTAAGCCAAAAGTTCACGGGAAATACATGTTTTGAGATCCATGAAAGTAAAGAATGGAATTTTATAGAAAGGTCTGCGTGTGTGTGTGTGTGTGTATGTATGTATGTGTGTCTGTGTGTGTGTGCGTGCGTGCATATGTATGGGAAGTTGCAGACAGCAAAACTGAAAAACGAAGTATGCAACACCAAGGTTTCCAAGAAAACCCCCCTACAAATGCCCGTTACAGGGAACAATTTTTAATTTTACCTTCTCTACTTAGATGATAGTACATAGGTAGGGAAGCTATTGCACGCCACTCAAAAATTAGATACCAAGATTTCAACGGAAATACACGTATTACGCTCCCATGTATCTAAAAACGTAACTCAAAAATGAAAAGTCAGTCGGATACCAAATTTGGGGTATAAATTTAGAGATGCGACCCATCCCAAACTACTCTTTACATGTAAAAGATATTGAAAATGTTGATTTTTCTTAAAAATATCTCAAATGATTTTGATTAAAATACCAATTATGAGTTATTTACATGATAAATAAAATATATATCTTGAATTTCCTGGCAATATTCTCTGATTACCTCTTTATTCTGAATACCGATTGTGTCACTCGTAAACCGTTAGAGATAGAAAAGCACTTTTTACACAAAAAAGTATAATCTGATTAGAACTAGTTCATATACATTCTTGATAGAGTTTCCGAAGTTTATATTGTCAATATATGAAATAATATTTATCTTGCAAAGTATTTATCTAATTATAATATATTATTAATAACATTAAAATTAAAGCAAAATACAATTTTCAGAAATATGTATGAGAATTATATAAATTTTATACTTCACTACTCTATTAATAACTTTTATGCCCAGTTGTCAAATGCTTTGTTACACTAATGTCACAGGTCAACTTTCTATTCAAACATTTGGCTTTGCATTTGCCTTATTTGTGAATAGAAACGTATGCCACGTCTCAAGAATGTTACAGCAAATCACTCTTATGATGATTGATTCACCTCTACAAATTTCCTCAACTGCAAACCGAATCATCAACTGTGGTGATTTTCCTCGGAAATGATGCTCTGGTTACAGCACTTTAAAGCTCTTGTTTTCCATTTCCGGCACAAATACATTACCTTGATTAGCGCCCTTCGTTGACAAAATGTGTTTCCTGTTGAAACCTGTGACATTTGCAATATCGACGGGAGGATAAAATCCTGTAATGCAAAATAGTTTTGTTTTTAATGTTTCATTTATATAGCCCCCTCATATCGGGGGCTTTACATTAGGAACAACTATGTTCCTTTTAAGTTGGGTTTAACTCTTTTTTTTTTTTTTTTTGCTCAAACACACACATGCTCTCGCATACATACTTTCAGACTCTGTGGTGGATAGGGAATAATCCTGGTTAAAGAAAAATTTCCCACCCCAGCCTGGAATCGAACCTAGGATTTTCGGATGAAAAATCAGCTCTCTGACCACTCGACCACGGAGGCAATCTCAAAATATCTTGACTCACATGGGAGTTTATTTTATTTCCTCTAATTACCCTGGTTCAGACTCCTATGTCGATTATATGTCAAATGAATCCAATTTGAATGTTATATTCTTAAACTTGTATCAACAATGGCAATGTCACAAAAACATAAAACGGTTAATTAAAAGTCTCAGTTCAGGCAAACAATTTAATAAAATTCCACAATTTTAGAGTTTAATAAGAAGAATTGGTTCGTTTCCCGTGCCATTGTCGACCTGTTCTGTAAACAAAGTATTCTTAGAAAAGATTACTCTATTATTTACGTAATGCTAATCAAAGTAAACATTCTCAGAAATTGCCTTCATTTGTTTCCATGTAAGTAAAAGGGAAATAAGGAAATGGACTGGGCTAAACTGTAGTCAAATCCTTTACAGGCTGCGCCGTATAAGAAACAATTATGAGTCGGTTCTCTTTGCATGACAATGAGTAAAATGGACAGATATAAAAAAGTGACTTGCTGATTAAAAAAATCTGATGTGTTGCAATTCACATGACTTTCTCTACATCTCTGCAACAAATTATTTTTAAAAGGCTTATGCTTACTTCGTGCTAATCGAGAAAAAATCAGCACAAATAGTCTTATTACTTGCTTCCTTGTAAGAAGAAGAGAAATAAGGGAGTACCATAAGTTAAAGTGGTAGTCAAAAGATGGTTGCTAGGTGACTGTGTGTATGGACAGGAGTTGTCAATCTCCTGTATGAGAAAAGTAATTCACAGCTTAAACCGAAAACAAGGAATGTCTTAAAAACGATCAACTCGACAAAAAAATGTATATGATATAAATTGTGTGTTTTAACGTGCTCTACATTTTTGTGTGGTAAGTTTTCGTATATCTCTTACAGTTTAGCAGTTATGCAAAATATGTAAAATTCATTCAAAATGAAGTAGTCTTCAGAGGTTTTTCACAGAAAATTCAAGTTATACATTTCATTTGTTAGGTAAATATCTTTAATATGATATTTTTAATAAAAATCGTTAGCCATTTTTGAGAAAATCAACATTTTTGAAAAACATTCCATGTAAAAGGTAGTTGAGGGTGGGGGGATTTTCTTGAAAATCATCCTGTCGAATCCTTGGAAAATACCAAGTTTGGTTTTTAACGGTCTTTTCGTTTTTGAGCTATGATGTCCACAGACACAGACACACATACGGACCTTTTTCTGAAAATGCTTTTTGTGGATTCGGGGGGACCCAAAACGTTTATTTCCTGTGAAATCTCAGTACTGAATTTTTGGTTGGAATGCAGTAACTTCTCTATACACTATGTACATAGTATGAGTAGAGAAAGTAAAAATACCAGGTTTTCAGAATTCTTTCATCAATATTTGCCTTCAATTTCTTCATAACGATTAATGAACTTCCACTCTTGTCTTTCCCTGGCACATGGTTATTACTTGATTACTCGTAAATTATATGGCATTTCTTCACTGAAGGTTCGTTCATTGCATTATCACAAAAAACTTGTGTTATTTGCCTATAAAATTTAATTGGCCAAAATTTTTCCGCATTAAAAAAAAACCGGTAAGCTCTTGACAGTGTAAAAGCATCACATCAGCATTGAAAAATCTGATGTGTTCCATTTACACGACTTTCTCTACATCTCTGCAACAAAGTGTTGCTAAAAAGCTTATGCTTCCATTTACTTCATGCTAATCGAGAAAAATTAGCAGAAATAGTTTTATTGCTTACTTGTAATTAGAAGCGAAATAAGGGAGTACCATAGGGCAAAGTGACAGGCAAAAGCTAGTTTCTATGTGACTGAAGTTCCTTTGTTTGTTTGGAGAAGAGTTGACAAATTCCCATATGAGAAAAGTTTGGTTTTCAAAGCTACAACAAAAAACGAGGAATATCTGAAAAACGTTCAACTGCACGAAAAAAAGTGTGTATAACATAAGTTGTGTGTTTTAACGTGCACTACATTTATGTGTGGTCAATATTGTCCATTTTTAAGGAATTTTGCATAACAAACTACCCTTTATATGGAACTTTTTCGAAAATTTTGATTTTCGTAAAAATGCCTCTAAGGATTTTGATTAAAATTTCGTATATTTAAGATATTTACTTGAAAAATAAAATGTACTTCTTGAATTTTCTGGGAATAGCCTCTGAACACTGCTTTATTCTGGATGAATTTTACGGATTTTTGCATAACTGCCAAACCGTAAGAGATGGAAAAAAACCTACCACACAGAAAATGTAGAGCACATCAAAACACACAATTTATGTTATATACATTTTTCGTGGAGTTGGTCGTTTTTAAGATGTTCCCGGTTTTTAGTTTCAGCTTAGGAAACTAGACTTTTCTCATGCAGGAGTTTGTCAACTCCTATCCATACAAACAAAGGAATTTCAGTGGCATAGCAACCAGCTTTTGACTATCACTGTAACCTATGGTACTCACTTATTTCGCTTCTACTTACAAGGAAGCAAGTAATAAGACTATCTGCTAATGTTTTCTTAATTAGCATAAAGAAAATAGAAGCCTAAGCTTTTTAACAATAATTTGTTGCAGAGATGTAGAGAAAGTCATGTGAATAGAACACGTTCTAAATCAGAATGCATTGGAAGAGAGTTGATAGGCATGTTCTAGTTAAGTGAGAACGCGTTGTAAAGGTATCTTCCGGAGACCATTCACTACTACTGACCAATTTGTGGTAATTAGCCTGGCAGGTATTTTAAATGTTGTTTATGCTTTGGGCCTGAAAACAGATGGTTATTTCTCTGTCGCCATTTTGTGAAATGAATAAGTGGTGATTGTGCATATACAGAGTGTTTTTATAAGTTGTAGAACGGCAATTTATATAACTGGTTACTTTTATATACTAACATTAAATGGTGCTAAGGTTAATGAGCTATTGAATTTAACCTTCAGATAATTTAATTACCAACTATTTCTGCTTGTATGAGTTGATGCTTATTAGCAGTACAAAGCATTGTCTAGATCAGTGATGCCAAAATGGCGGCCCGCGAATGTTTCATCCGACCCTCGAATAAATATGCTTTATTCCCTTTATACTTTAGTGTATAGAGAAGGTATTGCACTGCACCAATAATTCGATACCAAGATTTCACCGGAAATATATGTTTTAGGATCCCTTGTATCCAAAAAAATCATTTTCAGGAAAAGGTCCGTGTGTGTCCGTGTGTCTGAACACGATACCTCAAAAACGAAAAGTCGGTAAAATACAAAACTTGGATTTAAGTTTAGTATATTCCAGGAATGCGACACGAAGATTTTGAGAAACATTCCCTCACACTCAACTACCATTTACGTAGAACTTTTTCGAAATTTTTGATTTTCTAAAAAATGGCTCTAACGATTTTAATTAAAATGTCGTATATTAAAGATATTTAACCTAACAAATAAAATGTACATCTTGAATTTTCTGGGAATGGCCTCTGAAGACTACTTTATTCTGGATGAATTTTACGGAATTTTGAATAACTGCTAAACCGTAAAAGATGTACAAAAATTTACTGCACGAAAAATGTAGAGCACGTTAAAACACACAATTTGTGTTATATGCATTTTTTTTCTTAGACTCATCGTTTTTTAGCCATTCCTTGTTTTTGGTTTCTGCTATGAAGACTTAAACTTTTCTCATATAGGAATTTGTCAACTGCTTCCATACAAACAAAGGAACTTCAGTGACATAGCAACCAGTAAGGAACCAAGTAATAAGACTATTTCTGCTATTTTAGTCTGATTAACATGAAATAAATAGAAGTATAAGCTTTTTAAGAGGAATTTGTTGCAGAGATGTAGAGAAAGGCATGTGAATGGTACACATCAGATTTATTAACTTCCTCCATAGATCTCATTTTAGCATTCGATGATAGATTTGAAGATTTTGAAGTATTTCTACTACATATGGAACTTTTAAACAATGCCATGAGATGTTAAGTAACGGCCTAGTCTGGGGATCAACAGTTGGAACTATGTGAGATCCAATGTGATCATCTCTTAAAAACAACAAAAGCAACTGGAAACTCATTTCAATTCTTAGAAACTGGGTTTTAAACTTACTTCCACATTTGGTGGTACTTACATATGTGAAACTGCCTTTTCTGCTATGAAACTAGTGAAATAAAAGCCCAGAAATAGATTAACTGACTCAATGTTTTTTCATATTCTTAGAATTGCAACATCAGAACTGGAAGTGGATTTTAAAACTTTTGTAAAAGATTTTACAAACCTCATTGTCTTTTTTTTTTTTTGTCATTAAAACATTTAACTTGCTTTAACTTAGTGTATTCCCTTAATTTCCTTCTGCCTAGAAGGAAGTAATAAAACAATTTTTCTAAGGTTTATCCCGATTAGTATAATCTTTGTGAGAAGGTTGTATGAATGGAACACATCGTATTTTTCTCCAGATATACTGGACAATGTTCTGTATGTAAATGAACAGCTTTGAATAACTCTAGCAATTCAGTTAACTCCGATAATCTCTCTCGCTTTCCTGTATAGCTTGTTTTGCCATTGGTTGTATGCGTTTGAAAGTTCCCGGAGCAGAGACAGGTATATTTATTGCGATTATTTGGGATCGCTTTCAGCGCAGTGCGTTAAACAACCTTCTGTAATAGAGTGTTATTTGCCGGTATGTTTGTATCTTTAATGAATTTCATCAGCAGACTTTGGTCGATATTTCGCAGCAGTGTCTAAACAAAGTAATATAATCCAGTCCGGTTAACACCGCGCAGTAACGCTGAAACTCGCTGCGTGAAATGCCCATTTGCTGAAGATTACAGCTATGCGCAGATGTATTTAACATTCCTCTGGCAGGATTTCTCCCCCTCTACCCCATATTTCCACCGTGTAGATGTACAGGCATAATTTTCAAATCATGGTCTTTGACGCTGGTTTATTTTTCGTTAATTGATAAAGTTTTAATTGCGTTCTCTGGTCTCTTTCGCTTTTACTCTTACGTCTAAGGGCCCAGAACAGTAGCTTTTTGAACGAAGAGGAAGAAAATAAATACTTAAAAGTGAAGCCCTAAGGAAATATATAGCTCTTACTTTAATTTATGTCTTTGCTCATCCTAAAGAAATCATTTTGAAGCTGGCAACGCAGGAGCTACCCTCTGGGGCATATTCGAAGTATAATCCTACATTCACAATGAAATGCAAGCGCAGACGTAACGTAAGCGCAAGAGTTTGGAATCAAAGAGATTGCAGTAACAAATAAATAATTTAAACATATTAAAAGGAAATATATTAGAATAAGCAATAAATGTTAAAAAATTGTAAAGAGTATTTATTCTGCATACGAAAGGAAGTTACTGCTGAAAGGAAAAACCAGAGATTTAGGCATATTAGCTGCAAGGTTTATTTGGTAATGTGGGTCAGAAAGTCATTAGCAGAA